>CM056385.1:21590273-21749502 GCA_029718625.1 Synaphobranchus kaupii | reverse complement strand
GCATGTTAAAACGTAACTGTAAACGTGTAAAATGTAAACTGTATTCAGTTGGAAGGTATTTATACAGAGAAAAAGGCAGGCAGTAAGTGTGGCAGTTCAACAGGCCATGTTATAGCATGGTAATCCATGTAATGAAGCCAATGCATTCCTAAAACTGCCTAATATGTCTCCCGTAAACAGATCAGGAATCTGACTCATTTGCACAGGACTTGAACAGGCGCTCAAGGGCTAAAGAATCTCTTGGCTGCGCAGAGAAAGCCTGATTTCACCCGTCATAACAAAGAGAGTGTCAATTCTTTTTTTGCGGCCCAGTAAATTAGGCGGCTCTCCAGAGTAATGGGCTCCTCTCAGACAGGGCCTGGATTTGCCTTGCCTTTTTCGAAAGTTCTAGACATGCTCTATGTCCTGCCTCTTTATCCTCCCAGCCAATCACAGCGCTTACGAGGCGATTCTCATCATGATCCTGTAAACTGTAAACACTGGAAGTGGCCTGGAATAGTAGCATGTTGGAATAACGGCCAGCTAATAGAATTAAAACCGCCATAATGGGTTTGAGTCTACGATTAATAATAAGCGCATTGTTAATATGACTTGAAAAAATCCAAATCTCTAAAGCCAGTTTCTTTTTGTTCACTTTTTTAAAGATAGAGATAAAGATAAAAATCCAAACAACTCGAGCTAATATTTCACTACTGGAAATTATGCATATTTCAAGCACATAATCTAATCACCATTTAATTATAATTTTTTAAATATTCTAATAATGTATGTACCAGTAGCTCCTCTGCGTGCATAAATGATTAATGCTAATATTCAACAATGATAAAGGCCTGCCTGGTGTAACACAGCCTCTGCCTGTTCAGCGTCTCCATCTCTGTTTATCCTTGTGAAAACCATCGTCTTTCTCCTGAACTGTGGGAACTGTATAAAATCTTTCATTTCCCCCCCATATAAATACCTTGCTACATAAAAACAATGAGCATGTGAATACATGAGAGTATATCATAGTGTTCAAATCTATGATTTTTTACTTGGACTGGACAGTGAGAGCAGCAGGTTCAAAATCTGTCCCACTGTATACAATTTTCATACAAGCTATAGATGACCATCCTCTCAAAGACTATAAATGTCACATTAATACTTAACAATTAATGTTAACTCACTACAAAAAAACATTTGGGGATATTTTTATAAAGCATTGTGTATGCAATAATGACTCATGAATGTATTCATAATACATTTGTTATACATTTGCATGCATACGATGCTGTTTCCCTGTTGAAAAGGAAGTCCAATGTATTATGTATTCATATCTAATAAACCACCGTAAAAACAATCATTAGTATGCCTCTCAGCACAGAAAACATTTATTCTCATTAAAAAAAATAAAGTAAAAGTAAAGTAAAAATAATCGGTAGGGTGTTAATATATGGCTTTAACCTTACTTTTATGTTTGGGTCTATAATGGTCTTGTGACGTTTAGCTTTTGTATAACTTCAAATTGGTGATTTTTTTCAGCAAACACCTTTAAGACATCCTGGAGAATAAGGAAATCTTAACACAAAGGGTTAAGTCAAATGTCATGCTCCAAGCTGAGTCTTCTTGAAATAGATGATGGGATTCCCCCTCATGGGATTGTTAGTGGGTTAGAAGGCCAGGGATGTGTACCTTAAGGATCTTTGATTAGCCATTTGCTGAACAAATTGTACAAAAAAAAAAAAAAAGCTGAGAGGCCAGTCTTGTCTTCTCCCAGAGGCAAAGCCTGCAGTTTATTCCAAAAACTAATCAACTTCTGCAAATACCTGTACGACTGTCTAGAACTTTTTTGTGGCATTAATTTAGGTATTAATTTATATAGATTTATTATTTATTTATCAATTTATTAATTTATTAGTTATATTATTCATTTATGACTGAACTGTACAGGTATTGCAGCCAGTTTGGCACAGTACCTGCATTTGCTTTTTTTGTATTTCCATGGATATATTTCCTCTTGTTAGTGGAAAGAAAACAACAACACTGTAGAGCCCCCAGCTCATCTCTGAAGCTTCAAAGAAATATGTTTTATGACTTTCATTCCAACCGATCTTTTAATTAGCCTATTGAGACTTGAATGAGCTTTTAAATTAATACTTATCTGAATTTTACAGGTGTTAGTCCTTTGCAAAAGAAATGTAATCTGTTTTGTGCTAAGAGAGATGCAAGTAAAGAGATGCAAGACACTCATTGCATCTCTTAATTTGTGACCCTTACACAGATGGGATGAGTTTAATGAGACTGATTACTTGCTCGATTAACAGCTGTATATAGGCTATAACAAGTCATTAAGAATTTCAAGCTTTGCAAAACGGCTGGTTTGAGTTATATTATTTGAAATATCCCGCATTAGCCTAGTCTTTGTTATGTCATTATTTCACAAACAGTGATAAGATTATCTATCAATATACTGTATGCTAAATACAGAATTAGTACTGAATTAACAGACATTAATTAACAATCAAAGCTAATGAAATAAATACATTGGAACAATGAATGATAGTGTACGCATTCTCTTTATGAAGTAAAAATGATGGCACAATTTATGTGAGTGTTATGGAGAAGAGCTGAGTTTATAATGTATTTAAAGTGCACAAATGTAACTCATTGTTAATGTGAATGCAATGGCTTCATCAAGGGATTCACATGTGCAGAATGGCACAAACATGACTGAGCAAATCCTCACTCTAATAGAAATGATACGACTTATTACAACAATTATTATCGTATAATACCGTCCCGAGTTATACTGTACTTCCCTTTCTTAAGTGCATGTTGAAACCGGCCCAGTAATAATCATCCCTGTGATAGGGGTTGGAGGGTGGGGCTTAATAATCAGCGGTGGCCAGAGACAAAAGTCATCAATCAAGGGACAAAATCTAGAGCTGTCTGGTTGTCTGCCAAGTCCCACAAACGGTCCCGGCCATTCCGTTTCACCCTGAGTCATGAAGTCATTGGCATGCAGCGCACGAGCGCTTAAATTAGAGTGATGGTGATGATGACAGTGTCCTTGATGGCGGGCGGTGACAAAGATGATAATTTAGCACAACAGCGGCGGAAAAAAAAAAGTATTCAATGGCGGTGCTGTATCAGCACATGTACGGCGATTAGTCTGCGGCTTAGTACAACCAGTGCACTTTTGTCAGCGTTTGTCATTGGAAATGTTTGGTTGTCTTTGTCACTTACTGCGCGGATATGTGACGGTATCCCGCTCGCTAGATTGTGCCACTGAAGGCCTTCGGGGGGTGTGTGTGTGTGTGGGGGGGGGGACGGAGGTGGGTGGAGGTGGTGGTGGTGGAGGGGAGGGGTGCGGTGTTGGTAGTGGGGGTTTCCTGTAAATATTTCACCGGTCTCTGGGGCCCATGAGCAGAGCGACAGAGGAAGAAAGAGCCAGTAATGGCGCCGCCGCCGAAAAAAACCCCCGCTGCTGGCAGAAGTGGAGCAAGATAATGGAAACAGATTGGGTCTCGGAATCAATTCCCCCGCTCACCCCATCAGTCACAGCAATTATTCACGGCCGCAGCGAGAGATAACGGAGTTAAAAATAAAGAGACGGTGGGCCGGCAGGGCTGCTTTAATTACAGCGCGTCTGCACCTCCGCAGCCGCAGACAGCAGAAGTGGATCCCCTACAGATGTCTGTCCGTCCTCCGCTCTGTCTCTGTCTCTTAGATGTGGGGAAGGGGAGATGTGTGTGTGTGTGTGGGGGGGGGGGGGGGGGGGGGGGGCTCCTTTTTGTACTCCTCCCTTGTCCACTTACATCAACCGTGGTTTGATTGGATTGCATTCGCATTAAGCTTACTGAGCCGCTGCCCTCCTGAGGAGCACTTATTATCAGCTCTAAACCGGCTTTAATTTGCTCTGCGGAAACCACGGTTCAAGGCAACTAACACAACTCACACTGTCGCATATCCTTCCAATTGCACTATTGGGCTTTTACCAAAACTATTCAGGTAAAGTGTTCTACCTTTTCCGTCCATGCCTTTTTTTGCTGCACATTGCTATTGCATCACTATGGCATGTCATGGTTTCAATCTTACATACTCACTCTCTCTCTCTCTCTCTCTCTCTCTCTTCTTCTCTCTCTCTCTCTCTCTCTTCTCTCTCTCTCTCTTTTCTTTCTCCTCCCTGAATTGAATTTTATAAGGGCCCATGGTATAATTTTCTGTGAGTCATATCGAAGTTCAAAGTCACCAGTCACATCCATAACCTTACAGTAGAATCCTGACCAGGTTGACAATGTTGTGAGATAAATCTGCCAAAATACCAGGAGTGTGGTTTCTTAATAAATAGCTTTTCAGTTACTTCTCATGAATCATCATCATTGTGTACATGGGACTTCAAATGTAGGTGATGGTTCAAGCCAATTCAACCGTTGACACCCAGCATTGACCTATGGCTTTCTGTGAAGTGGTGTGGCTCATTAATTCTGACGGAGCACATTTCACTTTAATTTACTGCATACTTATGATCTCTACCTGACACATATGACCTGTGAAAACAGCGTAGACCATAAATGAGAAGTTGCTAATTTTATACCACATGAGAAAAGGAGTAAAAGTACACTTGCTCAATTTATTAATTATTCATTTTTCAGGGGGAAATAATCACATTCAGTACTTTCCTACACTAAGATAAATTTCTTTCAATTTAAGGGAACCCAATCCAATTAGTCCCCTTGTCTTAGGGCTCTATTTTCTGGCGAACGGCGCTTAGGTGCAGTTTAGTGCGCTACGCAGGTGGAAAATGGGCTGGATTAGGCTGAATATTTATCAGTGGGTATGTTGCAGCTGGCTTCAATCATAGCCAATTAAATGACCTCTTTTCATTCCCTTTAAGAGCACTTTGCAACCCAGTGTCCCACCAATTTCCAACTACCACTGCAGTGGAAGATAATAGGCTCTATCATGACGATCTTAGGGCATGGCGCAAGTGCATTTAGGGCGTGTCCAACTCCCCTTTTGTTAGTTAGAAGGCGTATATTTTGAGCACAAAGTAAGGCGCAAGGTTCAATTGGGCTGAACCTAGCCTCTTCATTAATTATAGGTGTGTCTTGGGCGTAACATGCAATAAACCAATCACAGTGTTATTTTCCATTCCCTTTAAAAGTTACCTGCATTTGCACCTTGGCGGTTTGCTAATATAATGGCGAATTTAATAAGACCTGCAAAAAAGAGCGAGGGGAAAGTGTGCGAGTAAGGAATATATGGATCAATATTAGGATGAATATCATTCGGACTAACCATTATGACATGTTTTCATATACACAATAATAATCTTAAACATTAGGGTTTAACACCGACACAGGTTCCTGGTGATTCCCGACCAAACTATTTCCTGTTTAATATATGTGGTTTAATTTTGTTAAACCACATATATTATAGAAAATGTTTTATTCTTCGGAAAAATATTAATCTCTATTTCACAATGTAATCTTGTGTGCACACCTGTGTGTATCAGACAGGAGGGTGTAAGCGTGTTGTGCACACGCCTATGTAGACGCTCTTATAGGCTATGCGCCATTAAAATAACATGGAAAGAACTGCAACATGATTAAGAACCAGGTTTGTGGTGGTTTTAGCACAAGCGCTTTCTGCTGGCTCAATATAGCAATATGCCAAAAATGATGGCCACACCTCATCTTAAGACCAACCTGCCCAGTTCACTTGCTATGGGCGCAGGATCACTTGGTATTTAAACTTGGACGTGAGCGTTAAGAGCTAAAATGGCACCTGCACTTGTCTGAAACTAGCAAAGACACTTGCGTTTGGGTTAGCGCCGCTTAGTGCCGGGTGTGAGATGGCCCAATATATATATATTTTGCATGGATATTGCAAAAAAATTTTATACTATCAATGTCATAATTAATTTGGTTCACAAGGCAATGTCTAAAATCACAAAGTAGGCTAGTGACTTAATCAGTTGTGTTTTAGTCCTATTGCTTTTTGTATGACATTTAAGTGCAGTGATGGCCATTAGATTGCATAAATGAATACAGTCTACAAGTTGTAAACTGTTAGGCTATATGGAAAAATGTGAAAAATGTGTGCTTTTGTGTGGTAGCCTACGAGATTATAATAAAACATCCACCATATACTGAAATAGCCAGTGCAGAAACTAGCTTATTTGTATATTTAAATATATTTTGTTTATATTTAAACTAAAGAACCGTTAACAAATTATTTCATCTTGGAACATTATGCATTAATATGATACTCATATATTTTCACTAATCAAGCATGCATTTGACGTCATGTGTGAATAAAAGAAAATCAGAAATACGAGTGAAGCCATTCACCAATGGTGTCTTTATTGTGAAACACCATTGATCACTAAAATGATACAACACAATTGATTGTCCTGCAGAATATTGATAATAACAATTAGGCCTAGCCAAGCCTATCTTACAATTTACAGTTTTGTAGCCAACAGGGAGTAGTCTATATATCTTTTCACATGAGGAAACGAGCTTCACTTTCCAGTCATAATGACTTACAAATACTTCAAACAAATAAATTATTCTCATTTTAACATTTCTCATTTGGAGATTTGAGAGTAAATATTTTGAAATAACCCTCCAATATAATTAGAGATCATGATTCATGATTTTCGTTCTGCTAGGTCCTTTTTTCGGGCGTTGCCTCTCGGGCCGCAAGAGGGCGCTCCTGTTGTGTTTTCTCCCTCTTCGGGACTAATTACCTTACCGTTTGCAGGTGTGCGCCGCATTACTTAAGCACCCGCACTTCCTGGTGCTCTGCGCTTTTGTGCCAATCTTTGCCACTCGTAAGCCAGGTAACACGGTACAGTATCTCACTTGCGACCACTTGTTTTTTCGGCCATTATTGTTGAAAGAATACGCGGGACTAGCCTGTAGTGCTTTAGGAGTATTCTTTGTTAGGAATTAATTTTCTCCTTCACACTTTCTGTGAGGCAGTAACCTTGGTTTGCCTTGTTTCCGTTTGCATCTTTAGTTAGCTCAATTTTAGTTTCTGAGCTAGAGGCACTCATTTCCTTTTCGTTTCTCTGCTCGAGCCTATGAGCCTGTCGCCCACTTTTGGGGTTGTCATCTGTTTGGCTATACGCCGGGAGTTTTTCTCTGCTCGAGCCTACGAGCCTGTCGTTATTGTTTCACCATTCGCCGGGAAGTCTTTTTTCTTTCTTTTTTAGCTCGCTCCTTTTTTCTCCTTTCCCTCTATTTTTGGTTTCCACGTCTGTGGATAACTATTGGAATCCCTCGCGGCTCGCGTTTCGTCCTCCGCACCCATGCATCGCCCTCACAAGAGAAGGATTAGAGTTTTGTATTTTACTCTGAAGGAGGTGATGCATTTCATAATATTTGATGACACGTAGATTACAATGCCATTCATTGCCCACTGGCACTGAGATATACACTGCCTGGCCAAAAAAAAAGTCGCACACTCTAATATTTAGTTGGACCGCCTTTAGCTTTGATTACGGTGCGCATTTGTTGTGGCATTGTTTCGACAACCTTATGCAATGTCACAACATTTATTTCCATCCAGAGTAGCATAAGTTTTTGGCTGAGATCTTGTATTGACGACGGGAGAGTCGAACCACTCCGTAAAGTGTTCTCCAGCACATCCCAAAGAGGGCACTATGCATGACGGGTGCAATGGCGACTTTTTTTTTGGCCCGGGCAGTGTATATGTTGGACATGGTATAATGTAAAGCCAAATATTGCAGAAGTGAGTTAGAGATTGTTCTTACCACAATTCGTACAATGAGAGTGAATGTACGTGCAAACTTAACAGGGACAGGATCCAACCATCTCGATACTTTACTGTTGTGTCACGAGGCAATTTGCATCACAGGTTACCTTGTTGTTAATGGAGTGGACCCCTTTTCGATTCACGTGAGTGGTTGGGAAGCATGCAACTGCACAATCGGGACCACAGTGCAGTAAAAGAACAGCCATAAACAATTAAAATCTGAAATAAATACAGGAATGAAAATTATAAAAAAGAAAAAAATACAATGAATAACAAATGCAAAGTATGCTTTTTTCATTTTATATTAAAGTCGAATTGGACAGCATATAATCCAGGAAAATGATTGATTGGCTTTTGAATAGGTTATGATCATGCACTCATTGCTTGGGAAAGCCCCGAAATGAGCAACTCACCATACGTGGGGCATACATGAGCAGGCCGGCGGTGCAGGTACGAATCACAGACTAATGACCCCAGCATTGCAACCAGCAGCACCTGTACTGTGCTGCTCGATCTGGACTGACACACCCCCCAACAGCAGCTCTCATCCCACTTCGGCGAATGCCGAGTCACCAAATTACCAAATCCATGTCGGAATTGCCACTTCGCCAGAGTGACGGCTCGGAAAAGAGCCCTTTATCTGAAAATAAGCGAATCAGCAAAGGCTCTCTTGTCCGAGTGTAATGTGCTTACGCGCAGATAATGAGACATGAACGAGGGCACTCGACTGCCATTTATGTCCGGCTCCAAGCAAACAGACAGTAATTCTCCATGCATACATTACTGCATGATGCCGCAGCGTTAGCAAGGTTCAAGCAAAGCGAGAGCTTTGTGAGCATGCTCCGCGAGCCACTTCGACAAGTTTCAAGGGACAGCAAGGAGCTGAAGAGAGTGAACAGAGAGAGAGTGAGTCACTGCTTTCCAGCTGGGAGAGAGGCAGTACATGCCAGTTGTGAGTGTGATTATCTGATGGGTTTATGATGTTATGTTATAATGATGATATGTTACGATGGTGATGAGGCCTCCAGTACCTCTTTCCTCCTGGTCTCAGAAAAACGCCGGACAGACGGACGGTAGCGAAACATTGCAAGTTCAGAGCGGCGAGCGAGCGCTGTTGCAGGCACAGAAAAGGAAACGCAATGGGCTTCATTCATTAAAACTGTTAGGGCACTACCACTGGTCCTGGATGCGCAATTGATCTGTGACGCGTGACCAGATTTCCCGTCAGTCCGTTCCTCGAACTGTCACGCAATGTCTGCCGTGCAGTTTCCTCTCAAAGTAATTTGTGTCAAAAATGATCTCTGGGAGTAATTACATTTTTGCATCTCATAGATACCCTCGCAGAGTGTCTGTCTGGCATGTCCTATTTTATCTCTGGGAACCGGGTTCGCTGTAATCTCAGTCTTAATCTATCAGTAATCCAAAAGATGATAGACAGATTACAGGACTTCAAATTCCAACCCTGATGTTAACTTACAATTGAGTCCAATGCAATCTCACAGTATCCCCATTCCTCTACCCCCATGTACAATCACTTTTGTATCTATGCAATGTTTTATGAAGCATTTATTATACTGCCGTGGCCACCATAAATTAAAGGTGATAAAATGTCTTTGGCTATAAAGTATCCCTTGCTAAGATATACTATGTCTGTACTGCCAAGCCAATAAAATACACACTCCCAGCTATACAGTGACACATGACAAACGGGTTGTTTGGATGCCTCTGCGAATGATAAAAAAATTATCAAATGGCACTGTGAAATCTTCTGATTACATTTGTCATAACACACTGACATAATGCATCTCTGCATTCCAAAAAAAAAAAAGCTGAATAGTTAACATGTCATTTATTTTGGATGCGGAGTGTGAGACGGACAGATGTATAGAGAAACACTTTCTCCAACCAAAAGGTGTGCTTAATTCCCACCTCTATTGTCCTTAAAAGCACATGCATCCGCCAGCAGAGCAATTAATTCCTCCCAGCTGACTCCCCAAAGTAATGTACATCATTGCTTGAGATCTACGTATGCTTAGATCAATGGGGCATTGGGGTCAGTGACTGCCCGGTGCCATTAAACATCCAGCCAAGGCTGTACCCAGCAACCCCTCGTTATCTCACTGTCTCTCTGAACCCTGGAAAATAACAAGCACAAGCATTTTATTGCACAATGTTATATTAATAATAATAATAATAATAATAATAATAATAATAATAATAATAGTAGTTGATGGAATAGTTGTATTCAAAGTAATAGTAGTAGCAGTATTTGTTTTTGGAGTAGTACATAATATTCAAAAGTAGTATGTGCTGAAAATGTGAGTAAATATGGATTCAAATAGGTTTTTTTAAAGTAAATTTATGGTGTTTGTATCCAAATATGAAATATAACTTAGTAGTTACTTTTCACAGAGAATATTTATCCTATATTTAGAGGTCTAATAATATTTAAATTAGGCAATTACACAGTCTATTCAGCATTGTATGCTTCAAACAACAGAGCACTTGTAGCATAGCCTGGATGATAATCTCTTCCCTCTCTTCCTATCAGCACCAGAGCAATGTCCACTGGAAGTGCATTTCCAATTCCCTGTCCAAATCCAATCAAAAGGTGTAGTCTAGTCTTATTCCTTTTCTAACACATTTCTAACAACCGTATTAAGGACTGTTCAGAAGATTAGCATGCTTACGAGGGGCTGAACTGACCACCACACCTGTCATTTGTAGCGCTTAATCTTTTTCTCTCTCTCTCTATGGGCTGGTATGAGGGTTGTTCTCTCACCATTCATAAAGCTGAAGTTTCCCAACTTTCCCTGCTTCCTCCGCACCTGTCAGTCATACGGCCCTGGTACTTCTAACGGCCTGTATTTAAACCCTGTTTCATTATTGTGTTTGTAAACAACCAAATATCAGCCAGTCACCATTGACTGTTTACACTCCCCAACAGGAAGGAAGAACAATTGCATGTTGCAAAGTACCCCAAGCAAACAGAAGGTTGTTGGGTCAAATCCCGGGCGTAGCAATGCTGTTCTATCCTCGGGTGAGGCACAATGAACCCCACTCCCAGCAAATACCCATCGGTATAAATAAATAGTAGCTATGCAAATTTATGCAAGAAAGGTAAGGGTATCTGTCTGGTGAATACGCAACATCATGTACAGACAGGAGTTCATGTCATTGAAGGGTAGAGCTTTGTTGTGCAGGACACAGAGCGCTGAGGTCACATAGCACTTTTTCCCCCCTGTAAAAGTCAGTGACCCTCATGAGTGCAGTCTCTGTATTGTCATGGTAATGTGACGACAGCTGAGCAAAGTAGTTTGTTGCATGAGAGTGCCACCTATGGGCAAATTAAGGTATATTTAATGATAAACAACCAAGCGGATATGATCAGGTTAGTTTTCATATTTTATAACCTTGGTCATACATGCTTTTATTAGTTCATAAGTTTCATATTTTCATTGCTTATATCATATCATGCATTAATACACTGAGTGGCCTTTTAAGTGATGTATGGATGTTCAGCATCAAACTGAAAACATTTTACACTCAACACATTATGGGAAGGTCATGTTGCAATGAGTGTGACCACAAACTGTGCTCTGAAAGCCTTCGCTTATTTCCATACTTTTTATTAATTATAGCATTTATTAATTATTAATGGCTAATTTGGGAGAATACATACTGTAAATACAAGGTCTGGTAGCCAGCTAGTGTCTTTGCATTGAAGCCTATGGTATCCACGTGTCTCAAATGAATTTGAAACTCCTCCCTCTGCTGGCCAAATCTGTGCATGTCACCACTTGTGATTTTAACAGGAACAAAGAAGTCTGATAGTTGCCAGAAGTACTGTCTAAAAAATAAATAAATAACAATATATAACAATATATAACAATATATAACAATATATAACAATATATATATATATATATAAATATATAAATTACACAACTGTTTGGATGTTGAATGAACAAACTAGAGCTAGATGCAAATGAGAGCCACATACATTAATATGTCCTGGGAGAGGGTTACCCTCTTTATTTGTCTGGCTTAATACATCTTATGAATACAACAATTATTCATCTGTGAATATATCTTTATTCATTAATTTGGCCAGTAGATCAACATTTGCATCAAAAGCAACTCTGGTATTTGCTACGGTTACACATTTATACCAGTTATGTCCATGCTAACCCAGCCGGGACCTGATTCTCTTTTTATTTGTATGGCGAATCACTTTGTATTTGTTTAATGTAAGGTTAGGGTGGAGCCCAGAAGCATATACAAGGCTTTTATTTCATATTTATACCATTTTGTCATTAATGTTGTGGAAAAAACTGACCTGTGATATATATTTTGTTTTTGTTTGTTTCAGTTAAATTTTGATGTTGTCAACATATTGGAAAGAGTGGGGGTTAAGAGCAAATTCACTTTGGCCCTGAGTGTTGATAAGGAAGTAAAGAATGGCTATGCCTGACTACAGGATACAAAATCAATTACATTAAAATTAAAATAGAAGCACAGCAGAATGCTGAGTGTAATTTTTTACTTTTTAACCATTAATAAGGTCCCTGTTTGGACTCAATTTAACTCTGCTGGAGTTCGGTTAATGTTGAGGATTTTGCTGTGTTTGCTTTTATTTCCCTCCTGATGTACATAATCACATTGGGGACTGTCTGGGGGATGGGATGGGTCTATCTTTAATATATAATACTGACTGTGTTATCCAGGAGAATGTTCAGAAACAAACACTGCTGGGAAATGGTGTCAAAACAGCATTGTGCAAAATAGAGCTTTGCCTTTCATGGGCAGGGCAGTAAGTCACAAACAAAAAAGGGTACGGCTCATTACCCCCAAAATCCCTGCTGCATTAACGATACAGAATGATGAGGGGTGTGGCTGACTGCCCCAGAGTTCCACGGTCTGGGTCGCCGGGGTACCCCTAAACTCTGTCTGGAGTCCCTACACCATTTAAAATTCCAGTTATTTAATGCAGGTGGCTGTCCCTTCTCCTTTTAAGGAGAATCCATGAAGGCCATAATCCAGCCGCCACCACCCTTGATTTGACCCATTTGGGTCCAATCTTGACAGATAAAACCTGTACTGTGTGGTTGAGCAGCATTATTATTATTCATGCTCCTACCGCTGATGCTTCACTGCAGCCCAGGATAAGAGCCAGTAACATTAAAGAACAGAGAGAGGTGAAATGCAAACCAGTCAAAATGAAGTACAGGGCATGTGACTGCAGAATATGTAACAGTGCTACTCGTGCTCGTCTCCTTTTGGACAACAGTAATAGGGTCTGATTTACTAAGACGTTTACCATGACATGCAAAACCTAGCTTGTAGCGTGTCTGGTGCAAAACAAATACCATGAACAATCACTGGTCAGGTTATTGGTTTTGCATATATGTGAAAATATGATACTGGGACACATAAACGTGACATAGACACCAAAAAAATGTATTGTTGCAAATACCAATGCAAGCACATTTATTTACAAGTTTGACAACTCTCTGACTCTATCAAAAAGAAAGAAGATAGTTCAATAACCGGAAATAGTCTTTTCAGGTCATATAAAATTTACCACAGTAGTGTTAACGTAGGCTATGTAACATGGTGTCTCAATGACACGTGAGTGCAAAAGTATAACTTATTTTTTTTCTAGTTCATTAAAGTGTAGATACATACCCCATCCGAGGCGGTCCACAGTGAAACTGGACTTTGAAACTCTAATCTATTTATGGCTGTGTAATACCCGGTTGATTAGAGGACACCGTTACGTACGTAATCCGTGCAAGAAAAGATACATTTTAGTTTTGTTTCTGCATGCAGAATCCTACCTTTCAATATGCGGACACGATTATAACACGATGGCTGTGTAAATGCTTTGACTTGGACGATTTTGATAAACTGGTGCGAGGTAAAACGTGAACGGCTTAGGTACGTAACCGCATGAGGAAGCTTGGACACGCAAGGTTATCAGGCTCCTGTAGCGTCGGCAGCAATTGAAACAAAGCAATTCTTAGTAGTTTCGTACCAGACAGTAATGCTCTTTTTTTTTTTAGGTTGACCAATCCACCAGCCATGAAACACGTGGGTAAACGATTCATGCTTATGTACGTAACGATTGGGACACGGAAAGAAAGTCAGCACTATATATTCCCCTTGTTTTAAAGTACCGTGGAGTGTATGAATTTGGGCACATATATTTTTTTATTTGGCTTATGCATGACAGAAACAAACAAAGATCGATCCGATATATATTTATTTTTCATGATTGCCGACGGCATCTTGTGTACGTAACTCTCAGGACACAATGAATTACGTACATGAGCCTGATTAATTTTGCTCTCCCATATGAATACGAGCGACAACTTTCACTAAGCAAAGTGGGGTTTAGAAAGGCATATCAAACGTCTTCAAAAATATTTGGTTGAAAGAAATGTAGGCCATTAGGATAGGTATATATTTCCACATCAATTATGACAGTGTAAAAAATGTCACATTTTCGTGTCCTATTAATGGGTAAAAATCGAAAACAAAGTTTGAATTTACAACAGTTCAAGAAAGTCTGGCCCATGAGTTTATGTTATGTATTATATTGCTATATGAAGTACCACATACAAGTAAAACCTTCCCATAAAGTAAACACAAGACACTTTGGTAAACAAATGAAACTCACTTTAAAAAATCTCTTCAGTATCATATTTTTACATATATGCAAAAAAGGTTAAGAGCCAGGATAATGGACAGTAACAATAAAGAACAGAGAGAGGTGAAATGCAAACAGTCAAAATGAAGTACAGGGTATGTGACAGCAGAATCTGGGTGTGCTAAAAGGTTTTGCACATGCTAAAGGTCTTAGTAAATCAAGCCCATAGTGCTGTGAGTGCTCGTCTCCTTTTGGATACTCCTCTTGGGTAAGAGTAATAGTGCTGTGTGTGATTATCTCCTCTTGGGTAAGAGTAATAGTGCTGTGTGTGCTCATCTCCTCTTGGTTAAGGCCAGAACAGCTTTGCCAGTGTTGATCCTTAGTACTGGGCTATGCAGTCTGGCAGTGTGGTATTCAGTTATTTAATATATCTATTAATTAATTAATTTATTATTATTATTTATTTTATTTAATTTTTTTCCACCATGAGACATGCTCTCTCCCTCAGGCAGAAAGACTGCTTTTGCATGTGGACGATGTATCCCCCGAGCTCGGGTTCCTAACCCACTCAAGGATATTTTCACACTGCATATTTTCTTTTATTGCCTGCTGTAAGATTGACGATAACATTAATATTTATTATCCGGCATTCCTGTTCTGTCATCAGTCAGTGATACTCCATGCTAAATCTTGTTGGCTTCAGACAAATGCAAAAAAAGGATATGTTTATTTGATTTGCAGAGTATTTTGTGATCCTTCTCCATTGTACTAATAATTGTAATAAAATTATTAGTAAAAAAAATAAATAAAACACTTCTAATTTAAGACTCCCCGGATACAAGACATGAAAGTAAGCCTTCAGTTGCACTAGTACACTCTGTCTCGTTCTCTTCAGAGATGTTGTTATGCTAATTCAGCTTGTTTTTAGGATGTGTAACAGTATAGATTCTGGAACACTTCCCAGTGGGGAAAAATCAATGAAAATGCATTCTGTGCTCTTCCTTTTTGATAAAGTTGACAGATAATTTGCCAACTAAGGGCCTGATGTACTAAGACCTTTAGTGTATGCAAAACATTTTAGCACATGCAAAACCAATAACATCACCAATGATTGGTCATGGTATTCGTTTTGCACTAATCTTTGGTCATGTTATTGGTTTTGTGTGTGCTAAAATATTTTGCACACGCTAAAGGTCTTAGTAAATCAGGCCCTAAGTGTTATGTTCCCCCAAGAACTAGTTTAATCTTATTAAAAGATTTAGGAAACAAAGGCACAAACATGCAACGTTATTTGTACTTAATAAATGCTACACTTCTGGTGTAAACAGTGATACAGTCCCAATGTTGTAGGTACAGTAGTCTTTATACCAGCTCAGTTGCACATAATGAAACAATAGTTCATACTTTTCTGAATGGCACTGTAGCATTCTTAGGGAAAACATACATGAAAGAAAATGTCCATTTTTATAAACAATGAATAAAAAAACACAACAAATCTTAGGGTTTACATTCTTTCAATTAAATTTTTATGAAACTTAAAAAATGTTTTTATTTCAATACCCCCAGACCTCATAATGTTGAATATGCACACAACTTACTATAAAGAGTAAGTAAGAAAGAACAATTCCCGTTATACATGTTTGAATTTTGATGTGACCACAGCCTGGATTGTGTCTTTTCCATTTTAAAACAAAATGACTCAAAAGCACATACTGTACATTTGGTTGTTGATGTTTGGACCATGAAAATTAATGATTTGATTTAAAATCAGAAAAATGCATCATCAGCATTCCATCGTAGTGATTCATTTATTGTGTGTCCTTTTCTAATTTCTTTTTTTACACATTTATTTCTAAATTGCTTGACAGTCACTCTAATTTGGACCAATTTAAATGGTGGGATTGCAATAGGCAGTCATCTTGAGATTTGGCCTGTTGCTCCTGCTGATCCTGTCACAGTCATGTGACTGACCTTATCACCACTAGAGGGACTTTATACAGAACAGTATACAATGTCTAGACTTCACGCATTTACATGTTGAAGAGAAGAACCATTTTACACTCAAGCTCGTTCTGGAAACACTGAAAGGCTTGGGGTGGAGACACAGAGACAGTAACTTGTCCTCTAATTTGTTGCCAGAATGATCATTTTTAGGAGCTCAAAATGACAGGATCATAATATTTGGACATTTACAGAGTGTATGTGTGTTTCCACTGTTATTGTATCACATTATTGTATCGGGCCATCTCTTTGATGACAAAGCTCAGGGCTCTTCTCCATTTAATGCTGACAAACCCCTTGTTAATTATGACGATAATGAAAATTGCAGTGATAATGTTGGCAGTAATTGTAATAATAGTAATAATTTATCTTCTCCGAAAGCTGGCTCTCAATTTATTTTAAATCCTTTTCACCCGAGTGTCATGAAGTCTCTTCAAGCAATCGATCCAAAGCAATCTACTGGTGAAGATATGTTAGACCCTCTCTTTCTTCGCATTTCTGCTCCTTTGATTGCTGAATACATAGCTCATATTGTTAATCTCTCCATTTCAACTGGTGTAGTTCCTATTGTCTGGAAAACTGCTCATGTTGTCCCCCTGCACAAAAGCGGTGACAGGTGTGACCCAAATAATTACAGACCAGTTTCTAAGCTGTCCTGCTTGGCTAAAATTCTGGAACACTTAGTGAACCATCAACTTAAAGAATTTCTTAGTGCCAACTCGGTTTTAAGCCCGCATCAATCAGGGTTTAGGCCCCAGCACAGCACTGTGTCTGCTATCACTGTTGTTTTAAATAATATTGTCAATGCCTTGGATGAGAAGAAACATTGTGCTGTTATCTTTGTGGATCTCTCTAAGGCATTTGATACTGTTGATCATCCTTTGCTCTTGGATACTTTGAGCAGGATTGGTTTTAGTCCTGGTGCATATTCCTGGTTCCTAAATTATCTCTCTGATCGACAGCAGTCAGTGAACTTCGGATCTGCCCATTCTGAGTTTTTGTCGATTACAAAGGGGTCTATTTTGGGTCCAGTTCTTTTTATAATTTATATAAATAACATGCTTTCATCTCTAACTCAGTGTTATGTCCACTTGTACGCAGATGATACAATTTTGTTTTGTATTGCAGATTCTGCTGATCTCGCTGTAAAGAATTAGCAAACCTCCTTTGATATTCTCCAAACAGCACTAAGTGACCTTAAACTTGTTTTAAATGCAAATAAAACCAAGGTTATGCTGTTTTCTAAACCTAGAGATGCTAGTGACTTTGAATTAAAAATTTCTACTAAGCAAGGATCCTGTATCGAAAGAGTCACTGTCTATAAATACCTCGGTATTTGGATTGACAATCAACTTACTTTTAGATTTCATATCGACAATCTTGTCAAAAAACTAAGACAAAAAATTGGTTTTCTTTATAGAAATAAATCAAATTTTCCAATATTTTGTAGAAAAAGGATTGTCGAGGCTGTTTTTCTTTTTGTATTGGATTACGGCGATGTAGTTTACAGGCATGCATCTGCCTCTATTCTCAAGCCTCTGGACGCCGTTTATCATTCTGCCCTTAGGTTTATTACTGCCGATGCCTATGGTACGCATCACTGTACATGATACAGTTGGGTGGTCTTCCCTCTCTCTCAGGCGTGACAAGCATTTTTATTTATTCATTTATAAGGCCCTTATCGGCAAAGTCCCACCTTATTTAAACTCTATGCTTGTTTGGTCATCGGGATCATATTATTCTCGGTCCTGTGATTGGATTGCATTAAATATCCCGAAAGTCTGAACTGAGTTGGGAAGATCTGCCTTCTCATATTGTGCTCCTTCGACATGGAATTCCCTGCAGATCATTTTAAAACTAGACCCCCTGGTACCTCTGGCCCATTTTAAACCACTGCTTTTTAGTCACTTAAATTCTGTCTGCACCTGTTTTAATTGATTATTTTTATATTTGTATCTTGATTTTTATACGTCTTAATTTGAAATTGATTTGTCTTAATTGTTTTATACCTTGTATGTTTATCTTATTTTATCTCATCATTGTATACTCGACATCATTGTAAATGAGGGGTGGCCCTCAATGATCTTCGAGTTTAAATAAGAAATAAATAAAAATAAATAAAATAAATTATTGAGGTATCACTCATTTGTGATGCCTTAAGCATAAACATGTCCACTTATTCGTTTTTCATAAGGAGCAAAACCTTTTTGATATGCTGCCAGGACCTTGGCTCTCTGATGCAACTCACAGTACTTAAGTAATGCCAGCTTGGCATTGTTCACCAGAACCTCGAACATCCCATAATATCTGCTGTTCATTACATTTAGAGGCTCAGAGGGTTTGTCAGACATGCTTATTTTGATTAAAGGAAGCCCCATAAGGAGTTCTGCTTATTCACGATTTCCACATCACATCAAAGGCATGTGAATCTCTGGTCACTGCCACATAAGAACACATTTCTTCGAGTTTCAGGAAGCTTGCACAGAGAAACCACAAACTCGCGTGATTCGGGGTCATCGGATATGTTGTCGGAGTCCCCTCAAACATCCTGTCTACAGGGAACCTGTATGCGCACGTACACACTTGTGGAAGAGTGCATCCGCTTGAACGTGTTCTTCTTAGCCAATCCTTGAAATACATGCCTTGAATTATCTTTCTTCCTGGATTCCAACAAATATGCTAAGTCATGTTAGGATGCTTTGCAGTCATTCAGCGCCAGATTAGTCGGGGAAGATTTTTTATGAACATAACTTTCTCTTGTCATCCTGGATGTGTGGATGTGTGAAACAAGGGGTAAATTATGATTGTGGAACCCACCATTTACCAATGACAAATTATAATTTAAAAGATGATTTCTTTCCCATTACTTTTGTGCTGTGTTCAATAACTTATTTAAATACATGTTTTAGGTTTGAGAACATAAAACATTCAAATAGGCATGTGCGTCGGATTATTTCCCTCTACAACTCTGAAGGATTCTGTTTCGACAAGGCTTGGCAGACGAATGAGAGACTAGCTCAATAAATCAATGTTCTGTGTGTGGCCTCCTCCCAACAATGGTCTGATTCCATTAAGTACAATATTTCTTGACAGGAAATATACAGTAAATTAACCAAAGATCATGGTTTAAAATCTTTTTTTTAATTTAGTGTCAAATTATACATATCAAAGACAGAAAAAAACATGATTGATAACATTTTTTTTTTAAAACTGTACAACAGAGTTCCTGTCAAAGGGCCTCTCAGGTTACAGGCTATCCAAATACTGTATAAATATAATTAACTTTTTATTTTTCAAGATATGTCTCTTGTTTGAGCTTCATGCTACAGGTTCAAAACAGGAATGGTATCTCACCACCCCAGTTGTCAGTCTGAGGGGAAGTTAAATAAATAAGTATGACATTGTAATAGCTATAGAGTGTGGGCATGTATGTAAGTGCTGGGTATTAAGTTCTGATATCTGCCTCAACAGCTTAACAAATCATTTCAGACTGAAATGAACACGTACTTACTGAACATCTGTTACATGTTATGAAGCTAATTTCAAACTGACCATGTGGATCAGTGTGGATGCACAACAGCATCCAAAATCCAAAAGACAGTTATTAATAAAGCTAGGCTTGGTGTCTGACTGGCAGAGTCCAGTACTGTCACGGACTGGGATGAATAAAGTTTAATGATTAATTGCTTTATTGTTCAAAATAATATCCCTGTGGGATCAGTCTTAGCAATGGGGCAAGCATTAGAGTTCAATTACACGCTAATGTGTAGCTGTATCCGTTCTGCTTCTGTAGTTTTGTTTTTGTGTCATGAAGAAGAATTATGTAAACTTGTCTGACAGAGCAGGGAAGGCTTCAAGGTTAGTGAGGTGATTTGAGGCAAATATATGCTCAGGCTAAGCGCTCTCACCCGACTCCCTTCAGAAACAGGATCCGTTCACGACAGGTGGTACATGCCGTAGCCCGCGGGTGTGGCATAGAGTCCGACGGGTGCGAAGGGCAACATGGGCCGGTGGAAGGGGTAGGACTGTCCGTAGAGCGAGGCGGTCTGGAGCGGGGCGTTGAGGGGGAAGGGAAACGTGAGGCCCGGGTGCAAGACGGGTTTGGCGGCCATTTTGAGCTTCTCCAGCTCGGCCTCCTGCAGCCTCTTGGCCTTGGCGCGCCGGTTCTGGAACCAGATCTTCACCTGGGTCTCGGTCAGGCAGAGGGCGCCGGAGAACTCGGCCCGCTCGGCGATGGACAGGTACTGCTTCTGCCTGAACTTGCGCTCCAGAGCCAGCAGCTGGGAGGTGCTGAACGGTGTGCGGGGCTTGCGGTTCGTCTTGTGTTTCCGCAGTGGACAGCTAGGGCTCAACTGCCCTGCGGAAAAAAAAGACACAAATTCACAAATGCATTATAACAAAAATAACAACAATAATCATCATCATTGTTGTCGTCATTGTCATGAACCCCCCTGCCCTTCTCCACTCTGATTCCAATTCTCCTCTTCCACATTGATCTACCCAATATTCCCTGGCCTAAGCCAAAACAAATAATCCTTTCTTTGCCTTCCTTTCCACATGTTAATTCTACTGCCAAAGGACAGTTACCTATTACAGGAGTGTTATGGCTCGACCATTGCACTTGTCATTAATCACTAGTTGGGATGTTGGTGATTTGTGAATCTGGGCCTTTTGTTCATTTCCACTCATTGTAAGTCTCTCTGGATAAGACGACCAGCTGTCCAATGTCTGAAATGTAAATGTAAAAACTGTAAATCAGTCATCACTCTACTAATTGTAGAATGCTAATTATCTTGCGGTATTGTGAATCTTGCATTTTAATCGGGACGTTTGCATTTTTACATGCATAGGAATTCCTGGTGCACAAGTGCCATTCCGTGGAGGTGTTTCTCTGGGAGGACACACAATATATACCTGAACCACACGCTTGATGATTGATGAATGCTGAATGCTGAATGTACGGTACAGTTTACAGGCTATTGGACACGGCCCAGAATGCTTTGCATCCGTAAACAACAGCACATAGCCTGGACATATGCAGCACAGAATATTACAAACTGAGAACACGCAATAACAACACAAACTCTAATTAAATTAATCCTTGCCATTACATGTATCTTGACAGATAATGTCTATTGTGAGACAATAGACATTATATAAAGTGCAAGATCCTCAAATATCGGTCTGGATAAGGTGCCAAATTAAGTAAAATAATGAGGTGAAACTGAAGGGGTCTTATTTTTTCGGGGGTAAGATGTCCACCATGTGTGTTGGGATATTATATTGTAACGTTTTCATGCAGAACACTAAAATATTGATGACTTATTCAATATCTTGTGAAATAAAACAATAAAAGAAAAGGGATGGAGATTTAACCAGCAATAAGACTCAGATGTGCCTTTCCAAAATGAGAAAAACAATCATCTAATAAATCAGATGAAAATATCCCTTCTTACGTATTAGAGCAAAACTCCATTCACCTAAAAACTTTGTAAGTTAAAAATGTCATCGGAAAATGCCAATAAGGCGGTGACAGTTATATTGAGAATGTTAAATTATCCTTTCTGTGAATATGTGTGCACATCGTATTTTATAAATATAAAATATATTCCATAATATTGCATGGTGGTTTCAACTGCTAAATAAACATTCCAACATCAACACATCTCATCCGCAGACTTGCATGCTTGTATGAAATGAAATTAAAAATAATTTATGGAGTCTAAAACAATTATTATCATAATTCTGTGTTATATAATACACAGACATAAGCCTGGATTCATTTGAACACAACACATTCTGCACATAAGTTTGAAGAAACATAAGCATTGCATCATTAAGCACACAATGTTAGTAGTTTGGCAGCCTCACAAGCTTGTCAAGTATGTTCTGCAGGCACACCATAAAAGTATATTATTTTTCATAGTGAAATACAAACCTAATGTTAAACCACAAAGTATGCAATTCTCAAACCAATACAAAGGTTGAGTACTGACCAAATCCAACAGAAATTGTATTTAAAATAATGTTTATACTTATTCAATGTGTCTCGTAAATGATACTGCTTCATCTTAGATTCAGCAATTGTTTATCACACTCTTAAAGTAACTCACAAAGTTGGGATCTGAAGATAACAATGGCTTGCGAGGTGCAATAAGTCACAACATTTATTAGGATATCATATCATCACTATTGAATACGCCATAATGAAGACATATATCTGATTAGGCTGAGTTCTAAAAGTAAAAAATCATAATTAATGCTAGCTGATATAAGAAAAAATAAATGGGTAATTAAAACTGTTTTCTGTGTTTAAAAATGCAAACATGTACCAGACTAATTCATAAAAAAGTCTCTAAGTCTCCATATTGTACTATATTACATAAGCTAAGCCGATGTTTTTTTCTTTCTTGTACACAATCACTGTAGGCACTAATGCAATATTTACACAACACTGGTCATAAGGTTATTTTCCTGTGGTTTGTGTGGACAGACAGTGACATCTCTTGATTCTGTATCCTGACAGTGTGCCTTCGTCTTCACACTTTTGAGTGATCAAGGAAGCAAGGTGGTGTACATTATGTGCCTTAGTGTGAGAAAGAATTTGAGGTTGAATATAAATGTTATAGTTTTTAGAGGTTCTTTCAGTCTATACTGTATCATACCACACAGCTTCTTGAAGAAAATAAGAAGCTTCTTCAAGAAGCTGCGTGGTATACAGGTTGGGAAGTTGTGATTATGTAATATTTATTATTATTATTATTATTATTTATGTATTTATTTTTAATTGTGTGCCCTTATCATCCAGTGCTACGAATGCAAGACCATGATCAGATGCAAATTTGAATTCCGATAGGTGAACACACTTACTGGGTTGAGGGGAAAACCCTGAACTCCTGGCCCAAGGTGTACTGTCCTCCGGCTCAGATGCTTCTGATTTAACTGGTGATGTCGGGACGAAGTGTTTTGGAAATCCTTCTAGATTGTGAGCATCTCTGGAAAAGTATACGTAATTGTGTGTCCGAGATGCATCCGTTAATGTCCCTGCAGTTTTCCCAGTAAACTCACTGTCTGGTTTTCTGTCTGACATCAGAGCTTCCACACTGAAAGGTAAACGTGACACTCTGTTGTCTTTTGGCGTCGACTCCGGTCGAATATCCTCATCGGAAGAGCAGCTGTCCTTCGAACTAATTGGGGAAGACATGGTTTTGAGAGTCTTTCCAAATGACTGGATTACTTTTACTGACACGCGCACCTGAGACGACTCCACTAGCGGCGATTCAAAAGTACGAGATCTTGAGTTTGACGGGCAACTGTGAAACATGGAAAAAGTGCACAGAGTTAGTAAAACTTACGGCCAATCGCTGGGCTGCCAAAACCCAGCACCGACTCTGATTGGTTTTTGATTTGGGCAATCACATGATGTGTTTGAAAAAAATACGCGTAGAATTCGTCAGAAGTTGTCCTGGCTTTGAAGGGCTGCGATATCCCTTGTGTTAATTTCGGGTAAAGCCAAGCACCTCTCGGCTCATTCACATAACTGCGTGGGGAAGTAATGAAAATTTGGGATTTCTGAGAAAAAAAAAACTACAACTCAAATCAGAACAGACATAAGATTGTTATATAATTTTATTAATCACCACGATAGACGTTTCTATCATTTTCTCTTTTCGATAGTGAGTCATGCATGCAACTCATGTGTCTTATCATAGACTAACACGTAAAATATGAGAAACAAATACACCGATTAATATTACAACACATATTAAAGTCAAGCCACCCAAATAAATTTGTCAAATTACCATGGTTTCCCTATAAAGCATTAGTCAATGCATTGTTAAAATACTACCCATAATGGCTTGATGGGCCTACTGTTTTTTTTTATTTATAAATTGGATAATTTCCTCATTATACATATACAGATTGTTTACTCAAACAAAAAGTAGAATGAGATTTTATTAATGAATGGATTCTTATTTTTCTAACAGCGTCCATTTACCCTTAGTTGTGGAAGCCACACTTTTTAATTTTAATTTTATTTTACTTTACTATGAAGTGGCATAAAGCACATCATTTAAATACGTTTTTAATAAGGAAATTATTTTTGAATTATCCTGCCAGATATTATACGTGGAAGTTATGTGTAGCCGATGCATCGTCAGCCTTCATGAAACTAACCTATTGGCAAAAATAACACAAAGTAAAAAGTGCAATATAAATATGTAAATACTTGTTAAAAGATCTCCGAACTGGTTTGTTTGATTGGTCCGACCATTTTGTGCGCAGCTTCAGTGGCTTGGTGAGATTTCCTGGTATCTCCGTTCCCACGTGTCTAAGCGATTATTAAACAGGGCAATTTCGCAGACGAGCTGAGGTTGTCTACAGGCGCCAGCAGCGGGGAGATCAAAGCGATGCTCCTCGGGGGAAGTAACTGCTGCAGTTTTGCGGCTCCACTCAGGAGCGCTTCCCCACAAGTCACGCCCCTACCCTAGGGCATCCTGTCGATCACAATACGGCCTCTTTGCAGACGGCCCGAGAGAGTTCAAGATATTGAGATAAATGTGACATATTCGCACACACAGAGGAATAGTAAAAGAGAAAGAAAGAAAGAAAATCTTAGGCTTCTCTCTATCTACAGATGCTAATAATCTATCTTAGACGTCACAGCCTTCCGAAAACAAGGCTTGCTTTAAAACAATAAGTACATACTTTTTTTTTTTTTGAGGGGGTTTTCTATATTTGTTTGCATGTTTTGACGCATCAGTTACACAGAAATATATGCAATGGTCTGGACAAATATCATACACAGAAATCTCAGGATATTTTAAACCACTGCCTAAGTTGATTCAGAATAAGATTTAAAAAAAAATACAAACAATACAACGTATTTTTAAGCAAATTTGTCATTTTGAATGGAAGTGTGAATTTATTTATTTATGTATTTGGTGGTAGTTCTTCAGGGACACAAGATAATGTGCATATCCTGTCTGAATATCTAAGTATTAAGAAACTTTTTAGATTCTATGCATACATTCGTGAGGTTGGTTTGCAGTTTATTTGATACAAAAGTGTGTGGTCTTATTGGAGAGGAATGATTTTGGTCTTTGCTTAGGACCAATCAAAGAGACAAGCTCCTGAGACGAACAAGCAATCCTATAATTTGCACATAGCAAATTAAACTAATATCAATAGCTGTGAACTGTCTTTACTGATGGTGATGGCTGACTGTTCCTAAGCAACCCTAGAAACTGTAGAGGCTCCAACTGACTCAATGACAGGGAGTCCCAGCAGCTCCCCAAACGTAAATGCAGTACCTTTGTTCTATCACTAGGTGGCAACAAGACATTTAAAAAATATATAAATAATTGGGACAACGGAAGTACCTGCTGCGCCTGAACAGTGTCTGCTTCTGGTTTTGTATCCATTAATGAAAAATGTATGGTACATCTAATAAAAAAAATAAGAATAAAAAAAGTGAGTAAAGGAGTAGAAATGCTCATGTCTGTACTTTCCTATCGGGCTAGTCATCTTACTGAGCATCCACTCACCTGAGGGTGTTGGGTCAGATCCAAGAATCAAGTCAAAGCTCATGGGAATTATGGATATGATCAGCCTATAACTCATGCTGTTTTTGCATATGTCAAATGGCTTTCATATTTCTGGTTACCATTTTTAATAATTCAGTATCAGAAGCTCTCGAGAGTGTACCATTGTTTACGATGGCTACACAGATCACACGGTTAAAGTTAATAATGCAAATAATTCTAACAATGTAACATTACCTTTGTCGTATTTTCCATTCGGGCTAGGCGCCATGCTAAAATGTATAGCCAATTGTGCAAGGCAGTTGGAAAGATTATGGGTTTTAGAAAAGCTCGAAAATTGCTGTCATTACATTGTTATTATTAACACCTAGTAATTAGGAATCTGGTATCCTTCACTTTTAACAGAGGTTTAGCCATAATGAGGGAAAATTGCTACCTTCCTGAGGTGAATGGCGCCTGCTCAAATTAGCTTTAAGCAGCAGACTATTATGTCAAAGGCAAATATCTCCTGTCATTTGAACTAATAAAGTGCATACAAAGGGGAGCATATTTTGACAAGTGTGCAATCTGCTGTTTAAAACACATGCATAGCCACATAGGTCAGGACTAGCCTCAACAGATAATAAACCATGACAATAAAAGGATAAAAGAAACATAATATGCTAGAAGGATACTAATATATGGACATCATATATTAAGAATAATATAATGAAAAGATATCCATCTGCTTTACCGGATGAGATGACCTTTGTGGGTGCTGTGTCTCTTAGCCAATTGAATCATTGGGGAAACCGACTGTACATAAAACGTCACAGAACCTAAACATATTTCTTACTTATATGGATGTGGTTTCTATCTTAATGGTGGTGTGAAGAGGCATACATTGGAGGAAACTGACTTGTGACTACAGGTTTGCAGGTTCAAGTCTCAAGGGGAACTGCTATTGGTAGCTCACTTATCCTAAATTGCCTCAGGAAATATCAAGCTGTATTAATTTGTGACATCAGAACAGCTTGTAAAATGTAATATGTCCCAATAAGATTGTCTATATGTGAGCGAGTTAATAAATACCTCAATTAATACTTACTAAGGAACGCTTGCCCACACCTTATCCAATCTCTTTATGATGACAAAGAGCATTTAAAAAATGGTGATGTTTATTTTACAGCATACACAGTACAACTGGCCACCCAAACCCAATGTGAAACTGAAGGTTGTACACCAATTTACAGCTCATCAATGGCAAGCCTTTTATCAGTAGTGATGCAAAAAGAAGTGCGTTAAATCAAAGGAGTCACACTTTCCACTGGTAAAAAAAAAGCTAATTAATTAAATACAAATTTGACGTGGCATGTCTTAGCAGTATGCTAAATAATACAACATGGTAAAATCTAAGTATAAAATAAAACAGTTTACAAGAGACCAAAGTTGGAGATCATTGAAAAGGATATGCCATAAAGGGGGGAAATGTGAATGTTGGAAGCTAAGACTTTTCTCTGTAAACAGAAACAAATTGGCATCATCGTAACCTGCCTGGAGTCAAGGCGGTAACAGGATCAGAGACCAGCAGTAAGTATTTTCCTGGAGCAAAGTGACTAGGAGCCCAGCGTATGACATACTAACTCCTTCCCATAAAAGAAGCATTTAAGTGCCTCTGTGGTTCTCTTATTACACTATTGGAGAAGCATCATTTTCCGTAATCATAGCAAGATTATAGCCGTGGTGTGTAGCTGGGTTGATAGGTTCATTAGGCTGTGTGACTCATCGCATTCACAGCATGATACTGTGTAAAGCCGAAGCCCAGGAATTAATGAAAGGCTTCTACATTACCTCTTGAGTCCTGACAGACGCGGCCATGATAGCAGAATGGTAATGAGGTGTAATGTGCTTATAAAATCGAGTCAAGCTTGCTCGTTTGTGTGTTTATTCCTCAATTGCTCAAACGTGAGGGAGTATGAACTGAAAATGCAAATGATCGCGGTTCCCAGGGCACCGTTCACCTGCAAAAAGTTTGTTTGTAATGGCTGCATTGCTCACATTGTATGTGTGTGTGTTCCAGACTTATTTAACGGAGACAGGGGGAATGGGGACGGGAAATTACTAAGCCATATATCAATATAAATCAAACCAACCAAACCAAGGTAATTGTGTTCCATGGAGAAGGTCTTATGGTGGCAGTGGGCGGCAGAGTGACACCACTGACCATAATGAAATTAAACTTGAGAACAAATGAACACTAAAATGTGAACATTGGTGCAGAAGCTCTGTACAACTGAAAACAAAGTTATTAAACTGCCTTTTACTTCTGTGGCAGTTTTGAAGAATAAATGCTTGAGTACCAGAGATTCCTGTGTCAGCCATTATTGGATCCTTAAACAGCTCATTGAAAGTGACATTTATTCACAATATGTCTCTGATGGCTAGTTCACAGAGCTATCATTTCATAATTAACATATCAACACTTTCCATATGGCCAGGCTCAGCGCTGTGCCGTGTAATTGCGTTGTTTTGCGTTGTTATAGTGAATTTGTCATGGCTGTCAGTGGATATTGCAACGGAGTCAGTATTTTTAAAAACGATCAATTCACACTTTAACAAGAGTTATTCAAACCCATGTGTAACTTGGTACAAATCATCTTGGCATCCTCCATTTTTCTTTTCAAAAAAGGGGACTAAAAACTGTTTTAGGAAGCCCAGGAAGTTTATTTTACAAATTCGCAACCCGTAATATAACTGCTTCAAAGCAAGCAAGTGAGAAAAAAGAGTGAGAGAGAGAAAAAAAACCCCAGCAATGTTATCTGACACCGTAGTGTCGAGAGACTCCTTATTAATACGATCCTTCCTACCTCTCGGTCAGGGCAGACGTGAGTCTTTGACCCGTCGCTGTTTAATGAGAGGGTGACGCCAGGCCCGGCTCCATGGGCCGGGCCCGAGCGAGTCGATGCCCCTCCCCTGCAGACTGCTGCATGGGGAGATCTGTGACGCTGTCCGCGTTCCCGGCCCCGTTAGCATGCCAGCGCCCCAGCAGGTCGCCTTTGAACCGAAGATTGGTGCCGTGCGTCTAATTGAGCGGCCCGCTCCACATTTACTGTTGCCCAGGATGTAGACGCCGTCACAGGAGGGGGGGGGGGGTGGGGGGGGTGGGGGGGGGGGGGAGGGAGGCGGGGGGCTCGTTACTCACTGTGGGACAGACAAACGCTATTATGGCCAGCACAAATACCCAACAATTAATTCCACCTTCAAAGCAAAACAATGTGCAGTTGGAAAAAGACAACATGGCTAAACGTTGAGTCGACTGACAGTAAACGCCTTGATGACAGAACAGGGATGGAAGGGTTTAAGCAGCATGTTCTTTTACCACAACAGATTGCTGGATTGTCTCAGTATTGAGGAGGAGGGCAGAGCCAAGGCAAACCAGCCAAAGGCTTTTACTGGCTTTTAAGTCCCATTGAGCAAGAGTGAATAAGGAACGTGACTCTCATGGGCCTCTTGTAGTATATGTCGGATTGAAAATGCTGCAATTGATTGCCATTAAGCAGAGGTATAAGTGCAATGTGCTGGTCGTTCGGTCGTTTCAGAATCCGGATGTTTTTGTACGTCCGCACAATGCAAGCGGCGCGCGACCACATGTCAGGCCACCTGGGCGGCTGCGGCCTGTGGATGCCGGGACGGTACGCTGCGATTGGCAGGTCCGTGCCAATGGGTCGCAGGAGCTCACCCACGCCCTCTCGATCGGTCGCTTTCCCCCTGACATTTTAGGGCTTTCTGTGTCCCACTGACGTCTGATCTGAAGATAATTGTTCACTGTAACACTACCCAGGAAATGAGTTGATCAACTCCAGATGCGGGGGGGGGGGGGGGGGGGGGGGGTTGGGGAGAGAGAAAAGTCTCCAGTCTTCTCTGTTTGACGTTCTTTGCCCCCGGAGGGACCGAAGGCCTGATTTGTGTCAAGTCCTTTTGACAGAAAACGGCAGGTTTTAAAGAGCTATTAAAGAGGCACCCGACTTACAGAAGTCAGGACCTCAAAAACATTTTTGTCTTGACTCTGTCTGTGAAGCGGCCTGGCTGACCTGTGTTTAAGGTTAAAAGCGATGGTTATTGAATGTGTCAAGTGCCATAACTATCTAAATCATTTATGTCTCCCATCAGATGTCAACATACATCGAGATCATTCATTTTTAGTTTCTGTGTTTTTAAGCTATGCAGAATGACTTGCACACTTATCACTTGAAAACATGAGCTTATTTCATAAATGATGCAACATATAGTGTAAATGTGTTTTGATATGAAAGGCGTCTGATTCTGGGAAATTTAAGCTACACAGAAAATTTGTCAGTGTTAAATTAGAATTCTATAAGTTGAATAAACACTGGTCATTTTCCTTTGTTCATTTAAGAATATAATACAATGATGTATTCCTGGATTCAATAAATATTAATCTTTAACTGTGACTTACAATTTAATGAAAATAATTTTTTTCTCAAAATAATTTCTATGGAGAAACATGAACTTTCAATGTAATTTTGACTTTTAACAGATCTCAGTGTGCTAGTTTGGTCATGTCTAGAACCTTGTGACCAGTCCATTGTAACTTTGAACTATTTCCCCAAAGCTGTACAGTATATTTGTAGGGAGCATATACTTACTGAATCCAGATGTAAAAATGTAATGTAATATAATGGAACACTATTTTACAAGACTGCGCTGTCTTTACTTAGAGGCTTGATATTAAGCAATCTTTTTTACTAAGTAATGCATGGTTATTATTTAATATTGTGGGGTCACTGTGTGTGTATTTATCTTATCTTAAATAGAGTTTGCAATTTCGGCCATTACATGTTACTGTGATGGAGGGGAAGGGGTCGGAGAACCAGACGCGACAGTACGGGGATCAAAAAGCTACCCACCAAAGTGGAGAAACTACTAATACAAAGGGGGAAATAAGGAAACACAAACAAAACAGAAAAACTGCTACAGGAGATAACCCCCGGTGTATAAGCCAACAGAAAACAACCCAGAAAAGAGGGTGAATAGTAACTCGTAGACTCGAGCAGAAATATGAAGAAAGAGAAGGAAGACCTCCAACTCAATGTAAAATACATGAGCTAAAATAAAGGAGAAACAGGAGAAAAGAGTAATGAAAGTTACAGCCTCAAAGAGGACTGAAAGAAAACCGAGGAAAGAACTAAGATTAGAGAAAGAAAAAGGATAGAGAAAATCCTAAGTAGTTTTCCAGAGTCCTATACTGAAATTACCGGCTTGAGCTTAAACAAAGCTTACACTGAAGCACGGATGTGAGAAAGCGCCCAGCTTAAGTAGCCGCAAGCACCTGAAACCAATCAAAATTAAATGGTCTCTGAAGGTGGAAAAAACAACAAGTGCCCTCTCGCGGCCCCGAGTAGCAACAACCGCAGAAAGGTAAAAGCAGGCTCCAAAACCATGACAGGTCCTCACTAAACAGCCCTTTTTTCAGGTAAAAAAAAACAAACAAGCTCCTAATACCTGCGAATATCATCACACACTGAATTTCGACCCTTTATGCAGTAAAAGTGTAACATGTACAGTATATTCACACTTAAACTATAGTGTTAATACTGTATCAATTCAACTGGACTGTAATTCTCTCAATATATTTAAAAAAGTTTTATATTCCCCCTGCTCCCCCATTATAAATAGCTAGCCCCTGATGCCTACATAACATCAGTTATGTTAATTACAGCTACTTTCTAAAGACCCCTAAGGACATATTCACATTGATATTTTGATAAGACAGTCATGCACCACAAAAATGGCCAAATCATGCCAAATCCAGTGAAGAGGGGCAAAAAGGAAGAACACAAAATGAAGGTCTACTGGAGGAAAAGGCAAAATGTGGGGTCTGAGTGATAAACAAAATCAACACTTAATTAAAAAAGCAAAGGAGAAACATTTCCTTGCAAATTACAGTGTTTGGATTGAGTGGAGAGAAGCTAGAGGTAATGGGTTCAGAATGTTTATGCATTTGTAAGAATATACACTTATATGGTGTAAAAATCTATCCAATTTGAAATTTAGCAGACACTCTTATCCAGAGCAACTTACACATATAAATCTTTTTATGTATTTTATTTTTTACATGCAATCCATTTATGCTGTTTACTGTAAAACAGCTACTACTACCCAAGCCACCTTGCAAATCTGTACATGCACAGACCATGTTTAAGCTGTAAATGGAATAATGTGTTTTACTAAAGTTTTTCATTAATATTAAGAGAATTGTCCATATTTTACTATTACATGTAGACTGTGAAAGCTGGCCTTTAGCACATTTCCTATAGAAGGTAGTGAGTTCCACTGTATACAGAATGTTGCATGTGTGTCTGCACAGTATTATATGTATTTTATATGTAAATATTGGACTACAAGAGAGTTGCAAGTCTGCTAAGGTAGATATTTAAAGTATTTAATGGGTTGATTATTGGGTTCTGGCGATGTGCTTATAGTAATTGTGCAGGGATGGGTTGGTGGGGCCCAATGTGAGATCTTTTCATTGGGCCCAAAATCCATGGCGGAGATCCACTGTACAGAGCAAGCAAAATTACAAGTGACAGCACAATCTTGTTGCTGCTAGCTGGCTAGCTATCTTTATTTTCCCATAGAGATCAATAGGAAAATGAGTCAGAAGAAACAACCCTTAAGAGTGATCCATCTGGCAGCAGAGTGATGGTTTGAGGCTCGTTTGATACCTCAGATCCTTGATGACTTATAGCCATTTAGCCAACCATGTGTTCCACCGCCCCCCTCCCCCCCCCCCCCCCCCCCTCCCCAATTCCCACAGAGATCAATTGAAATGCACAGAGGTTATCTATCGCTTGTAAGAGTACCTGAAAATAAGATATCAGTCTTTTGATGCTGTTGGGTCAGAGACATCAGGAAATGCAATAAAAGCATACAGTCTGAGTGTGTAAGTGTGTGTGTGTGTGTGTGTGTGTGTGTGTGTGTGTGTGTGTGTGTGTGTGTGTGTGTGTGTGTGTGTGTGTGTGTGTGTGTGTGTGTGAGAGAGTGAGAGAGATAGAGAGAGTGTGTGTGTGTGTGTGTGTGTGTGAAAGAGAGAGATAGAGAGAGAGAGAGAGAACCATTAACCAAACCAACCAAAAGCACAGACCACCTTCATACCAGCAGTGCTCACCAGCAAATCACAGTAAACCAAAATATGAAACAGACCAAAATCTCTTATCTGGAATATTGGGATGATGTAACCAAAGCACAAAACAAACTAAATTGCTATCAGACCCTAAAAAGAGACACATTAGCTGAGTATCTCTTCTCTGTCACAGATACAAAGCAGAGGCAGATCCTGACCAAGTACAGGCTCAGTAACCACACCCTTGCAACTGAAAAAGGCCAACACCGGAATACGTGGTTACCAAAAGAAGAACATATGGTCACTGTACAACAGGAGAGGTGGAAACAGAGATGCACTTTCTCTGACATGGTAAATATTCAGAACTTCAACAAATTATCTCTAATTATAAGACTCCATAAGATTCCCTAACAAAAGAGAAAAAACTGCAAATAGCTCCAATAGCAGCAAAGCCATGAACTGAGGGACACTGGTTAACAACCAAAAATATATAAATATATTTATTCATTTATTTATTATTTAATTTTCTTTTAAATAATATATATTTTTGAATAATATTTATTTTTCATTTTCTTTTAAATCATAATTTTCATTATTATTATTATTATTATTATTATTATCATCATCATCATCATATTGCACTTGTGGTTGTTGTTGTTACCACAATAAGATATAGTAATTATTCTGATTTATTTACATCGATGTTCTAGTGTATTTCTGAAATATTGTGTGTGTGAGAGAGAAATAGAGTATTTGTGACTGTGTGTGTGTGTGTGCGCGTGCGTGCGTGTTGGCACAGAATCCATTTGCTGCAGAGGACCATTGGGAAAATAAAGATTAAAAAAGAACCAAAACCAGTTTACCCAACCTTTACCTGTCTGCTCCAACCACCCTGCTCCAACTACTCATGACACTATGGGCTTGATTGACTAAGACCTTTAGCATGTGCAAAATTTTTTATCACATGCAAAACTTATAACGCAATCAATGATTGATGCAAAACAAATAACATGACCAATCATTGTCATGTCATGCTATTAGTTTTGCCGGTGCTAAAGGTCTTAGTAAATCAGGCCCTAAATGTGGTACTGTCAGTTTTCTGGCAATGTAGGAACAATCTGAATTTCTTATGGGTTGTGAATAAACTGCAGTTTAATTGGAAAAAAACAACCACAAGAACAGCGGAAGACATTTCACACATTCCAATAAACGTCATCAGTTGGCGCTTGAAGATCTCAGTGGAACTCAAAGAATGAGGCAAGAATATAATTAGAGCCTAATGCATACAATGCATACAAGCGCTGCACTCTAAAAAGAAAAAACATTTTTTTTTAAATTTCAGACCTGTCAACAGGTTGTAGGGCAAATTGTGCTAGATGGGTTACGCCCTGACGTGGAAAATTTGAGCTACACCCTTCTCTGTGCCTCTCTGCTCCTCCCTGACTTAGTGTTACGTACGCTGATATATCTCCAGTCCATCTTGAGTCATTGGTGTGAAGCTGTACAAAAATAAAATAAATAAAAACATGATGTCGTTTCCAAGTGGGTGTAACAGTAAATGCACGGGTAGGAGACAACACTCACAATTCACAATTGCAAGGTAGCAGGGGAGAAGACAGGTACAGCAGGCTTCTCTGTTGCCCTTTCCCTCCATCTAACATGCTCTGTATATCTCTAAAACTCCCTCTTCTCTTCCTTTGTTCCATCAGTTTCTCTTTCTTTATCTCTCGTTCACTCCATCTCATTCTGCCCGCTGGACCCCGGACCCTAGTGGAGAAAGGTTGTGACTGGGCGGCAGGGCCTTTATGGGACGGGACAGTGGAGTGATGTGGACATGGAGTGGAATGGCGTGGCCCCGGCAGGAGTGGAATGTTTGACAATAGATTACAGGTAAGAAGGTGCCGTTCCTCTTGCCTGGGCCATAGCCAAGACTATCTCTCTATCTCTCTATCTCTCTCTCGTTTTGGCTGTGGAAGAATACTTTTTCCCCCCGTGACTCTGTGGAGCTTTGGTGTCTGTGCAAGCCCAAGTCGGCCCTTTCGCAATACGAAACGCCTGTGCCGAACCCCAGAAGCTTGCAAGGTTGCCCTGGGACAACAATTACCTGCCCCCCTGCCCCCACTGAGTTAAACAAACACAGCTTTTCAGCATTAGCTTCAAGCCCAATGCAGACATGCTAGAGACAAGGAAGAGACCGCACATGATATATGCTGATTTGAGAGGCTCGGAGGCTTACAAGCTGGGCATGGGGCGGGGGTAAATTGTGTGTGTGCGTGAGGGTGGGTGGGTGGGGGGGGGGGGGGGGGGGGTAGCCCTCTAACTAAGAATTTATGACTGATCCTCAACACCATAAAGCAACCCTTCCCCCAGCTCCTTTAGAGAATGATGTTAAATTAGGTGCATAGAAAGATAAAGCACAAAGATACTTGATTGATTTGAACTATATAAGTAAAAAACAGTAAGCTCCATGAATTATTTCACATTATCAGCCGTATTGTTTCCTAAGATTGATCTACAGGTAAGCAAGAGAGGCAACAGTGTTTTATGCCTTTTTAATGCTGGGCCTTTTGGGGGTTGCCTGTGATGGTTCCAGCAGGAGGGAAGGGCGTGTATCTGTAAATTACCCCAGTAAACCAGAGCAACTACCTCTGGTATGTCCCATATGAAGGTCACCATGAAGTTCTAGTGAATTACTGGTGCGCTATACAAGCTCACTTTGAAATGGGAACAAGGGATCAAAGCAAGTTCATCAGAAAGCACTCCGTGGAATATGTTGGCCTTTCAAGCTGAGACTCCACATCGTTTTTCAAATGCGGTCACTTAAAAATAAATACTGCGAGTTAGAAGTTTCACCTAATGCACCCTAACATTTTGAGTCATTCTCCTATTCATCCTGCAACTATTGCAGTCCAAGTCTAAATTATATGTTGCACCTGCTGCACAAAACTCCTGGCTGAAATTAAAGGATGCCAATTGTCTAACTGAATTCAAATGAAACTAAGCCCTAAAGGATTTTAAGAGTAAGTCAATGCTACTGTGTTACACACCAGTATTTTAATGTGTTCTGCAGCCAAAAACACAAAGCAACAGTCATGCATGAACATTTTGTCAAATTCAGCCCCTCAAATCAACCTTGTCACAAGTTGATGGCATAGCTTGCAGTCTGTATTGTAACTGAAAAATAAGAAAAGGATGAATTGATGTAATTGTGGGAAAATCAAGTTTTCTGTGAATTCAAAAAGGAGATTTATCCTGTTACTCCAAACATTATAACACAGATTACAGTAAACCGGGCACAGCAAATTTGTACCTTAGAAATTATATAATAGCAATTAGGACTGTGGGTGTGGCTCTATTTCCTTTGCATGTCACGGCACATGAATCTGAAATGAACAGGGTAAAGATAATTACCACAGATTGGCGGCTGTGTTAATTACACTTGGCACCTCGGCAAGGTGGTAAACATTTTCATGACAAAGAAATATTACAGCGTTGTTTTTCTGCTTCCTAATTCTTCCTCGTTGATTTTATTTCTCTGTGCAGGATTTTTAGCCTTGCTGTGGTCCTGTGTTTACAAAGAAGTCTCCTCCTCTGCCCTCAACCCTGCCCAGAATTAGATACGAAAGGTACCTGACTTCAGCCATCTAGCTACCTAACATAGCTAGCTGGATAGCTAGAGGTAACGTTACTTACAGGTCCAACAGAAAACACGCCAACTCAGTGTCACTTTTAATCCCCTTGATGAGCTTCAGCTGCCGTCACCGAGGAAAAGCAATTCCAAGGATGACTGATTTTTGACGGAGCCCTGTCAGCTTTTCACTTCGCTATACTTGCGCTTCTTCACCTCTGTCATTGCAGTATAGCTAGCTAGCTACAAAGACTCATCTGAAACCTGATCGCACCCCACTGGCTCTGTAGCCACACTCACCCCTCCCCACACAGAAAACAGCTTCACACCCATAAACGTCCCGAACACACCTTAGAAGAAGAAAAACAGCAGTGGAGCAAGGATGCAAATGTGTGCAAGTTCATCACAAGAATATGGCACATTCCCAGCACAATAATTCATAGTAGAACATTTTAATATTTATATTGCTGATTGGTACTTAATAGAGCAAGTCTTTTCCAAGGAGAGCAACATTACGAGTGTTAAATCAAAGCAGTATTAAGTCAACTCCAATAGGGACAATATACACTCCAGGGGTGTCAAACTAATTTCCCAAGTGGCCACAGTGTCTGTTTTTATGGTTTCCTTTCAATCAGCTGCCAATTAAGGCCTTCTGAACAAGGTGTATGGGTTGTTTAGCCAATCAATGACTTAAATGAGCCACTGCCAAGACTCTATTAGAGTAAACAGTACTCTCGGTAATGATATGTGCACTTTCGTTTCCAACAACGGCACTTGTAAAGCTGTTGTTAAACCTTATTTGAGTGGATTTAGGCAGTTATTTAAACAAAAGTTAGCCAGGGGGCAATTAAATCCAATGGCAAGATGCTAATTGTTAGCATTGTTCCAATTCAGGTTTAGCCAATTTTACCTACAACGGTGAAGAACAGCATCACTACAGCCTTGCATACTATTTTGGTGGTAAGTAAAACAATATAAAATTTTTCTAAATGGGTGAACTATCCCTTTAATGAGAGTTGATTTGCACTGAAGATTTTGCTGTGCATAGTGTCCCACTCAGGATTCAAACATGCATCCTTCTAGTTACATAGCCAGGTTCACAAGCACTACTCCACACACAGAGTTGCATACATGCTACTCTCTGTAGCCAAGCAGTTGGTTGGCAGTTAGAAACATACTGGAGTCATTTAAAGGCTAATTTATGGCATAATTAAGACTTAAAGCCCAGACATGTTATTTTAATAAAGCGCGCTGGGAACGGAGAACATAGTTACGCCAACATTCTGCCAAAACTAATCACTACCTTTGGTTACACCATTAACTGTTCTCTTTAATTTATTTAAGCTAAAGAGGCAATTTTATTTGGATAGAATCCAAGAAATCCATGTACATATTAATGATTACGAAAAATATTTAATTTAGCCTTTTTTTTAAAATTTCAGTATTTTGCATTTTTTGTCACAGAAAATGGAATTGACTATACACATCTTCCATATGCATCTGCTGAAATGTGCTAAATATCTTCCAGCACAGTCCCCTTTAGAGTTCTTCCTCCTCGTAACCACATTCAGTCTTATTCTGCATGCCATAAACCTTTTCGATAACCGATGATTTCACGGACATTGCGTGAAAAGATTTCATGCCAGCGACAGGATTATGACAGATGTTGTTTGGACACAAGAATGGGCAGTGACCGGAACTTACCATCTAATAACTTCGCCTGAAAGACCCAGTGAAGCGCATCACACTCTGAACACATCCGGGAAATGAACACCTGGTGAATCTGCAGCAACTGAATGATTTATACACATTTTCACAGAGGGAAATCTGCATGTGGCGGGACTCCTCTTGTTTGCTACCAACCTCCGTCACCTCTGTTCAGCATAGTGTCTATTCATTCCCCGTTTGGCCTGACTGTTAGCCATTTCCCCTCTCAATCTGTTGCTATGCCAAACATTTTAACTAGGAGGGCCACTGCTGCACAGTGTGGCTGCTAGGCCTGTGGATGTTTTTACAAGGCAAAGTAATGAAGGCTTGAGGAACCATGTATTCACCAGGAGGCTTAAAGAGGACATGCGTCTAAGACACCAGTAGGCGTGTTGACGACTTTGAAGTGTCAATCAAGACCTATGGAGGTGGAGCTTATGAAAGGCCAAACAACAGAACCAAATAATATGATTCATTAAAATAAAATATTATGGATGTTACAAAGGACATTTACAGCAATAATTTTTTTTCAAAAAGTAAAGCCAAGTTACTCACATAGCCTGCACAAAACATACACTCTCTGTAAATGTAAAAAAAGGTAAACAATATAAGTAAACAAGCATAGCAACCAATAATCTTTGATATCACATAAAATGTCTGACTAGCTGCAAAGCTAAGTAAGCTAGCTAAATATTATAATAAATATAAACAATGGCATTAACAGAATGGTCTAGAATGTAATCACAGCCATCTTTACTTAAAGATGGCTTGGCAGGTTTGATTGGTTCTACGCTCACTAGACACTTAATCTTGACTGAGACGTGACAGCAACTTTGTCAAAGAAGATCAATTCCTTTAAGAAAAAATAAGTTCTTGTTGAAGGTAGAAAATACCCCACAGCAGATAGATTATTTGTAATGCTTCAGAACCTTTTGAAGTCTATTTATGCTGCATTGCTTTGATTAGATGACAGTTTTGTGGTGTCAGAATAGGATTTAAACAAGTATCAAAGAGGCACGCAGAAAATTTCATCCTTGTTTTTTCTCATCCAGAGTATCAATTGTGTGCACATCCCACAGTTTGAGTGACACTGAAACATAACATCCCACTCAGCAACCCTGTGAACTGAGGCATGGGGTCATCTCTCAGCACTTCATTACAATGCATTACACGGGCGTTTAGAGAGGGAGAGGAAATTAAGCCATTTCACAATTAGCACAGAATTATGCATTTTTGTGCCAGCTCCTACAATCTCTTTGAAGGAGTTCCAGCATTGGATTACTTGACTTGATGGCAGGTAATCTTTAAGGTAACACGCAAGTACACCCTGCTGCACAGTGGAGGATATGATAAAGACACCTTCAACTTGCTGTAGACCTTAAAGCCTTTTTGTAAATGAAAATGTATTACTGCCATCAAAGACAGTCATTTCTTAACCATCAACGACTGTAAATAATAACTGGGAGAGCAATGAAATTAACATTTCCATTTAAAACTTGTATTTGCGTTATACTCTGATATCACTAAGAAAATTTCCTAATAGTTTTGACCTTGTTTAGATTTATATTGAAATATAGGCTACAAGTAGTACTGCAGCACATATAATAGCAAATTTCGACCTCACAATTACAATGGAGTCACGTGTGTGGGTGGCTGTTAAATGCTCTGAGATACTGCGTTGGAGAGTGTCACTTAGCAAAGGAAGAGTAAGGAATCATATGCCCTAAAATGTGAGGAGCCACCATGTGCTGATCCGTAACTGGCTCGTTTGAACCACGCAAAAAAAAAAAAAGAAATTTAAATTATTTAACCCAACACAAAAATACACTGTGATTGGTTCAATTTAGAAGACTCTATGGAAACATGTGATGCAGAACCCATTTTAGTATTCATCTCTCAGCGCTACTGCCGCTATCTTTGAGAAAGGTACATGATGGCTGGAAGTGTTGCATGTGCTGTTGTTTTTATTGACAGGTAATTAGGTGGTAGTCGTGGCTGTAGCAGTTAGACCAGTAGTTATAGTGGCTTTAACAGGGTAGTGATTATATGGATCTTGCCCAGTTTTGAGGCCCTGTTACATACAAGGAATCCAGCATTTCAGTTCCCCTGCTTTGTATCTGATTAAATGCGTTATATGTTTACATAAACCTACTACAGATTATTTTTAAAGCTGTAATCCATCATTTTAACATTTCATGTTAAAAATTCCACATTTGATACCTTTTCATCCTGGTATTTTTGTATAAATATCGATTCAATATATTTGCGTTCTGTAATTGCTCCTCTATGTGCTATTTTCCATTGGTGGCGTCGGGTGCGACAATCCTGCCAAGTATTCAAATGTGATGATGCATGCACAGGAATTTGTATGTCGAATGCAGAAGAGCTAAGTGCAAGCACCTAAAATCTTTTAAACATTTTATTATTATTGGGGCCCCAACGTGGGGCTGTGTATATCCAATTCCCACCCTAATTTGGAACGTCCAATTGTCCCTCCAACCACATTCATAGAGCAACCCCACTGCACAGGACACACGGGTATCATACCTCAGGAACATGCGGCTGAGCTAGCAACGTCTAAAATTATAGGTTTGATATATTGCTCAATATTGCCTTTGCTGATTGTCTTTATGCAGTCTTCTTTCTCCTAAATATGCTACTGCTGGATTATCTTGTAAAACAATTAAACACTTGATGAGCTCCTAGTGCTAAACCCCCAAGCAAACCATGCCGCTCTAGGATTGTAGCTTCATTTTGAATGGAACTCTGGGAATTGGAGTATGAAAACCAACTGTTGTTGCCAAATCCACCAAAACTGAAAAATTACAGATTACATCTTTAGGCATCTGAAAAGAATTAAGATGATTTTTTGTAAAGTGTTATATTATCAAATTCCATCTCAATTTCCTAGGACTAATCAAATATTAGTATCATTATTATATAAAGCTTTAATATTTTAATGCAAAACTAAACCAGGTAAATTACATGTATTTACAATATAATATACAATATAGGCACACTGCTGCAAGTCAATAAAAAATGGCTAAATACATAAAACATTTTGTTAATTCCTGAATCATTTATAAAATACATTATTTTATTTCATTGACATGTGATCATTGAAGTCTTTTGTGACAGTTGTTTTGTTGTTTGTAAGCACTATTTAAAATAGAATGTAACTAATTGGTTGATTGACAACAAAAGCTGCAGCGGTATCATTCCCACTGCAGACTACTAATCATCTCAATTAATCATCTAATTACCACATAAGCTTCATAGCCTGTGGACTTACTTAAATGTATTCTGAGCAAATTAAAGAGGAAAGAGGAAGAAATTGGGGGTTTTGAGTTAAATGCCTGTCTACTGTTTTCTTTTGGGTGTGGCCTAATGATAAATATTATTTACTGTAAAAAACAAATAATATTCCTTGGTATGCAGTGAAACAAACGTATACTGTCGCTGATAATTCTATCCTTAGTGTGTCCATGTTTGACTTTAATACTCATTTTTGGCCTTCAACTCTGCCGTAACACAGGATTTTTTTTTAATTTTTTTAAATTAATCCTTGATGACACAAAGTGGTCACAAACCTGTACTGTTTATCTAGCGTTTCAAACGTTAGCGTCAAAACACTGGTCACCTGCCTTTCACGTCACATGTTCGCACTTTCTACAGGCCGTTGTGATGCAACATGGGACAGCATGTGTACATACAACCCGGAAAATAATATTCCTTTTTATTCCTATGTGTCAAATCCAACAGTCAGTGCGGGCACAAAAAGTATGCGAGTGGGACTACTCCCATATCAGGTCTCAGGACCATGGAATACAACAACAAGAGTCAGTTGTGCCTACATCAACTCTAATGGGGAGGGGGAAAAAGAAACGTCAACATGTTGCCAATGGAAATGTCTCCCTCACAGAACAATATCTGAAATTGCCCCCTTTATCGCTATTAAGTCATATCAATTCCATATCGGTTTCTCAAAGTCAAGCAGACCAGTTCTTTCCTTTTGTTATGATGTCACTTGACCTCATTGCTTTCTATCTTCTGTGTTCCCTAAGGGGAGAGGGTAGCGTTCTTTAGCGCAGGAGGGCTATAGCTTCCTTTGTGTGCTGCTCAGAGGAATATGTATTGTGTTTAAATGCTCTAAAGGGCTTATAGGTTGTCTCTGTCATTAAAGTGGCACAGCATGATTAATCTGACGCTGCTGTCATCCTGCATATTTACTGCAGTAGGTCATGGAAATGCAAACAATGGAAAAATCCTTCATTGCCAATAAAACTGTCTATGCAATAAATTGTGCATTGTGCACTGACTGAAAACCATTATAATGATGAGGATTGATTGCTATTATTATTAATAATAATTATTCATTTTCTGCTACTACTGTAATAATAATAATAATAATAATAATAATGAGGATGTGTGGACATTTTAGTTGAGTAATACCAGATATATTCCCAGAAGACTCCTGGTCAAAGAAAGAACAAAAACAAGAATCCTGCTCATGCTGATGATGTCACTGGATCAGATTGCATGCATATGTGCAGAGTGTACGCACACGCATACATAGTGAATGGTTGCATGTGAAGCTGCTCCTCACTTGACCTTCTTTCACAGTGGGGTTAAATGTGCCTCTGAGCCTGGGATTAGCCTTGTACCGGCGCTGCGGAAACTACTGAACATTTATAGCAGATTAGAGTCTGTTGAGTGACAACCACTGTGCGCGGCGGTGTACCGTGTCATTCCCACATTACACGTAGTCCTGGCATAGTCGTGACCGTTTCTCTCCTGTGAGATAGGCCATATGTGGTTGTTTGTGAACAGTGGGGCACATCCACACTTCTGGCACATCCACACCATAGGGTAGGGAGACTCAAATCTGGCCCTGCAGGCCAGTAATACTGCTGGTTTTCTTTACTACCTGATAGTTATTCAATCGATTAATGCCACTGATTGGCCAGAGATTTAACTCTCCTGGTGACCCAGGTTTAAATCAGTCCTGATTATAGCGGAAAGAATGAAAACCGGCAGTGCTACTGGCCTCCAGGGCTAAATTTGAGCATCCCTGCCATAGGGTATGCAGGCCCATAGAAAACTGCCTGTAGCTCAGCAACAACACTGCATGCTGACTGCCTGTCAACACAAGCACAGAACAGCCGTCACAGCCTTATCATGAGCACGAACTGACTCATTTGAAGTCGCAGGCTATTATGCAGTCTACTGTAGCACAGAGCTCCTTTACGTGAAGAGGTTGTTAACATTTCCCCCTAGTGGACATTGTGGAAATCGATTTGAGGTTTTATTTTTTCATATGAATTATAAAGCTACCGTATATTGATGTAAAATTATGATATATATATATATATATATATATATATATATGCTATTTTCCTAACAATAAAACTATCCATATGTTAAAATGATCACATTATACAATACCTCTCCCTTGTGGCAAAATGCCTATTTCTGTAAGATAAGTATTTAAAAAGTGTTGAGCAAACTGACAGCTGACAGACGGTATATGTTTTATTTACACATAATGACTTCTGTGGGCAGGCACATAATGGCCTGTTTTGGGTATTTGAATCAAGGTAAAGAAAGGCAGATAATAACAAAACCAGGGACAAACTGTAGAGTATATATAAATGTTTTAGTTACATACGGAACTACTGGTCCACATGGACAGAGCAATGAAATTGAATTAAAATGTGGAATTGGAAGCAATCTATAGGAGGCTACTTCTAGCACATGCAAATACATATAGTATTTATATGTCATACAGTTCAATTTCAAGACTGTTCTGATCACTAGCACCAGATGTCACTAAATCCTAATTTATCCACTTGGTGCAAATGGTGAGGAATAAAATTCTCACAGCACTGTTGTTGTACTGCAAGATGCACTGCAAATTAAACAGGTGACGTTCATCTGCAGTTTATTTACGTGCAAGGGCAGGGATTGGTTGCCTGAGAATTGGCTGTCAGTGTTACTTAAAACACACGCCACCGTACTTCTCACAAAACTGCAACACTCTACTGAGTGATTAAAAATTTTTTATTTTGTGTGTCATTGTTCTATTGCTACCTTAGATTATTTTTTTTATTTAGCACAACCTGCAATAAAAAAATAATCTAACAAAAGCTGAGCTTTAAGATCATTTAATTTCCATTAATATTTTCGGAATTAAGAGTGCGGAGAACGAAGAGCACATGTATCCACAATTATAATGTTGATTAAAATGTGCACAATTTTGCGACGCAAGTTAAAATAATTGTATTTCTTGCCTAATACCCTAATTGAGGAGAACCGGCTACATTTGATGGCATTGAGTAATTGGTGAATTAAACGCTGATGTAGCCTTTTGTTAATCAAGGAAACGGATTGAAAAATTATTAAGACCAATAATCAGTTTAAAGGGAAGTTTTCCGCTACCCCAATTTTCAGCTCAGGAGCCGCCACTGCATTTAGCCAACCATGCGTTTCCATACTAATCCAGTGTAATGGATCCCAATTCCCATACAGATCCATTCAAATGCAGAGGTTATAGTATCGCTTGTAGGAGTACCAGAAAATAAGATATCAAGATATTTGATATTGTTGGGTCACAGACATCAGGAAGTCATGGCATGCAAAGGATATGAGGCCAAATACTAAAAATTATTACTTTATTCTACATTATGTTAAACTATCCAATATTTTTTGATGCCCAAAAATGGGGGGGACTATGTACAAAAGGTTCTATAATTTCTAAACGGTTCATCCGCAATGGATGAAAATACCCTCAAATTAAAGCTGACAGTCTATACTCGAAGTGCTAGACTACAGAACCAAAATAACAATGAGACAAGTGATAATTTTGCAGTGGTCTCAATTTTTTTCCAGAGCTGTATATTTGGTTTAAAAAGATTTTCAGCATGCAGAGTTTAATTGATTGCCTTCTCCCAGCAGGTATGCTGACGCTTCTCTCTGTGTTATGTCCTATTCAATAAGGGTGGCTAAAAGCAATGGTAGTGTGACTCATCAAATGATAGCTGCATAAATGGAACAACAAAACCCATAATCATCTCACTCTCGCTCTCTCTCTCTCTCATAATGATCTCTCTCTCTCTCTCTCTATTCAATTCAAAATGCTTTATTGGCATGACATATTTTAAAATGCATATTGCCAAAGCGTTATGATCATAACAACAATAAAAGTAACAACAACCAATAAATGTAAAGATTAGAATATAACTCTCTCTCTCTTTCTCTCTCTCTCTCTCTCTCTCGTTTAGATGTTTTTTTTTGGTTATCTGTACATTCATAAACACCCATCATGGTGCAGTCATTTAAGATGGCTGTTAGACATTGGCACATTAATTCAACACATTATTATTACAGGAACAATTAACAGTCCTAGGAAAAAAGCTGAACAGATATTATCATGTTATCCACATATTCAATCTGATACTTCTACGCTGCACTGCATGGAGTCTAACACAGTAAGCATTGATTTGTGCATGGGTTCTAAAACAAGGTACTATTAATAAGTTTACTGTGTCAAGAATACCAGGCGGCTACAGCAAGAGGATACATCAGCTTTATATAGTGCAAAGCACACAAAGCGGTTTCTATTACATATTTAATGTAATATTTCTTCCCACTTTTTAACATTCATAGAGGAATATCCTTGGCATGAATCGCGATAGATATACAAGGCCCGTCTGTGTGTTTAAGATTAATTTTCAAAAAGTGAAAAGGTACTGTATGTGGAATGCAAAAGGCTGGTCTGGCATGATGCAATTCCGAGAAGTGGAAGAAGTAGGAAGCATGTCTATATTTTAGGAACTTGACGCAGAGCCTTCACAATTCAGCTATGCTATGTGACATGTGTGGAGGATATCCTAAGCATCGCTGTCATTACAGTTGCCTGTCAGATTTGATCTGTCCAATACGCCACAGTCCCTGTGATTGCTTAGCCAGTATGATTAGGTCTAGGGTTTTTAGGAGACCATTTTTGCTCCAGAGTGTTTTATTGGAGTAATGCAGGACTTGCCTTTGTGGATATATTAGGACTCTTCCCCCCCTGGCTCTTTTCTGTCTCCGCTTTCTGGTTTTTCCTTTCTTCCGTTGCCTAGACCTTTTTGCCTTTTCTGTCTTTTCCTCCTCTCTCTGTCTGCATTCTTCCGTGAAAGTGAGAGAGTCTTTGTTTGTTTGTGGGTCTATTTGTAATAGTAATTAATTAGTAATTTCTTACTAAGAGACCGGGCGTTTTTATCGTACTGACAGGTAGGGCTTTATTTATTCTGAGAGGCAGGGCGTGCATTTTCTATTAAGCTCGCGTTAGTCTTTCAGCCGGTAAATGTCCAGTGTACCTGTCCTGTTCGTCCTTCGGTACCTGTCTCTGTACATGGAGCTTTGGCGATTTTGTTCGGAACTGTAGTTCTGTTTCGTCATTCGGTACATGTCTTCCTATAGGGAGACCGGGCGATGTTGTGAGCATGTTAAAAATGGACACTCAATGTGCAACAAAATGGAGCAGGAACCAGACACCCATATTAGTATATTCCTGATACAGGAAGGTGTTAATAAAATGCCCATATTAGGACTGCATGTTTTGTCAAGTTCCAAATCCAATCATATTCAAGTAGAGGTGGAGTTAGGATTAAGGAGATTGAGTTTGTCTTTTTGTATTTCAAATACTATTTTGTATTTCAAATAATTAAACACAATATACTCAAAACTATTTATTTTCTATATTTAAACATGATAAAGTATTTGAAATATTTTAAATACTTTCAAAGATGGCTGACATTTATTTAAAAATACTTTTACGTATTTTAAATACACTGTATTTTAACAATTTGCAACAAATACTTTGCAAATACTGTATTTAAAAGTATTGAAAATACATCAAATACATATTTGACCCATGCAGGTCTGCCTTACAATGTCCTGTCTCTCTGCTTGGGGTTTGTTTACTCTATATCAAATTGGTGATTGTAGTTTTTTATCCAGTGATAATGATTGATTTTCACTTTATTTCTGTGCATGTATGATTGGAGTCCTTATGGCTCATGTGAGAGCAGAAGAAAGCGAGGGAGGTTTCACAGCCATATGGTTCAGTCTATACTAGTTTTCTATTAGCCAATGTTTTCATGTCAACGTGCAGTTCTAAGTCCCCTTCAGGCACAGTGTAGTTTGGGACACAGATCCCTCTTCCCTGACAAGAATGACGAAAACTCCACTCTGCTGCAACTCCACCTGAACCTGAGATTGGATTCTCGATTGTCCACACGGAATGCACTTGTAAAGTTGATACCCAATTTAATGTGATGCTGAAATATTAAAGAGTGGCATGATGTAATTAATGTGTGTACTGCAGCATGACTATAAACCGTGTGTGTTTCATGACTGTTTTGGCTCGGGGTACAATTTTATGTACCTATAGGGTACCGCCCCAGTCACAAGCGTTACTTTTTTCAACCTTTTTTTCTGAGAATGTACCTGAGTTGCAGCTTTTAGATAATTTAGCTAAGTGTGCCTTTCTCTGGACCACACAAACACATCAATGATACTACTCATGTGAAGCTGAATCAACTATTCAAATATTTCTAGATTGCATTCTCAAAATGGAATACATTACACAATGCAGAAATGTGAGAAAGAATGTGTGGTTTTATTTAGCAAATAAACTTGAAACCAAGAAAAGAGCTAGAGAGAAGGATACCTGGACCAGACATTCAGTTTTACGTAAGCTAAGGATGATTTTGGCTGTGTCTGAAACACATGGTATCAGTGTGTGTGTGTGTGTGTGTGTGTGTGTGTGTGTGTGTGTGTGTGTGTGTGTGTGTGCGTGCATGCGTACGTGCATGCATTTTTGTGAGCTAGCTTTTGTGTGTGAGCTACATGGAAGTATACTTGGACCAGATTGTCAGTTAAAAGTAAGTTAGGTATGATTTTTGCTGTGCCTCGAGGACATGGCATCAGTGAGGGAACATGGTGAGTTCACCATGACAAATGAGCAGCCATTTTGTGAATTACTAGCTGTTCTGTTAGCACTGCTCCTGTGGGCACTGTTAATGAATTAATACATCCACCAATGTGTCAAACATCACATCAATATGTGAGTATCTACCGTTGTTTTGGACCCAACACAAAGTAGGTAGAGAAGTATTTCCTGTTTTTGATCAATGGAAGCATGGCTCATTTCTATTTAATATTTACCTTTATTGCATCAGACCATAGATAATCTACGTATCTATAGCAGTCTGAAAAGGCATAACTGTGTACGGTGCCTCTGGCTTTATAACCTGTTCAGCTGACAGTCCATTACTCTGAGGTTCATACCTTTGCGATTTTCCTAGCTGTATGATGAAGCAAAACATTTTCCTTTAGGTAGCATACTGCTTCCAAAAAGTTTCATTGAAACACTTGAGGAAATTACAATTCACAATTTTGTAATATTATTAATGAATTCATAGTATTTGTATTCCATAGTGACCCTGGCTTTAACCATCCCTCTGAACATCAATTCCCATTGACTATGTTGTATCATACCCGGCCTCCAAGAGCAGAAAGTCTAGTACTTGGTACATCATATTTCTTTTATCTAGTTTTTCTTTTTTTTCGGTAGTACTGTGCTGCAATGACATCAGCAATACTGTTTGTTGCTGATTGCTGATCTGTGCAGACAAAGCTCCCAACAATAGGCCTTTGCTGGGAAGAAAATTAACCCCCACTCAGTAAGGCCACTGCTACAGAAACTCCTTAAGCACATGGAAGGCATGAAGCATCTAAATCAGAAGTAGGCAACCCAGGAGTGCCAGCAACGTTTCTGGTTTTTGTTCCATCTGAGTTTGACCTCATGATTTTGACAGATTATTAAGAGGCTGAGCCTGAATATTCACCGTCTGAATGGTGAACGCTGAGAACCTCCAGCACAGGGTCACCTGTTGTGATGGTTTTGGTCTCGGAGAACCAGGTGCGACAGGACGGGGGATCAGAACAAGTCACCCACGAATGTGAGGACCACTAGAGGGGAGTAAGGAATCCGCGAAACTCAAAGACACGAGTATATAACAGAAATATCCCCTAAGCTCATAAAATCGAGCCAGCAGAAGGGAGCCAAAAGGGAGACAGGAAACAGAAAAGACACCTCCGGCACGTAAACACTCGAAACGGCCGAAATAAGGAGGTGAACAAAAGAACAGAAAGAGAGAGATAACTCTCGCTCTCAATAACAAGAGAGTGCTTAAACCGAGAAGTAAGAGATAGAAAGAAATAAGGCGACCGTCTGAGACAGAGCAGCACCGGGAAAGACCGAGGAAAGAAGAGTACAAAAGAGATAAACGGAATCCTATTAACAGAGCTCTAACGCAACTAAAACCAAGTCCCATGTGAAATCAAAGCAGAGCTTTGAAATAAAGTGGTCGCTTTTTTCCTATACCGATACCTGGCTTAGTGTACAGGCGAACTGACAACAAAGCACTGGAAAAGGGACGTAAGGAGCTTTTATATCCAGGAAAATCACCTGGAACAGGTAAGCAAATTGATACCCTGGACGAAGATAAAACACGGGCTGGAAGCCGTCTCAGAGCAGCGAGAAACCCTAAGCGGGAAATTGGTGGCAACCAGAAAAACTGTGTTCATCAAACCTGATAATTTATACGATTATGTAGTTATGGGTTTGGATGGAGCAAAAGCCAGGACCAACTCTGGCACCCCAGGACCAGGGTTGCCTACCCCTGATCTAAATACAAATATATAATACTACGAACCCCAATTCCAAAAAAAGTTGGGACAGTATGTAAAATGCACGTAAAAGCAGAAAGCAGTGATTTGTAAATTCTCTTTTATATACATTTAATTGAAAACAGTACAAAGAAAAAACATCTAATGTTTTACCTTAGAGACAGAGTTGGCCTGCCACCGTCCACAGAATAGCCCAAGCTGTTTTATTCTCAACAGCTGTTTTGAGGACACGTTTCTTCAAACTGTTCCTCTACTGTCTCCCTTGTGGCCGGACGCAAGTGGAGACCTGTGCACGTCCACGTCGACCTGACTGGAAACCTGTCGCAACCCGACTTTGGAGAAGAAGTCTCCAGGAGTCCACGCACCTGCCGGGACCTTGGATCAGCTGACGAGCTGACATCACTTACGGAATCGGGACTGGCCTCCCTTTGTTACCGTTAAGTATTGAAACACATTTTACTTAGCACTGACATCAATTGATAGGCTAAACCCTGTAATACCCTGTTGAGGTCATTTTACTGCTGGTTCCTACTGTTGTTTGTATTTTGTTTTGCTATGCACGTTTCGGTCGGGAATAAACAATTTCCCTGACCTTATAGTTTTACACCGTTAAAACTGTATATGTATGAGACTGATAAAACGAGCTAACCACAAAATATAGTTTAGCGTGTCATTAACCCATAACACAAACTAACCTTTTTTAATAGTAGGACTGTTAGCTTCTATATTTAGCCGTCACATAATTATAATTTCCTCTGATTAAGATGAAGTCATAGAATGTTATGTCAATTTGTTTCTATTATTCACATATTCATAGTTGTAGCCAATAAAACATGTCATTTTTCCAACCCATTGTCATGTCGACGTTATTTCACCTAGTTGGGCTCTACTGACGTATAGAATTCTAATTGAGTGTTGAACTTTTCTGAATAAAACCTCACTACAGTATAAACACTGAAATTAACCCCAATAGACTGTCGTCGTATTGTATTTGCTTTGGGTGCACAGTGGAGTGTTTAAGTGCGTTTGGTAGTGGATGCTACCGGTTACCATAGAGTTGCGCTAGCATTAGCAACGTGTGTATGTCCACAAGAAGGACAGCATGGAATCAGCTGAAAATGGTCTCCATCAATCAACAACATCATGGGTGAGTCGTAAATGAGACATGTCCAAAATTCCGAACTAACCCTTTAAAGTGATCCATCCATATCTACTGCATATCTGGCAGCAGAGTGATGGTATGAGGCACGATTGATACCTCAGACCCAGGATGACTTACAGCCATTTAGCCAACCATGTATTCCATACTATTCCAGTGTAATTTACAGCTTAATCTAGTCCCACCCACCAATTCCCATAGAGATCCATTCAAATGCAGAGAGGTTATAGTATCGCTTGAAATAGTACCTGAAAATAAGATATCGAGAGTCTTTTGATATCCTTTTATACCCAGTCATGATAGCATCACCTGTTTACCTGTGGAATGTTCCAAACAAGTATTTTTTGAACTTCCTAGAATTTTTTGTTGCCCCTGTCTCAACATGTTACAGGCATCAAATTTGGAATTAGTGTATATTCACAAAAATCAATAAAGTTGATAAGATAAAACATTGTTTTCAATTCAATATACAAATCACTGCTTTCTGCTTTTATGTGCATTTTATATACTGTCCCAACTTTTTTGGAATTGGGGTTTGTACATGAAACATTCAAAATAATCAAAAAATACAGGATTTAACACATATTTACACAGAGGAGCAAAGACATTGATTTAAGCAAAGAAAAAAAAACAGTTCATACAAAGGTGCAAATTAAAACAGTGGGTATGGTGCTGTTGCTCAGTTGCCTAGCAGCATCTCACCCCCACTGGAAAAAAAAGCCTTTATATTGTAAACCTCTAGGGGAAAAAAACAATACTGTACCGTTACTCTAGTATTAAGCTCTGTTGCAAGCAAGGCTCGTGTTATGTTCTCTTTCCTGGCATTTGTACCCAAGGATGTTCAGAAAAGGGAGAGCGAGAGTTTGGTCTGAGGCAGTTTTATGCGCTGTTTATCTGTGTTATTATGGTCCATTACTGTACTACACCATCGCCGCGGTGAACAATGACTGGGTTCGACAATCATGCCTTAACTCACCCAGGCTAAAATAATAATAATATAATATCGTATCGCGCAGTAGCTTCCTGTGGGGCTGTGTTCAGAGTTACAGATTGAAGCGTGTCATGCTGCCATAATTAGCCGAGACAGCAGTAGACATCAGAGTCACTGAGCAATCCGGAAAAATGCGGTGAAAACGTACATTTAATAGAGACAACAAAACTTCCATGCCGACCAGGGAGGGGTACACTGGGGATCTCTAACAAAAAAACTAACAGAGTAGTAAAAACAGCCTGTAGCCCCTATGGAAAAAGAATATGCTGCAGTATATTGTAAATATATCAAAATTATCTTCACAATATATTTAAACTATACTGCAGTATATTCCATTTCCATATGGGCTAGTGTACACCCTTCCTGCAACGATGGGATATTCCGTTTTACCTAGTGCCGTTTCACCCTGTAGCTACGTGCTCTGTTGCCTCCTCACCCCACACTGGTAAAACTCTCTCCCGGATTCAGGGAGATCCAAAACCCGGATCCAAACTCCCGTTAAATTGTACAAACATCTCCTCCCCATAAATATCCTACTATTGCACACACTGTAATCCCACTGAACCACACAAACACAGACAGAACATGTTCTCACACTTTCATATAAGTACATACAATACCTATTTCAGAGTCATTTTATACAGGCCTATAAAGGCCATGGGATGTGTTTTTCATCACATACAGGCCTAAAATGGCCATGGGGTGCATCACAAAGAAGGCTACATAATTTCCCTGTATTTATAAATCATGTGTCATATTATAACTCTGTATAATGTAAACGCTGGCAAATCTGGCCTTCGAAATTCCTCCTCATTTTTAATGAAGTGAACCACTCTCATAAGGGAGTGTTAACTCTTCTGTTGCCCTCTGGTGATAAATTACCCATTTCTGAGTTTAACAGCAGTGAAAACACCAAAACCAAATTTGATTAGTTTTTTCTAATGGCCCTACCATTAGAATTTCTTATGAGTATTTTTTAATCCTGCAGTTATGAAATCAGAAAATCTATTATGATGTATGTTTTGTAGTGAATAAATACAGTCTACTCACTGGACTGTGAATTAGCAAAGCAGTTATTCACAGTTTTATTGACAAATGACCAGTTGTTTCTACATGAAAATCTGATTTAGGGTTTAAAATGTAATTAAGAAGCTTTATTGCAAGGGGTCTGGTGATGGTGGGTGATTTTTGACCCTGTGGACACTGGGTGCATACATAATATGAAGACAACACAAGGGTTAATATAGGTACTAGAGATCTCATCCTCTTGAGATCATAGTTACTCATTCCCCAAAGATTACTTTAGCAGCAGAGAGGTTTCCATTCCTCTTTATTGTGGGAAAGTATTTTGAAAACTAAAATCTCTCACAAAGACAGAGTGTGCAGATATGCTCTCACCTTATGATATTCTAATGACAGTAGTTATCCGATTGGCCTTGGAACATTACAGAACATAGTGCAGGTACTCAAACAGCACATATTGCCTTTAATCACACGGCACAGGGTGAGCACAGCTCAGCACTGGGGATCAATTGTATGTGCTGGTTTTCAACCCAGCCGAAAACCCAGAACCCCAAAGCATAATGTCCAGTGCATTTATCTCTAGACTGAATTTGAAGGCTATTTAAAATGAACCATGCATGTATTTATGGGGTTAGCATATTCATTAAAATGTTATTATGATGTGCCTTTAAAACAGGGCATATTTGCAAGATAATAATATTTGCAAGGCATAAATAGGCATACTCAATGGTGAGTAGGTGGAAACCTACTTATTGACACAGCTGCCTACCTGAGGGGAACAAACAAATTTTATTTAAAAAAAACTGTTAATAAAAGCCATTTAAATGTATGTTTTAAATTTTGTTGATTTTTTGGGAAACTGGTGGGAATTAAAACGAGCTCACAGACTAGATCCCCAGGATTGGACTTGGCCAGCCTCGGTATGGCACTCATTGGACCTCATTCATGAAACGTGATTTGTGCGTAAATCGTTCGTATCAGCAATTTTGCCTGTATTTTGGCATTCATCAAGTATCTGAGATTTGTTAGTACATACGAACAAAATTTACACCTGCTCAGGACCACGAGTGCAACATTCGTAATTTAAAAAAGCCGCTAAATGTAGCTTCTGAATGTCAATTAGAATATTAATTTATTTTTATTTTCTGTTAAATTCACAAAACTAAGCGTAGCTGTTGAAGTGCACAATGCAAACGTAATAATTCCAATCATAAGCAAGCACACCTATTAATCTATTGTAGCCTATGAACGTATTTAATTACACCCATAACTTAATTAATGCTCCCAGTAGGCTACTATTTTGTTCTGAATTAATTTAATTAAAATGGTATATGATGTTAAATACTGTAGGGCTAATTAATACACACATTTAACCAATGAACGAATTTGCTATAAAATGGCTTACAGGTCTGTAGCCAGCGTTTGCAATGGCTGATCTTGTGCTGTTGGAGTTGTGGCACGGTGTCCATTGGAGAGAACGTGTCTTTAGAATCGCACATATTTGTGGCTCAGTGATGAATGGCTAGTTGGTCGTTTTCACATTTTAATGAAATTGACAACCTGCCCAATGTTATCGGTGCCATAGACTGTACTGCACACACGTAGCCTCAAGGCTCCACCCGAAGATACGTCTGCATATATGAATAGAAAGGTGCTGCTCATATGTGATGCAAAATGTATTTCTCAATGTCCTGGCGGGACCCACGACAGCTTCATTCTGAGGGGAACTTCAGTTGGTACTTGTTTGTAGAACGCTGATGTGAGAGACAGCTGGTTTATTGGTAAGACTATATTTGTGAAATTGCTGTTTACTGTGTCTCTTTCCATCACTAGGGTTTGGGGATTTCAAACTACCTCTCACAACACCAACAAAATGACGAAATAATAGCAAATTATTCATTTCCAGGCTGCAAGAAAGATCATCGTGCTTGGCAGATGGAAGCAATGCGTTCATCCAATGCAGAAAAGCTTGAACTTTAACAGTCCGTGTGATGGGACATCCTGTATAGATGGCACATGTTATCTCCAGGCAGGCCTTTTTAATTTACCAGTTCCTATGACACCGTGTAACAGGGGAAATATGCATGCGGCTATTCTGCGCTCCTGCTCTTTGCCCCTAACCAGGTTTTTACAGGACCCACCACTCTCAAAATAACACAACGACAAGAAGTAAAAGGCAAATTTCAAGTTTTTTTTATTAAAAAGTATTATTAATTCCAAAAAATGTATTAAAACAGGAAGACATAGGTTGGAGAGAGGATCTAGTCAGCCTGCAGTTATTACTCCCTCCCACAACTTTTCCACCCTGCCGGGCAGTTTCCGGCCTTTACCTCCCACAGGTAACGTGCCCGTTCCCACGCTGTACACGGCATACACTCAATCCCCACACAACACTCGTCTGCAGCGCACACTAAAAAGCATAAGCCAATAGGCTAGAATTTATTTACTGGGCACACGCACTCATGACCACCCACACCACAATAGCTCCCCGCGGCGGCAGCCGCCCGCCCAACCCAACTCTTCACTCGAGGGAGTATCGCCACAGACCGTCACACTGGCGCACACACCAAAACCAAACGCCCACGCATTCAACACCACAAGACACACAACACTGAACATGGAAATATAAGGGTGGGTGGTGTCCCTACTGCACCAGTCTGCCAGTAGGGGCGACCACCAAATAAAAGAAAAAAAACTAAATTTCACCCTTCCCCAACCAAAACACACACAATACCACACACACACGGGAGGCCCGCTTCTCCACCTCTTAAGGTGGACGCCAACAGGGTGTTTGGGGCTGACTCCCGATTCAGGCGGATCCTGGTCACAGTCCCTCCACTGCTTGCCACCTCCCTCGTCACATTCGCCGGCCTCACCGCAGGTCACCGACTCTAGGCACAGGGGGGAAGGACCCACCTGCTGCCGCTCAGTTCCCCGCTTGCACCGGCATTGACCCACGCACACAGTGTCAGGTTACGGCGAAAACACGTTCCTTACGGGCTGGGAGGGAAGTGATCTCCCCCAGTAACAGCGTTGCACCACTCTCCGTCTCCGCGGACTCAGCCGCGCTGACCCGATCTGCAGTTCTCCACCGGTTCCCGCTGATCAGCTCTGGAGGTGGTACCGGTTGTCGCCCGCTTGCTCGTAGCCACGGCCAGTCCGAGTTTTCGCAGTTGCCCGTGCCGTTGTACTCAGGAACTTGGTTCACCACACGCAAAACTGGACTCATCACTCATACAAAAAAAATAAAAAATAACCAAACCGAACTCAAAAAAATCTAACAAATCACGCCGTTCAAACACACATGAGCCTCGAGGAAGCCACCCTCCTAGCTCGCCTCTCGTCCAAACGCTCTCCCGATTTGCCCCAGGTGCGTTAATTTAAACCCCTCGGGAGCCCAGTCCCAACAGATCTCCCACGCGGCCCATCATCATCATTCAATTCCCCAATTACATACCCAATTCATCCGGATATTCCAATTAATCAAGCAATAATTCAATAATGGCCCTTCTTTACCCATTTTCCCACGCACTTTTTCCTACGGGCGACCGTTAAAAATATGCGACAACCGGAGATGGACAATACTAAACATTTTTTTCCTTGACTGAACATCTGCTAATAAAACATAATTCTTTATTTCGCTTTTTCTGGGCCACTTTGATTTCATATGCACCTTTAAATGGAATTAACAACTTCCATATATGGCAATTCATGGGACTGGATTTATGCTAATCGCAAAATAACGTGCACGCACCTCTCATTTACGATGAATTGGAATGTATGAACATACACACGGAATACAAACAAATCTGCCTTTCCCACACGGTTTGATGAATCCGGCATACATTTTTTATACCAAATTGTTTCGTACATAAATCTATGCACATATTTAGGAATGTTTTGTGATTGAGGCCCATAGTGTCTATAAGTACTTAGATTGATTCACTAGGCAGACAAGTGTGGTTTTTCTGATTAATCTGTATCTGTAAACTGTAGAAATTGCATCAAATGGCAAATGCAAACATAATGCTCTGTTTGGGGGTTAACTTGATTTCAAGAAAGTCAGTGTGTCTAGCCCCAAATGCAATAAGACAAGAAACTAGAGCTTTTTAATAAGATTGCTTCATGACAACAAGCAAGATATTGTGTCGTATTTCCCAACGTAATTCAAAGCTACTGTTAGAAAACATGAGTGCTGTATCTCTTGAAGTTTGTTATTTCTGACCGATCTACTGATGTTTTTCCCTCACTGAAAGCTCCCAGCAGCTTACTTACAGGTATAATTAGTATGAGAGCAGATTCTCTATTTTAATCAATGCCAAGAAGATTCGGTCCTCTAGCACCATGATGCTTGGGCCCTCTTGAGTAAACACAGAATGCAACAAAAGTCAATATCAGTAAATGTAGGTGAGGAGTAAAAATATCAAATCCTTTGCTAAGCATAATTATAATGCCCTGGGCTTTAAATGACTATCCCCATCGCCCACTGCTTATTCAATGGGTTGCGGGTTTCAAGTTGCTTTTCAATTCTATCTGGGCGTGGCTTCCCTGTTTAGTTCCTCAGTTTCTCTCCATCTTCACTCAGCCTATCACTCACCCCCTCTGCTCGCATTCCGCACTCACCTCATTACCTTGTTGCTCTTGCATACATTCCTCACGCCCTGTTCATTACACTCATCTCCCTTTCACCTGTTTCTTCCCCTATTTATATCACCCTCTTTGTTTGTCTCGTTGCCCGTTCGTTCCGTCTGTTATGCTGTTTGCTTGACGTGTTTGGCCTCTGTCAGCTTATGTGCATTTAACCTGTTTGTTCGTCTTGTTTCCAGTTTCGCCCGTCCAGCCTGCTTCCCTGTTCCTGTTCGCTCCTGCCTCGTCATCTGTCCTGCCCGCCTGTAATTCGCCAACCCTGTATCCAGCCCTTCACCTAGCCCTCCTGCTTGCTTCCCTGTTCCTGTTCACTCCTGCCCCGCCATCTGTCCTGCCCGCTTGTATTCGCCAACTCTGTATCCAGCCCGTCACCTAGCTCCCCTGTCTGTTTGCTTGTTCAATAAAATCACTCCTCACAGAGTTTTGCCTGAGTTTGCCTCCGAGTCCTGCATTTGAGTCCATTCCAGTGTCTGTACCACAACATTAAATGCATATCCACAAATAATTTTACGAGCTGCCAGACATGTAAGATGCTGACAATTAGCTGATTAGTCAGTAAATAATTTTTGGTTTCATGTTAAATCAGGGACACTTAGCCTAAATCTTTATTTGAATATGCAACATAATTTCTCATAATATAATTTCAACATAAAGTCAGTTCTTGAGCTGGGAGGTGGCTCCTCCCACTAAATAACTGACCCAACTCAGCAGGGCCATGCACATTTTTTGAAGGGCATATGCTGAAAATCAGGTATTGGGCAAATGGCACCTGTGGTTAAAAAAATGCTGTAGGCAAAGGAGGTACTGTTGCTGTCACAGGGCAGGGGCATGTGCTTCATCATAATGTTGGTGTCTATTTGTGCATGTGCCAGCAACTGACTATACCAGTACCAACTGTAGCAGGCTGGCGCATGATTGGCCATAGTGCCATCCAGGGAGGGAGGGTGAAAGACAGCAGGGTCGTCTCATTTCACTGCACAAGAGTGACTCTTCTGGTGGACTGGGCAGCCTGCAGTCTGCTTGCTCCATCTGCACAGGAACTATACCCCTCTGACACAATGACCGCGCCCTTCAGCTGGTCCGCTGAACAGAAAGTAGTGGCTGGCGACACACTTGCGCCTCGTGCATTGCCAAAAATGATGGAAGAACAACACGCATAACAGGACATTCAAAAATGTATTAGAATCAAAAAAGAAATTGATGTTTCATCCGAAACTGAGAGGATGGAGTCCAGCAAAATTATGATATTATGGGTCCATGAGGCACGCCCGTTAGTTCTAGCTATCAGTCACAACCATTTGGTCCACCCTGAATGTCCTGAAAAACCTACATGCAGAAACTGACTTTATCATCTTTTCTCTGAGAAAGTTGATTCCTTTGTTTCACAGAAATGGGGTACTGAGCCAACGTACCAATTTTACAAATAGCAGTAAGTTGCTTTTGACCAAAAGTGCATATGCCACACAATGTCTTTATAGAGCACAGATGCCAATGATTGCACTCTGACATTAAACTTGAAGGCATTCTTCAATAGCTGAATTACGCAATTACAGTGAAATAGATGCAGACCCTCTAAAGTAATCAGTAAAGTCCATTATCATAAATAATATAATTGCTTCCTGGATTGCAGCTGTAGTTGGACGGCGTGTTCTCAGGCCGCCTCTGCCTTAGCTGCTAGCCTGAGCCAGAACACGCTGTTCTGTCACCACCGCTCTCCAACCCCTCAGACTCGGCCCAGCTTGCTTCGAATTAATTTCCCCTACCCTGAATTTAGATCAGAGGCAGTTCCTTAATCCATCTTATCAGAAAAGACGCAGCGTTCTACAGAGGCCCAAAAAACACACACATCAGAAGGCTCCTCCGATGCACTATGATCTAAGAGACCCACTCCCATCTCATACTTCCCACTGTTTTGTAAACCCTGTGCATGGGGCGGTTGCAACTTGTGTGTAGAGGAGACTTAAATCTGCTCACTGATCTTATGTTTTTCTGCCTCCCCTGGTTTCCCACGAGAAGTCATTGATCTGTTTATTTTCACTCCCAGCTCAGTTTGTGCCGCTTCCTGTCTCTACCCATGTGACCCTGCCTCCTGCTTACACACTTCCAGCTGAGCTAAGCTCCTCATACACAGTCTGCTGCGTCTTACATCACAAAAAACATAAGCCTTATCAGATAGTGCCTGTCCCAATACATCATCAGCTGGAGGAGCCGTGTTGGTGCAAATGTACATGTTAACATGATGTGAAGAGACCAGGAAATAACAACAGATTCATATTATGTGTCCACAAGAGAGGGTGTGACTGGAAATATGAGCTGAAGAGAGCACCGTTCATCCATGTACAGTATGTAAATGATACATTTTTTTAACATATTTTTTCCAATGAACAGATTATTTTCTTCTGTTTGATTATGTTCCTATGCATGGGCATGTACGTACACACACACACACACACACACACACACACACACACACATACACAGATATGCTAAACATGTTTTAAATTTGCACTTCCTGGTTGAAATAGGGCTAGCTGGCCCAGGGATGGGACACTGTTGCTCACATTTTAATTTCTGTTTTTTTTTTTTTTTTTCCACTTGCCCCATTTGCATGCTGGTCAGAATTTTCCATCAATTATTTCATCCAGTGTGGGAAATCTCAGCTCTTCACACTCAGGAGCAGAACCTCGCTCGTGCGCCAGCAGTTATTGCAGCACACGGTGAAAGTGAGCTTCATTTCCAATTCATGTGACGCCTCCAATCAATAAGGCTCTCAGTAAAAAGCCTGTCACAGGACTTCACTTTTATTAGCCTTGCCACTGAACAACTCATTATCCCAACTGCATCTGCAGATCGTTCTTTCTTTGATAAAATAAACCCAATTAAATAAAGCCTTGTAAGTGATTGCTTAGCATATGTTCCCTAAACTGATTTTTACTAAACCATCTGTCAGAAATGAGCAACATTGGGTTCAAGTGCTCAAAAATAAAAGAGAAACTATTTTAATTGAAATATTTTGATGATGCAATCCAAGACTGATACAGAGCAAAAACTGGGAGCCGACAAATTAACCTCTACCATGTATGTACGTGCAACCAATTCCACAGCTGAGCAGTGGATACACCTGGTATGAAATTGTGTTGTGAGGAATTAATCTATTTTGTATTCTTCCCCTGTAGCTGAGGGGATTATTATGGGATGGCATAAGGGTCACTGAGGAAATGCAGTGTACTGCAGAGCTGATTCCAAAGAAAAGGGTAAAAAAAATTTAGGAAAATTCTAGTGTACCATCAAAACTCATGTATACCCTGATATCAACACGTTATATCAATGATGTATTGTTGTATCAAAATAAGGCATAAGAGATGTTCTCTAAGGGACAATTAGAAGTTCCTTTCTCAGCTCTAATGTAAATTCCATAGAAATAGGAAGCTAGAGTTGTGTGCTCAGATGCTAACTCTTATCCTGTATCATACCCAAGTGTGACATCTGATCCATTTGGTCCAATCAGAAAAGTGTGTCAGTTTCACAATATATTTTCTACTGATCTTGTGATTTCTATGTCAAGTGTGTATAATAAAGTGTGTACATATTAAAAAAAAAACAAGCATATTGTGAAATCGACACACTTTTACACATGGACCAAATGGGTCTATGTAATACATCGGCCTGAACTGAGTTGACTAGGTTTGTGTTCCATAGCCTATGCTTCTCGCATTGTTTCTAATGTGTCATACAGACACTGAAAAAACTGACAACTTATCTGTTGAAAATGCATCATGCAAATTAAACAAATATTTATTTAATTAAAAATTCACATCCAGGTTAGCACCAGTGCAAGTGTTTCAGGTTCTGCAGATAGAGGCTTGCAACACAAGCAGAGTTTGACATTTCAGAAGAAAAGATGGTTTGCAGTTCATCACGCTTCATCTCCCCCTTGTTGGCAGAAACCAGCTGGATTTTGCTAGGTTAGTGATTACTTGTTTGCCATTGGAGAAATGAATTCACCCTCTTCTCCTCCTTGTAGGCCAACAGTACCACTCACTTCTCCGTCTTGATGGATAGGGAGTTTAATCGGTGCAGCCACCAAAACCCACTAAACATTTTGAAGTTGGTTAGACGTCTAATGAACTTCGGTCAGGGAGGTCGATATGCCGTTGATTAGTTGGGCAGAAATTAAAGTTTTACTGACATCGGTATATTGCAACATGGGGAAAAGTACAAAACTGATCGATTATAGTTAGAAAAGTGGTCACGTCATGACTCGACTTCGATCAGCCTTGTAACCACGACGCACAATGCAAGTCGACAAATTGTTTGGGGTGGGGTGCTACGTCTGACGTCTGGTGTTATTACAGTGCCAACCCATCATATGTGAGGGTAGGCCAATTTTCGCCAGCTAAGCCTGGCTTATCATCTGCGATATTTAATGCAGCGGTTTTCAAACTAGGTCTTGGAGTTTCGTAACAGCCAATATCTTGATCAGCTAAGACTGCTGAAATTGAACTTTTAATTTTTCACAAATAGTTTAGTTTCAGTGACCAGATGACCACACTTTCAGCAATTAGCACCCCAATGATTTCCCCAGTCAGCCTTTAATTGAATCAGTTAAAAAATACAGGCACTTTCTAAAGGAATAATTTTTCATACACAGCACATTAGAGAAAATTAAACATTACTTGATCTGACTGATTAAAAGTCCTGGGGTATGAATGTGTGAATATTTATTATACATAGATAGCTTTTTTCCTGACATAATGTGACCTTGAGAGTGTAAATCATCCTTCAGTAAACATAGAGTGTCTAAATAAAAACAATTAACAGCTCATTACTATTCAGAGGTTGTGATTATGGTTGGAACTAGCATACTGAGTGTGTCCCCAGGATTGAATTTGAAAATCTCTGTTCCAAAAAATTTGCTTAGAACATTCCACCATTTTCATTCCCAGAAAGAAATTGTCCAGTCACAACTGAGAAAGTAATAATTTCTCAATAGCCCATGTAAAATAAATTGCAATTTTTCAGCAAAAGGATGAGACTTGGCATGACTGTTAAGTGTTTCAATACTATAATAGAGAATAATAATGAGAAGAGCCAATAGGTTCAGCATACCTGGCAACGCCACGGCAAACTCTGAAAGGTGCAATTTACATCTCACTATTTATTAAGACAAACCTCTGGATTCAGTGCAATCCCCAGTCACTTCAATGGCTTGCTCTCTGACATAGGGGTGGCCATGCTTGGACACCAGTCCCCAGGAACATTTCAAACAGTGCTTGGAGATTACATCACCTGTCAATCAGATCTGCACGTTCAGTGACTACCAGACAATAATATAACTTGCTGCTGTGCTGGATGCAGGCCTATGGTGGCACTATAAGGTTATGAGGACTTGGGGAAAGCTGAACTGAAATATACGTAGCACTGCTCGCTGCTCTCTTGTTTAAAAGGCTAAGAATGTCTTGTCCAATTGCCTGGGGTGCTGTTTTGTGAACAGGAGGGCCTGTTCCGCTTCAATCCAGACGTCGTGTCTGGTCAGCGACCTGGCAAGATGCACGGGACGGAGTGCCATGATGGACGTTTCTATGGCAACCTGGTTTCCAGTGGTCATGAATGTGTCTGCTTCCCCTTTTATTTTCTCCGCATGACAGTCAATTGTCTCGCAAGTTGTCATGGTTACTTCCACTGAACAGGGTTTCCTTTACAATATGAGATAAAGAGAAAAATACATTTAACCTGCACTTGTGGCTGTTCTTTTGTTTCGTTATTGACAATGCTGAATGAATACTGCATGGAAACGGTTTGCGCACATGCTAATTCAGGCCAGAATATTACATTAATATTACAATTTCCAAATAATGAAATAATCATGGGATTAAAGGAATATGTCGTAGAGCATTGTATTTAAGCTATACTCTATAATAATTATTCAGTATGTATGTGGTGGGACTAAGAGGCTCCTCTATTCCTTCATTTAGTCGGTGGAGATCAGGCTCGTGTAAATGAGGGGATCAGAGATAAAAGGAGTTTTCGGGAAAAGCAGTGAAGCGGCACGGTGTGGCTCCCAATGCCTCGAGCGGCTGTCAGTCAGAAAGAGCGCATGGATCAGAAATGGGCAGGTGATTAGGTTGGACAGGGTGAATGAGTGGGGGCAATGTGGGGGGGGGGGGGGGGGGGGTTTGGGGAAGAGGACGGTGGGACGTGAGATGTTACATCACCTCAGCCCACAGATCATGATCAAATGGTAGCCATTTTCACTTTGGTTTAAATATCAGCGTTTGGTCCATGCTTGCATGCAATGTTTACAGATGCACACACACGCACACATGCATAATATATGCTTGCGCACGAGCATATACTAACACACACATACAGACACTATATGCATGCATGCACACATACAGTGAGCACCATAATTATTGGACAGTGACACATTTTTAGTTATTTTGTTTCTGTACTCTAGCACTTACTGTAATTCAACCTCATTGTCATTGTATCCTTTCAAACTCAAAGTGCTAGAGTACAGAACCAAAATAACAAAAAATGTGCCACTGTCCAATTAATTATGGTGCTCACTGTACATCCACTCATACAACATATGTACTAGCGCAAACATACTCAAAACCACACACACACTCGCACAAATATACCATATTCTTCATCAGCACAGGATGCACTTAATCTGAATGATGTGAATAATCTGCCCATCTGAATAAACATGTATGGCTTTGTTGGACATAGCGGGGTATCACTAATGGAACTGTATCATTCCACACCCAAGCAATTGGTAATCAGGACTCAACAACACATCTCAATCACCAACCAATAGCAACTGCCCCCACAAGGGAAGAAGAGCCATCAGCCATCCACCTTCACTATCTCTCTCACCAGATCCACAGACTATTGATTACTCCTAGTGCAAACTGAGTTTGACTCAATGGAGTTTATCAATGATTCCTGGCCAAACAACCATTGGAAGATAAATCTGAGACTCTGTTTTCCTCTCTGGCCTAAATAAGCACAAATGATTGCAACTGAACAAAGAGGAGGAATTAAGCACTGGAAATGTGGGAGGGAACTTTTAAATAAGTTTTCAACTCTAGCATCTTGCTACCATCTTTGGTTGCATCACACTTTGGGGAACCTGTCCAGGTAACTTTCCAAACAATCCATCAGCTTTTTCATTGTCAGTTCTAGAATATGAATTTGTATCTGAAGAGTTAATACATTTTTAAAAATAAATTTGGCGCCCACCATGAGGCTCAGCATGTCAAATTCCCACCCTAATTTAAAAAGGCAAACTGTCATGCGCAAACCCCACTGCCGAGTGTAGACAACCACGTTTCTCCTGTGAAACACGTGGTGTCGGCAGCTGCTTCTTTTCACACTGCAGACTATAGCTAAGCTCGTCTAGAGGGGAGTTGGAAGAAGACCTTTCGATCAGCGGGCGTCGGTAGATAGCAATGAATCACTGGCCCCTAACCAACTGAACCGTCCCATACCCTGGGCTACGCAATCGCCAATTGCGCATCGCCCTGTGGAGCTACCAGTCAGTCGGCACTGGCACAGTTGGGATTCGATCCGAGACCGAGGGCTCATCCTTGCACCACAGTGTGTTGCCTTAACCGAATGAGCCATCCAGCATCCCAGCAGTAGGTATTTTATGTGACTCAGTATGAAGTATAGACCACAAAGCCAAGAAATTCTGGCAGAAAGCTACTCTCGGCTGAATAACGATACCATTCCTAGCAGGAGCAGGCAACCCTGGTCCTGGAGTGCGTGAGACGGTCCTGGTTTTTGCTCCATCCAAACCTATAACTACATAACTGGATTAATTTTGCCTACCCCTGGTCTTGAGCTATGAAAATGACAAAACCTCAACACTCAGAAAATCCAAAATGTTTTAGATTTGCTGTTAAGGTGTGAAAAATGAAATTCTGCCAAATACTCACCTAATTATGTTTCTGTCCCATTTCCCTCTTGGATACTGGTAATAATTATCTACTATTTTTACAGTGGAGATAATGCTAATCGTTCTATCGCTTCTGCAACTCCTGTGCGCTTGGCTGATTTCATCAGCTTAATACTAGAGGTGATAGCTTTCAATTTAATTAATTTTACCACAATGGATTTTCACAAGGCAGTATACAATAGTATCTCTTCTCTTTTTTATTTAAGGCCTTAAATTCCATTTAATTGGGAAAGGATCACATTTCCCAGAACTGTAATCTGCCCAGAGCTTTCATTTACATTTTATGCAGCAGCACAGGGTTAACTGGCAAATATATTACAGTCAGTCAGCTGAAACCACAGTATAGTGTGTTAGTTATTTTTTTGGGAAGAGGACAGGATAGTTATTTAACACAAGGTCATGCATTAGAGTTCTCTAAGCAGGTTATACTTTGCTGGGTTAAAGCAGGGGTTGCCAACATCCATCTTCATGAAGACCAGCTTCAGTAAATTAATGTCTTTAAAAAAAAAGAAGCAATTTGCACTTAGAACATCAAACAAATGTGGATAACAGAGCTAGCAGAATGTCTGATCAGCATCCAAGTTCTTTTTATTCCTGTGCTAGAAAATATCACTCATCAAGTATGATTTAAAAAAATTCAGAACCCACACTCCAATAGGTTATGTGTCAGTCTTTTTAAAATCTTTGTCATGTGGTTTGAAGATAAGGACAGCATGTGCAAAATAAAGCTGTCCATATGAAATCTTCAAATACACTCTCAGAAATAAAGGTACAGTGGAGGTAAATTTTTTTTCTTTGAGGAATAATGTTCCCAAATGTACCCTGAAAGTGCAATAATGCTCCATTTGGGAACAAATAAGTACCTTTTTTGCTTGAAACCAATTTTATTACTTTTTTACAGGAACCAACTTAGTTCCTTTCTTTGGACCTTTTCAGGAGCCTCTATATCTTTTTTGTAATATGGTGCCCAGAACTGCACACAGTACTCTAAGTGCAGTGTGACAAAGGTATTATAAGCATAACGTCCTTGGATTTATACTCAATACCATTGGCTATATATCCTAGGATCCTGTTAGCCTTTTCTACTGCTACAACACAATGCCTGTGGCAGTAAAAGGGGGATGATGTAGAAAACTCTGTGTCCTAAAAAGTCAGTAGATCCAGAGACAAAGTCTCTAAGCCTACAACAATGTACATTATCAATTTGATTCATTCAACCATCAAAAAATTGATAATAATCAAAGCATGAAATTAAAAAGATAGGTTCGGCTAAAGCAAGCAGACCCCAGGCCCAAGAGCATACTGGGAAAGCAAATGAAGAAGCGGTATTGATCCACACAACTTCTCTTCATTTAGGACATTAGGTTTGCCCTCCACTGTTTTAATTAGTCGGGCATTTTAGCCTTGCGGTTAGACCCGTGTTAGCTCTTTCTTTTCAGAGGGGCCTGCTTGGTCAGCGCTCTTTATCAACACCCAGACACCCCACTTGAAAGCAAAGGAAGATGTGTGACACTGTCTGTGGTGCTAATCTGCCCTGAGTAATTGAGTCTGATAGCAATCTGCAGCAGCTTTAAGGTCTTCCGTTTTGCTTCCAGGCTGATGCTTCAGAGTGAATGAAAGAAGGCACACTGTCACGCCAGCAACTGTGTGTCCTCATCAAGTCAACCTGACAGCACTGCACTAAAGGGCATATCATTCCTCTGTAAAATGCATGAAATAAATATTTCCTGTTTTCAGGTCAGAATAACATGTTCAGAAAAACATCAACATTTTGCACTTTACATTAAACATCAGACTACAGATTCAGATGTTTTGGCACATTGCCTTCACCACTCAAGGTGCATGACGTGGTGATGCCAAACTTATATAGTTTACTTCAATGCTTAATGACCATTTCAGGTGTACAAGTTAATTAAACAACAATTGCCCATCAGTGCCTCTAATTTATGGTAGCATTAGTTTTAGATTAAGAGCCTAACAAACTCATTTATTTATTTTATTTTATTTTTTACAAATTTTAGTCTAAAGCCTTACATGCAAATGAAGACCTGTAGCAACCTACTGTATGACATATATCCCAAAATAAACTCTTCCTGAAACCTAGAGTTTGTGAGCTTACCTGCTTTGCTTTAAAGCTGAAATTATAAAATTGAAACTGCACTTAGAGCCATGACCAAAATCAAAGACTTGTCGTACACCTCTCTTCAGTTGTAACAGTTAGTTCTATTTTGTTCCTTTGACCATTAGGGTCATCAACCACGAATGAACCTTCCAGGTGTCCGATGCATCGAGACTCAACAATTGTCATGGACATGACCCGCACGTAGTGACGTAATTCCTCCCTATAAAGGGAGGCGCGTCAATGCGAAAATCCTCTTTGTTTTTCTCGCCGATGCAGAGACGTGTTTGTACCTTGTGCGAATCCCGAAACGCTTTGTGACTTCGGTCAGGGCTATGATTGCTATCGGCCTCCAAAGGCGGGGATAAGCGCTTGCATGCGATATACGCTAATTGCTTGGCTATTTTAAGACAGATATCGTTTTAGTTTTAGCTAAAGCTAAAAACTGTGGTGGTTTACGTTTAGCATGTATATTGGATGCGGTTAGGCACACGGTGCTACCACGTTTATTTGGTTCACTCAAGCGTACCATATTCACGCGGTGAACAGATTTGTATACAGCAAGTACAGGTTTGTATCCTTCTGTATTTTCACTGATTCCAAATCGAACCTGGGCGTTGGTGTACCCCAGTGAGATTTGGTTTCTTACAATCTTCGAGCTACGGCTCCGCTGTTTGATTCTAAATCTGTCCTGGCTGTGACTGCGCCCCAGTAAGCCATTTAGTTCACTTCAGCGAAACATATTCATGCTGTCAACAGGTTTGTATATGGCAAGTACAGGTTTGTATCCTTCTGTATTTTCACTGATTCCAAATCGAACCTGGGTGTGGGTGCACCCCAGTGAGATCCGTATGGCTCCGGTGATTGATTCTAAGTCTGTACTGGCTGCGACTGCACCCACGTAAGACTTTCCCAATCAGGTGGGTTGCAATATGCCTCAGGCCAGCACTACGGAGACATCTAGATTTCACCGACAGACCCCCCAGGGGGCGCAGTTTGCCATGCCAGCATCTAACGATTTTCTGGCGGAGTGAAGTAAATGTTGGTCACGCCTGACTTACAGCAGGTGGCCAAGCACTGTAGGACATTGACGTCCATGTCGGACGCAGAGGTCCATGGGCTGGACCGAATGCCCTCTGTGGAACACGCCATTGCAGCAAGATGGTAGTATCCCTAGAGGAGGCGGCCCGGGCAGACGCCCGCTGCCCTAAGCCACAATGCAGATGATCTGGCTAATATGTGCCGAATATGTGCCAAATCATACAGCATGACGCTCATGCACTACCCAGATGCTGGAACATATTGCCAGATTGGGCATCAGTGTCAACTATGGCAAGAGCCAGCTAGTACTGATACAGTCTATCGGGTACATTGGACTGTTCCTCGACTCAAAGAGCATGAAGTCATCATTGACGCCCCGTCGCATAACTACTATGCTCGGCATGGTGTGTCAGTTCCGAGTGAACCGGGTCCTCGAAATAAGGGTTTTTCAGAGGCTATGGGCCCAATCACGGCCACCTCAGCAGTCGTGCCTCTCGGACTCCTGACAGCCAGGCCACTTCAATTATGCTTGAATGCCATGTCACCCCAAGCTGCACCCCAAGTGGGACCGTCACACTCGAATCAGGGTGACGTGTCGATTTTGTCGGCTACTCCGCCCATGGCAACGAGTCAGCTTCCTAAAAAAGGGGGTCCGGATGGGCCTTTATACCATCACGATGTGTGGTGATAACGACGGACGCTTCACTGACCGCTTGGGGGGCTGTCTGCCAGCACCGCCCAGCTCAGGGAATATGGTCACGACCACATCAGTCGGACAACATCAATGTGCTCGAACTGTGAGTACTGTTTCTAGCACTAAGGCACTTCTTGCCCGTGCTACGGGGCCCAGCTTGCCTCTCTTCATGCCGTACACCTACCAGGTATTCAGAACGGTACAGCAGATGTTCTATCTCGCCAGGAGATTTGTCCCAGCGAATGGCGTATTACTGGATTTTTTACAATCCTTACAGGGTCAGAAGATTTCTGCATTGACGTGCCTCCCTTTATAGGGAGGAATTACGTCACGACGTGCAGGTCATGTCCATGACAAATGTTGACATAAGTCTTGATGCATCGGACACCTGAAAGGTTAATTCGTGGTTGATGACTCTAATGGTCATCCGGAACTCATAGAACACGGTTACCATCATAACCGTTCATTAATTGTATAGGAATACAAGCAATCTAGATCTGGTTGAAATGCGGTTGATCTGCTTAGCAGCCTCACTTGGCTTGCAGCTTCTCACCAGATTCGGTCAGTGTGGTGAGAAACATTTTGTAACGCATTTGTCAGTCTGTTGGTCGGGGCCAGAGTGCAGTGTAAACAATCTGTGCCGAAGGTGATAATACATTGCTGGATCCATCCGGAGGCCACCTTCACGCCCGTGTTGGCCTGTTCTGTGTTTGGAGGCTGATTTGAGTCTGTGGTACAGATCTGGCATGGATGTTGCGTTGCTATGTGCTTTGCATCTCCTCATAAAAAAAAATCACATTTTAATAGTATTTTTTGTTGTTGTGTATTTCGGAGCAATCCCAGTGGGACAAAAAGGTTCGGAACAAAATCTAAATGTTGGTGAAGAGGCAATCAGAGTTGCAAACCATCTAAATAAATGGTGAAATTATGACCATATAGTCAGATATCTGTGGTAAAACTAACAGTGCAAGACATTATAGGCCTTCTGCATGCATAGGTAAAGGTTACTGCATAGGCTATTTGATTATGCTGACAGTGCGTGTGTGGTAGAAACCCGTTCGGCTACCTGTATATTAATGCTGTGGAAATATTTCCGATGAAAATAATTGCCCCAGCTTAGAGTGGTCCTGGGGTGAATTTATCCAGACATGGGTGTAGTCCACAGCACCAATAATGTTTGCGAAGCCTAATATGAAAAACATATATTTGAAAAATAAATACATTTCTACTATATAATGTGCTATAAAATAACATTTTAATTAGGGTACATGTGATTCTGTAAAATAAAATTATTGGTGTGCAGTACCCCTTGGTGGCCAGGGAACGCAACCCAATGCATACCGTTTGTACTGGACTGCCAACAATGCATACCGTTTGTACTGGACTGCCAACAATGCATACCATATGTACTGGACTGCCAACAATGCATACCGTTTGTACTGGACTGCCAACAATGCATACCGTTTGTACTGGACTGCCAACAATGCATACCGTTTGTACTGGACTGCCAACAATGCATACCGTTTGTACTGGACTGCCAACAATGCATACCGTTTGTACTGGACTGCCAACAATGCATACCGTTTGTACTGGACTGCCAACAATGCGTTTCGTTTGCAAAATCGGCCTCTGGCAAATTGCTTATGTAGATTATTTCCTCTCTGGAAAATGTGTAGCATTCATAGAGATGCTCATCTGGATAACTGAGTGGATCCACTCTATCGCTCCACTCAAAATGTTCTCCTTACAATTTGTGCACCCCCTCATCTACAGGGTCGTCAATGAATGGACAACCCATGATTGAAACAGTACCAGTCAAGACACATTTGTTTTTATATACTATATAATTGAGTCAGATATTTCCATTAACAACCAACTATATTGACAATTATGTCCATGTCGTCGACTCATAGGTACATGGACCCCTATGCCTAGTTTACCCCTCTAAAATATTACATAATGGCTTTTTTTTAAATGTCCTACAATTAAAACCAGTCAAAAACATGAATTGTAAATGGTTGAATAATATTATGATATACACTACTCACAAAAAGTTAGGGATATTCGGCTTTCGGGTGAAATTTCAGGATGAACCTAAAATGCACTATAACCTTTACAGGTGAAATTAATTTGACCTTCTCTAAACTTTTGAATGCACATGTCCAACTATTCAATGTTTCAGTACTTTTTGCACAACTTGCTGTTCTCTAACAAGGAGCTGAACGGCAAAATTCACAACAGGTGTTTGATCCATGAATCGACCAATAAATTTCCTGGTTCAATTAGAATTGGTATTTAAACAGTCCTCTTCATCATGCTGTTCACATTTTGACATCATGAGACCAAGACGACACCTAACAATTGATCAACAGTACCTCGCCATTGCGAGGCTTCAAACAGGATGTTCTCAGAGGGAAGTGGCCACTGAGCTTAGAGTGTCACAGAGTGTCATCAGCAGGTTGCAACAGAGATACAGAGAGACTGGAAGAGTCACAGAAAGGCATAGAAGTGGACGTCCTTTGGCCACATCCCACACTGATGACCGCTTCATTGTGAACAGTGCCCTGTGGAACCGGATGATGAATGCCACTCAACTCCAGGCACATTTAAGGGAGGTGAGAGGCACCCAAGTGTCACGTCAGACCATTCAAAACCGTTTACATCAGCGTGGTCTGCGTGCTAGACGACCTGCAAGGGTACCTGACCACACCACCAGGCACAGGCGTCATCGTCTTGCATGGGCCAGGGAGCATTTACGCTGGACGAGGGACCAGTGGGCCTCAGTGCTGTTCTCTGATGAAAGTCGATTCACGTTGAGCAGAAATGATGGCCGCCAACGATGTTGGAGACGTCAAGGAGAGCGCTATGCATCAGCCACTGTTGTCACCAGACGACCCTTTGGTGGTGGCGGTGTTACAGTGTGGGCAGGTGTGTCTAGTCAATACAGAACTGCCCTACACTTTGTGAATGGTACAGTGACAAGCCCATACTACCTGAATAACATCATTAATCCAGTCATTGTGCCCCTGCATGAACAACACAGGCCTAATTTCATCTTCATGGACGACAATGCTCCAGCTCATCGAGGTCGCATCATTAGGGAAAGGCTGCTGGAGACTGGGGTACCTCAAATGGAGTGGCCTGCACTTTCTCCAGATTGGTCTTTGATATTAATTTGTATAAACATGATTGGTTCATAGATATAAAACCATGGTTACTGGCCACCATCTTACCTGGGTATGGTCTCAAAAATTGTGCCACTAACTATGGCCACTAACTATGGCTCACGCATTCACTCCCTCCCTATACACTACTTAAGGAATCTACATAGAGCACTAGATAGGGATTGACTGGTGAAAGGAGGAGATGATTTCGGACACTACCGTTTCTGAGCAGGTTACTTAGCAACGCGCGACGTTTGCGTGACAGCGGTCACCGGCTTGGTGAAAAAGCATGCAAGAAACGGTAAAAAAGTGTTCTTTTTTATTTTGAATAAGGGTTTTGTTTGTCTCGTTGTAGGTAGATAGGTAAGTTAGGTAGCAAGCTAGCGAATTACGTTGCATTTTCCATTAAACATAGTAATAATTGTTAAATTAAAAAAAATTGTTAACACTTCTAATATATTTAATCTACCGCGTTTATTTATATTTTGGTTATAAAGCCGATTAAACTTAGTTAAATATAAACTGATGAAACTTGCATTTGTAGACCAGCGCAGGCTCAGCCATCACTATCTTGACAAAAAAAATGTCTCCGGTAATGTAGTGTACATCGTTTGTAACCTACATTTTGTGGTGCATTGTGGGGGATATTGAGTGCACTATATAGGGTGTCAAATTTGACATTTTGAATTCGGACACTCTACAAAATGGCCGATACCCTAAATAGTGCACTATATAGTGAATAGGGAGCGATTTCGGACACAGCAAATTGTCATGGTTTGTGACCCTTTTTCCCTTGCGGTCGGTTTCCTTGGTAGCCACGCGAGGGCGCTGCCCTTTTAGTGGATGTTTGCTCCGCCCCGTCTTGATTGCGGAGCTTCTTTCAGCATCACACCTGTGCGTGGTTACCTTGGAGCTATTTAAGCCCATGTTTTCCTCCGTTCTGGGCTTTGATATTAATTTGTATTGTCTGGCATTATTTGCTCTGTTTTGTGTGTGGTATTATTTTACCCTTTGATTGCTTAGCCAGTATGATTAGGTCTAGGTTTTTTAGTAGACAATTTTTGCTCCAGAGTGTTTTATTGGAGTAATGCGGGACTTGCCTTTGTGGATATATTAGGACTCTTCCCCCTGGCTCTTTTCTGTCTCCGCTTTCTGGTCTTTCCGGTCTTTCCTTTCTTCCGTTGCCTAGACCATTTAGCTTTTTCTGTCTCTTCCTCCTCTCTCTGTCTGCTTTCTTCCGTGAAAGCGAGAGGAGTCTTTGTTTGTTTGTGGGTGTATTTGTATAGTAATTTCTTACTAAGAGACCGGGCGTTTTTATCGTACTGACAGGTAGGTCTTTATTTATTCTGAGAGGCAGGGCGTGTATTTTCTATTAAGCTCGCGTTAGTCTTTTAGCCGGTAAATGTCCGGTGCACTGTCTCGAAGTAGCCTTGGTATGTTAGCTCTCTGTTCCTTTCACCTCATTACATTCCCCTTTACTGAGAGGCTAGGGTGTGTATTTTCTACTAAGCTTGTGTTAGTCATTTTGCTAGTAAAGGTATGGGATGGCGGTTTACCCCCCTTTATGTTTTCTGCATGTGACTATGAGCTTATGGCCCCTCCTACCTCACACGTCACGCCACCATTACACAAATGACATACAGTATGTCACATCTATGGTTCTATATCTTTGGTGTTACAGCTCTTCTCTTTAAAAGAAGGAAAGGTGAGACCCAACATGTGCAAATGTATTTCACAACGAATATAAGGAGTATATGCTACATGAACTTTCCCTAGCAACGATCAAGATACAGATCCTTTCTGAGCTGAGCAGTTGGTTTTCAATTTGAAGTGGAGCAAGCTCTGCTGACCTCCATGGAATTCAAGATCAAATATGGCATAGACAGCAAACAAAATCCATTAAATCGGTGGGGCTGGTGCAAAGCCAACAGCAAGCTTCTGTGTAAATCAGTGTGGAAGATACTTTCCTCGATTCTATCAAGAGAGTGTTTACACAGGTTTTGTATTCTGCGGTCAGGGTATATTTCACAGCTGAAAGCCATGTGAACAGATTGGGACTTTAATAGATGCATTGTGGTCATTTGCATTCTGTGAAGAGACTGGGAAAGTGGCAGCTCTCTGATTTCTATAGCAGATGAAATACAGCGCCATGGCAGCCCTCTGGTCTGGAGCCAGTGCCGCGAATTATTGATAACTTTAATCATTCTGAAAGGACGGTGTTCAATACGTTTCCCAAGCAAAACTGCTGCTGGAAACAGGGATCACATTTCAAGGAAGAGGCATTTCTGCTACTTTCACTGATCATCTTCATTAAACCCTGTAAATGAGTTGGGACGGTTTGATCCGTGTGACAGACAACCTGTTTGTGTTATAAACATGAGTGAGGAGTGTTCAACAAGTAAATAAATAAATACCAACAGGAACAAACAGTGACACGTGTTTCTGCATTGCTGTTACTTTTCCCATTGCAATTGTTTCCATTGCATTTGTACCAAAAAAGTGTATTGTCACAAGGTTTATGAATTCCACACATTTAATTATGTCCTTCACACTGTCTGCTTAGTATTGCACATATAGACAGATAGAACAACAACACATCAGAGTTATTATGCCTGGTCTGGGTGTAAACTCACTTGTGACACATTTTACAAATAATGCACTAAAAGTAAAGGCTTGGCTTTTGACTAGTCTTTTCCAGCTTGAGCTCCCAGTGACAGAAGGCATTTAGCATGCAGTGTCTTAGGACTCACTGACTGATCATGATTTGGTTTCATAGCGACAGATTTTTTTTGCAGTGCATAAACCGGCACAGCCAGAATCTTTTATGTTGTATAATATAATATCTGTTTGATATTACCTTGGCAACCAGTCTCCTCTGAACTGAAATGATGTAACTGGAGGTAAGACGGCAACCAATAATGGCTAAAGTATGTTCTTGTTTTTAATGTTTTACTTGAGGTATTGTATACAATGTAGTATGTGACCTATATGCTTCTACTCTTGGAAAGAGTAGAAGCATGGTTAATTGATTCATTCTAATACAAAAATTATGATTATAATTTGAATAAACACACATTAAAGACCAGGATTGGTGGCATGGAGTTATGTCACCTACCACAGTAAAACGACACCATATACATTAGCCTCTGTGCTGAATAATGCTTCTATAGTCTGCATTAATAGTTGGCAGTAGGAAGATGTATTATGCACAGAAAAAATATATAATTATGAGAACAGCTTACACTCAGCAAAGTTTCCGCAAACATAAATAACATAAATATGTGGCACATAAACAACACACTGTTTTTTTATTGCTCTTATAACCCACTGCTCATGCATGCATCTCTGATTTTCATTATACATGGAGAGTATGTATTATCCTGAGGAAGGGTTCTGGGTTCTATCAATTGGGTTTCCTATGATATCTCATGATCACACTCCATGAGAACTCGAGGAGGTTATTTCAACTTCATATAAACTCACAGGTCCGGCAGCTCCAAGCGAACATACAAAGCCATGGCTTCCTAGGACTTGTTAAAGTGGAAACATAGAAAGAAGTGATTAGACAGAGCTTTATTAATGCATCGAGAGAGGCCTGCCCGCTCTCAAGGTCGCACACCGCAAATGCATTGGTGGCCTTCCTTCTGAAGAGCCAGCATGTGATTGGTCGACTGGTCCCTCCTTCCCTTGCCTAGCGCTCTTAGGCGGAAAGTTTTTTTTAAAAAACTGTGCCGGTGCTGTATCCATCTCAGAGCCCTAGGGTTGTGGTGACCCTAAACAAGAATGTTCTCGTGGCTCCAAAGTCCTCCAACATAAATCACACCCACCGTTTAAACGTGTAGTGTGTGGCCCAGGGATGGGTGCGGCCCTAAACGACTTAAGAGTGTTTATGCCAGCGGCTGTCTACATTCTTAAGGATGTTCCGATAGCAGTCTTTGTAAAGTAGTTTTTGCAGGAAAGAGGGCCATATAAAATAAACAATACAGCAAACATCACAGTCAATATACAAACCCCAATTCCAAAAAAGTATGTTCAATGGGAAAATCAGTCAGGAGAAACAACCCTTAAAATGATCCATCCATATCTACTGCCTATCTGGCAGCAGAGTGATGGTTTGAGGCTTGTTTGATACCTCAGGCCCTTGATGACTTACGACCATTTAGCCAAGCATGGGTTCCATACTGTTCCAGTGTAATTTACAGCTTAATCTAGTCACACCCCCCAATTCCCATAGAGATCCATTCAAATGCAGAGTTTATAGTATCGCTTGTAAGAGCACCTGAAAATAAGATAGTTTTTTGATATCCTTTTATACCCAGTCATGATAGCATCACCTCTTCACCTGTGGAATGTTCCAAACAGGTGTTTTTTGAACTGCCAAGTCTTTTTTTTTTGCCCCTGTCCCAACTTTTTTGGAACGTGTTGCAGGCATCAAATTCGGAATTAGATCTGACTAAAGCTGGTATGTATTCGCTTGACTGATTTTTGATCAGTGATTTCTCTTCATGTTTTACACACTGTTGTGGCTGGGAGAGGAGGGTTGGTACTGGTTGCAATAGAGGTAAATTTGAGCACTAAAATGAATATGAGTTGTTAAGAGGAGAATGAGATACTAAAGAACTGGCCTTGTAACTGAAAGGTTGCAGGTTCGATTCCCAGGTAGGACACTGCTGTTGTACCCTTGAGCAAGGTACTTACCCTTATGGAAATGTAATATATTGCAGTATATTTTAAATATATTGTGAAGATAATTTTGATATATTTACAATATACTGCAGCATATTCTTTTTCCATAGGGGTTAACCTGAATCGCTTCAGTATATATCCAGTATGTATAAAAAGTTGTGTAAGTCACTCTGGATAAGAGCGTCTGCTAATTGCCTGTAATATAATGTAATGTAACAACACATTTAAAAATGTGAATACATTGCATCAGATGTTTGTTGCCGGGTACTCAGTGGATGGTGGATGCTGTCCACAAGGTTGCTATGGTTATGTGACTACCCTTAGACACCTATAACAGGCCAACAACAGTATAACAGAGTCAGCTATTCAGAGCCAGGGCGTAAGGAATGGTTTACAACAGTGCCCCCCCCCCCTGGTTTTAGCTGGCCTGGGGTCAGGGAAAGAGAGCCGGCATTTTTGAGCGGTCAATCGCAGGGGAGGGCTGGCGTTGGTGATTCAAGACTTCAGGTGACGGCCGTCCCACAGTGCCTAGCTGATGAATTCTGCACTCGAGCTGTGGATGGTGCCGTACAGCTTCCACTGCCTGTTAAAGCTTTAAGACATGGATGGCAACCCCAGAATATCAATGGTTTACTGCGGAAAAAGAGAGAGCAGACTTAACTGTCTGTTTGTTATAGTTTATGAGGAATGCGCAAGTGTTATAACTCAAAATTAGCTGAGAGGCATTATAATCTCCGTTGACCAGCCGATGGACATGTTGGCTTCATTGTTAATATTTTCAATTTAGTAAATAATTAATCAAATGCATAAAAGCGGAGACAGTAAACAGATAGGGATTTTGAAGTAGATTGAAGCAGAAGCAGATTGACAGTTATTGTGGGCAGTAAATCCCAGCACTATCAACGATAACATGTAAGGGTTTAAGACTGTTGCCGAAAGCGTAAGTCTCTCATTTCATAGCTGTTTTCTCTCAAAAGATTTACTCTTTTGAAAAATGAAATATTTATGGATTTATTTATTGTGAGTGCATTCATGTTTGTTGTGGAGTGATCTAATAACTGGCCTTGCTAGTTTTTTTTTAAATATTCTTGTGGATATAACTAGGGCCACCAATTTCTATTATAGAAGCAATTGATGGCAGTAAGGTACAGTGTATCAGAATATCAGTTTACACCATTTTGTTTTTCAGTTCTTTTGAAAAACAAAATTACGTAAACATAATTGTCCGTCCCATCCGTCGATTTGTCTGTATCCACTGATATGCTGTCAGTTTTTTTGCTCAGTTCATTATTTTGAATTCATGCAAAGCGGCGCTCTGCGGCGCGCACTTCCTGTCAAAGTGGTCTAACCGATGGAATTTCCTCACTGTTTATTACATGCTGGCTTAACAGTGGAATATCTGCATTTAAGAATGTATCCGTTAAATCTTGAAAGACGTTGAGGGGCTGCTCAAGCCCATCTTTTCCACAGCTGACAGGTTATTCCCCTCGATGTTGATCTCAGACCTACTGAGACCAACTGTCTGTTTATTTTTTTGTAGTTGGTTTGATGTTATGTTCTTTTCTGAAATGCCCACGCTTCTGAGTTGACAAGGTAAAAGTATTTTTTTAATATGCAGCGCTTCGATCAATGGAAAATAAAGGGGCAATAGCCTGACTGCTGGACCTTAAAGAGCAGTTTAATGGTGAATAAAGCGAAGGCGTGAGCCCTGCCATCGGGAGGCTCAGGAGGGCCGCTATGACTGCTCGCCAGCAACAGTCTGAATGCAGATCTCCGGTCTACCCTGCACTTGCAGACTGGCAGACTTAAAACAGGTGCATTCCTGGGAAGTGGACTTCCATGCAGACTTTCAGAGAGTCCGCTTGTATGCACAATTTGCCAGAGGGATTACCCACAATTCATAGCAGAAAGCATGTGATGATATGAGAGATGTTAAGGAAGCAATGCCAAAATAGAAAATAAAAATAATAATAAAAGCATGGCGGAAAAACAACCAAAAATTTAAGTAATAAACAATTCGTATAGCCTAAATGAGTACTTATTTTCAGACATTCATTTATTTGCTTGTCTGCATGGCAATAAGCAAAGTCCCCTCCCATTAGTGCATTTTAGACCCTCGCAGCCCTGCACTGTGGCAGACTTGACGTAGCACTTCAGTCAACACTTCAGAGTATGTAAGAGCAAAGTTCGAGAGGGCCGAGCCTGCTAGTCTGGAGTGCGGATACTTCATTCAGCAACAGAGACGGACAAGGAAGCCCTGCCTCCCTCCCACCAAGGTCAGTACCAGAGCCAATGGTGATGGGAGGAGGGCGGGAGCAGAACACTGCAGCACCAATGGAGCCACTTTGCTTTGCTTAAGCTTCTGGGTAAAACCAGATGACGCTTTTGATATTCACATCCGAAATAAATCCAATGAAATCCAATGAATCCCGATGAAGCTTATCTTATTAAATATACTCAAGATATTTGCTGCAGAATTGAACCGTGAAAAGTCCTGGGCAAAAGCCTTTTGTCAGTTAAAGGTTCTAATATTCCAAGAAAGCAGATCAAAAAAGATAAGCCAGTATTCCAAAGTTCCATTCAATTGATGTGGTTCAATAAATGTGTGCATTGCCTGGTCTCTACCAAACACATTACCACGAGGTAGGCATCACTTCCTTAAACTAACAGGCCTCATCTGGCACACGTGAATGCAAATTGCCCCCTCCCCTAAATAAATCCAGGTGGGGTAGAAGGCTAAACATGACTGGACCATAAAGATGAGATGTACCCAACCCAATAACCAAAGGTCTAAGATTATGAAGCTAGGAAAATAGGCCAACTGAAAAAATGATAACGGTTCCCACAACCAATGAGACTGGCGCATGGTCTCTTCATGCAGCAGCTCCTTATACCTTTGGCTGCAGGTAGATTATATCCTGATTATTCCCGGTCTCCCTGATAGAACTTTCAATAAAGTTCCCATTAGAGCAGGGACCATAGAACTTTCACTAAAGTTCCTATTAGAGCAGGGACCATAGAACTTTCACTAAAATTCCCATAAGAGCAGGGACCATTCTACAACTGAATGCTTACTGCCATTGCACTGCACAACGTCAGATGATATGGAAGAGTGCAGATTTACTCTACGGTGAAATTGCTTCAGCGTCTATCTGAAGTTGCACTCCCATTCCATCATCTATTTTCTATGCAACCTTGGCTATGAGGCGTGCGATTTTAAATCAACTGCTAAACCACAATCAACAAGGCTACTGTAAGTGAATGGATGAAAAATCGTTCTTTATAAAGTTTCATACGGATTATATCGAACCTCTTAATGTAAGGTAATAAATCCATTGCTAAAATCCATTAATCCACCAAAATATAGCTTTGGTCAATTTTTATAGCAATTACATTCATAGCAAAGTTCATTCTTTTTACTAGCCTGAGTGAAATCTGTGCTTCACTCAAAGCATTATAACCCTCCCTGCAATTGTAGCCTAAATCAAATGATATTAAAAGATATATACCTTGGGTAATGTACAGTATGTAGCTTGGGTAATTTTGAAATGTCTGCAGTGGCGTTCAGGGCATCCTGACATCCTATTTCAGAAACGAGAGGGGGGTTAACAGCCACTCAACAGTTTTGTGTTCTCTGGTGTGCTACAGGATAATTACACATGTTTATGCAACTATGCAAAATTCAATGTCAGAGCTCAAAGTTTTTTTCTCTTTCTCTTTCGCGCAAACACGGAAAAGAGAAAAAAATGCTGCAAGACCAACCTTTTCAGATAAATATGCATGAACAGTGAATCTCACTCAATAATTTACAAAATACAAATACAGTATCCAGCAGGAGAGAGGGCACCTTATTAACACTAAGGTGTGTGCATAGCAAGTGCATCATCAAAAAGACTAAGGGCAAAATCCCTTAAAAACATACATTTCTGTGGTCCGAGTCATAAGACAACTTGAAATCTTCACTAACTACTATATAAGTACAATCAACGTAATTGATTGACACTGCAGAGGGGGAAATGTCTAATTTAATTTAAAGGGGGGATATTTCTCACTAACAAACAGGAACATATTAAGTTGCTCTTCTTTGAACTTTTTCCAGAGCCTCTATATCTTTCTTTTAATATGATTCCCAGAACTGCACACAGTACTCTAAGGGCCTGATTTAGGCTACGAAGACCTTTAGTATGTTTAGCACAAGCAAAACTTATAACACAACCAATGATTGGTGCAAAACAAATGCCATGACCAATCATTGGTCATGTTATTGATTTTGCATGTGCTAAAGGTCTTAGTAAATAAGGCCTAATCTAAGTGTGGTCTGACAAAGGTACTGTAAAACAATTTACTGCTGGGGAAACCTGCTCGTGCAAGGTTAAAGTGTGTGTACAAGGAGTATATGGATCAATATTAGGATCAATATTATTCAGACTAACCATATGATGTGTTTTTATATACTCAATAATAATCTTAAACATTAGCGTTTAACACCAGCACGGGTTCCCAGTAATTCCCGACCAAACTATTTCCTGTTTCTCAGTAATATAATAATGGGAAAACAGGAAAATATTTTCCATTACCCTACACCAGTGCTGTTATTTTAGAAAATATATGTGGTTTAATTTTGTTAAAAGCACCTGCAACAGCTGAGAATAAGCTACCAGAATATGGCTTCCATCTCACCATAGAAAACACCAAATTAGCCTACTTGTTTAACAAATTTTGTTTGATTATACAATGAAACATTGTCAAACATTAACTCCATGAGGCTGTACTCGTGGATTTCTTGAAGTTCAAGCTTCATCTGATGTTCATATTACATGCATTCTAATATTGATTAATAATGTTATTTTGCCTTAATGATGGCACTAAATACACTAAAGCTGTCAGGTTGGGAACCCATAGGTTTTCGCATATGTTCCATTGTTTTATAAGGTTCTGCTTATGGAATTGTGACCAACGCGTTTTTAATTTGTAGCTTAATGCTTTAAAACAAGCCCACTTTCCCAGGATTCCAGGGACAATGTGCGTCTATTCCGGGAGAGAAAATGTTTTATTTTTGGGAAAAATATTCATCCCTATTTCACAATGTAATCTTGGTTTTTATGCATGCTTGTGCGTGCCCCTGTGTGTAACAGACAGGAGGGTGTACGCGTGTTGTAGTACACACATACATTGCGCCAACAAAATAACATTGAATCAACTGCAACATGACTTAAGACCAGGTTTATGGTGGTTTTAGCGCAAATGCTTTTTGCTGCCTCAAGATAGCAATACGCCAAAAATGATTTTGGCCACACCTCATCTTAAGACCAACCCACACAGTTCACTTGCTATGGGTGCAAGTTCACTTGGTATTTAAAAAACGTGAGCACTGGACACTAAAATGGCACCTGCGCCGGTCTGAAACGAGCAAAGACACTTGCGTTTGGGCTACCGCTGGTTAGCACCAGGCATAAGATAGGGCCCTTTGTGTTCTACTCTGTAGCCAATTCTGAACCCACTTTCAAATACTTCTTGTAATTCCTACTATCTTAATTTTGATAATGAATCTCTCATGTGGTACCTTATCAAATGCTTTTTGGAAATCTAAGTATAAAATATCATAAGCCTTGTTACAATCAAACAAAACACCTGGTAGCTTCCTCAAAGATTGCCAAAAGGTTTGTCAGGCATGCCCTTCCCCTGCGAAAACAATGTTGGCTATCCCTTAGGATGCTGTTATTTTCAAAGAATAATTAATATGTAGTGCATGTCTATTGGGAATCAAACTCGCATTTATGTGACCCTGGACTGCCTTTCCAGGAAAACACGGAGAGAACCCTCTCTCCCTCGCGTTATGCGGGCACAAAGACCGCTTTTTCACCCAGCTCTCAGCGTGTTCGTGAAAGCCACTAAAGACGTAGCTTTAAAGTGACAGCCAGTGTGTAGCATACGTTACCACGGACCAATCTTCCCGCAACGACCAAGAAGCAAGCAAGCTGCTCTACCCAAGGAAACCGAGAGAAAATCCAGTCCAGATGCTGCCAAAGGAAAGAACTTTCCGGACATCAAGCCATGGACTCGCCTGTAGCAACTTCAGTACAATAAGACTGACATGAACATCCAAGGCAATAGTTAGGAAAACTTTTGTGTAATGTTTATTGTCAACGTAATTGCATATTTGATTGTATCCATTGTGTGTATTTAGAGTAACGTTAACGTATAGCTCAACACATGGCTTGCAGGCTATCGACAGCCAATTAGCCTCGCATAAGCTACAGAGCCTACTCTAACTTACTCTATAACTAATTTCCAATCCGCCTCCCTTTAAGAGATCGGTGCATGCAATCTTACTACTAATACCTAACCCATCAGATAGAGGATAGGGGCCTTAAAGGAGACCCTCTTAATTTGCCAAAATAGGTCACACGAACAGTGCAATGAGCAGTTGTCCCAAGTGGCTCCACGACCTTTATGCTGCAAATTCTGTCAGGGTCATTACATGGCACCAGATTCAGAATTGATTTCCCTCTTGTAGGCTGAATGACATAGTGTGCCAAAAGATTATCATTTACAACATCTTGAAATTTTTCCTAACTTTTTCCTTGTCCTGTCACCAATTCCCAATAAATAGCAGGGTAATTGAAGTCACCCATAATAACAGCCTCGCCTCTGTGACAAACTTTATTTATTTTTCCAAAGAGCATTGTATTCACACTATTGCCTGAAGCTGGTGGCCTGTAGCATACTCCTAGACGTGTGCGCAACGCGCGTACACCTCCTGTCTGTTACAGGGGCGCACACAAGCATACATAGAAAATATCAAGATTACATTGCGAAATAAGGATTTGTATTTTTTCCCAAAAATAAAACATTTTAGACGCAAGGTAAAGTTAAAAGGTTGGGTCAGAGTTTCAGCTATAAAATGTGCTGTTATTTTTAAGAAACTAGGTTCCAAATGATCTGGACCAGACAGTTTTCTAGGATTCAACTGCTTTAAGGCTTTTTGAACCTCAGCAACAAATACAGGGGCAAAACGGAGGTTTTGTTCAACACCAACAGCAATGTCACCATTTACAGATTCCAAATCAGGAGGGCTGATAGTTCAACAAGAACTCAGATTAAATAAAATTCTCATTAAAACAGTTTAGCATTTCAAACGTATCAGAAACAGAATCCCTGACTAATAGTGACTATACAATAAGTTAGGTCATTTGAGTTATCCCAAGGAGATAAGGATTTAGCCAAAAATGTACTTGGTTTTTTCTGTAGTTGCAGATAGATAAAATTCAACTTTGGCTTTTCTGAAAAGAGAAGTAATTTTATTTATTATCTGTCTAAAGACAGGCCACAGTATGTGCATAGAGCAGACAGCCCAGGGGTGATCTCGCCCCATAATTCTAAATTTGCGGATAGGCACATTTTTATTTAGAATTTCAAGGAAGCTACCATAGAAAAACCTCCAGGCCGTTTCAACGTCATCAATAAGGGCAATTATGTTCCATTTAAAATAATTAATTATGCCTGTCATATTGTACAGTCAATTATGTCTTTCATCACAATGGGGCTCCTCTTGTTTGTTAGATAAATTCCACCTAGAGAGCTCAGATGGTCTAACGCCTCTCTCTCTCTCTCTCTCACACACACACACACAGCTGTGATTCTAGGGGGGACAGTAGGCTATGTGTGTGTGTGTGTGTGTGTGTGTGTGTGGGGGGGGGGGGGGGGGCTGCTGCAGAAATGGAGCTGGAAATGAATGATGTTTGAAGCAGGCACACTGCTGTGCATATCATATCATTCTGCTGTCGTTCATCTTCACACCTATATATGAGGGCCACTTCGGTGACAAGTTGCCTACTTTCATTTATCACCCTGCAATGAGGTGTATGTATGTGCGTGTGCGTGTGTGCATGCATTATGATAAATGTGCATGTGCCATATGGTTCCTATGGGAACAATGAAAAAGCTGTAGATGTATGCTATGTATGTAGGATTTTTTAAATATATTAATTTATATAGTTCAATTATGTACATCTGTCAATGGCACGTACATGTATATGGTACTGCTCTTTCATTGTTAGTTTGTATTTTAATTGCACCTTGAGTCAAATGAGATGCATTAAAGGGATTAATTATTTCTTTCCTCTCTCATAGCAAATAAATGATAAATTCATGATGAACCTAGCCTTCTTATTATCATGCTGATGATGAAAATGTCATTCAACCACACTTGCACATTGCACAGAAGGGCTGCTTAGGGCCCATGTGTATCTGAGGGTGTTTCTCTAACACAGATGTTGGCTGGCTATGTACAGTAAGTGTAAGTACAGTCTATATCCACTTTTGTATAAATTAGAAATCCTTGTATATGGACTCATGCATAAGTTTGGAAAGAATCGGCTGTGAAAAACACAAAAGCAAGTTCTGGATGAAAGACTATAGGTTAAAACAGCAGAGATCAAATGTTCTTTAAAGTCACGGGTAATTCTTCACTTTCTTCTCGTCCTCTCTCCTTGTGACTTCATTAACAGATAAATCCAGGCCTCTGGCTTCCTATACTTGCGTAGCAACGTTATTTACTTCAGCACAAACCTCGGAAAGCTGCTGGAAGATCCAAGCCAGAGGGACTATTTACAAACCTGGCAGAGGCCCCATTACGCGCACAGAAACAGATGCAAACAGGATGCTGACAGCCCATTACGCGCACAGAAACAGATGCAAACAGGATGCTGACAGCCCATTACGCGCACAGAAACAGATGCAAACAGGATGCTGACAGCCCATTACACGCACAGAAACGGATGCAAACAGGATGCTGACAGCCCATTACGCGCACAGAAACAGATGCAAACAGGATGCTGACAGCCCATTACGCGCACAGAAACAGATGCAAACAGGATGCTGACAGACACAGAGAAGGGGATTTGCAGCACTATTCAATAACAGGCATGTGCGCTTGCATATGATGCATGGGTTTTCAGCTGTCAGATTTACCCTTATTTTTTATTTCTCGTTTTAATTTTTAAAATCTTATTTAAAGTCTTGTAACCGCTCCCCCGCCCGCCCAAGAGTTCTTTTTTGCAGCTCATAACATTTCCATTTCCAGATCTGCACTGGTTTCCGCAGAATTTGCGTAAAGAACTCGAATAAATAATGGTTTCGAAGAAAAGTGAGACAAACGAACCGGGAGCGATGTGGAATGGCAAGTGTGTTTGTTTTGATCTCGGGAGCACTAGAAGCAGAAGCACTAGGCACAAGGAGCAGGAAGGCAGCAGGAAGAATACTGGGACTGATATGAATTTTACATAAGGTGCCTTTCAGAGTTTACCCCTTTTATTGAGCTCAAAGCCCGGCAATCATGAAACCTGACATGTGTTTCAAGTGCACAATTTTCTTATTGCAGAGGCAAATTATGGGCATATCCGCCGAGCACTTTATTTATGATTTACGGTCATTTGCTTTCAATATTCAGGTTGACAGGGTGACTCACCCCCCAGGAGATGATTACGCTTTTCTTGTGTTTTCTGTTTTTAAGACTTCTCAGGTGCCTTTATCTGAGATAATTTCCAAATGCTACTTCTTGAAAACAGCTGGGTACTTCCTGTTATGTGAAAAAGAGTGTTGTGAAAATTTATTATTATTTGTTGCACAGCTTGTGAACAATTTGCCTCTCAACCGGAATAACCGGGCATGGATAATTTGTAGTTGGGTAATTGAAGTACAAGTACCACTTTCAAATAATTATTTACCATAGGAAAATAAAGTTAACATTATTGATTGATTTTTTTCGATAAGTTAAAAAAACAAATCAGGGATAACACAAAAGTGTCCGCAGACTTATTTCCATTGTGGTCCTCTTAGAAGGCAAATACTAAATACACAATGTATCAAAGTTTATTACATTTAGAATTGTTCAGAGCAAGTACTCTTGTACTCAGTAGTATTATTGTTGCGCTTCACTGGGAACTGGAACATGCAAACATGCATGTTCAGTTGTATAATCCATGCGCTACAATGCTGCTAGGTGTATAATGTGCAGAGTAAAGCTTTTTGTAACTGTCTGAGTAAATTGCTTGTTCATAAATTTTCTGCCTTTTGATTTATTTCTTGATGTATATCATATCAATTACATTCATAGTTTCTGTGAACTGTGGTAATGCTCCCAAATGGATCAGGTTCACTGGCTGGAAAAAGATGATTACGCCTGAATGAATATCCACCCAAGCAGACTTACACTGCTGATTGAAAAGCATATTTTTCACCCAATAAACAAAAGGTTGAGCTGAGTTGTTCCAGGAACAAGAATGAATTGCAGAGTAAACAAATGCTGACACATGATGATTTGCTTGGCTTTTTCTCATCATAGTTGATAGATGCATCCCATTATATCATGATTAATTTCAAGAGTGGAACAATCTGTGAGTGAGCAGAATAGAAAAAGGTCCGTCTTTCTGACCAAAGTTGGGTTGGGAGAGGGTTGTCAATAAATTTGATACTTACAATACTGCAAAAAAAAATCTAAAATAAATCTAAAGAGACTGGCTGTCTCTAGTTTCTTTCTTAATTCAGCCTCAATAGCATTCAAGATTTCCGCCAGTACTTGGTTTATGCAGATATAGAACTAGTCCTGTTGCCATTGAATCTTCAATGAGAATAAAACCACACAAGAACGATGAAGAAGCCTATTACTACGCTGCTTGGCTAAAAAAAAAGTTGCACACTCTAATATTTCGTTGCACCACCTTTAGCTTCGATTACGGCGCGCGTTCGTCGTGGCATTGTTTCGACAACCTTATGCAACGTCACATTTATTTCCATCCAGAATTGCATATATTTTTGCCCAAGATCTTGTATTGACGACGGGAGAGTCAAACCACTCAGAAAAGTCTTCTCCAGCACATCCCAAAGACTTTCAATGGGGTTAAGATCAGGACTCTGGTGGCCAATTCATGTGTGAAAATGATTCCTCATGCTCCCTGAACCACTCTTTCACAATTTGAGCCCGATGAATCTTGGCATTCTCGTCCTGGAATATGCCCATTGATGGGATAACCTGGTCATTAAGTACATTCAGGTACACAGCTGACTTAATTGTATTGCTGCATAACGTTGCTGAGCCTAGACCTGACCAATTGAAGCAACCCCAGATCATAACACTGCCTCCAGAGACTTGTACAGTGGGCACTATGCATGACGGGTGCAACGGCGACTTTTTTTTTTGGCCAGGCAGTGTATTAAAAGCCTGCTGCTCTGACAAGCAAGTTATGGTATACATATTCTAGGGCTGTGAAACCAATAAAGAAAAACTGAAACCATGATTAAGGAAATTATGACAATTACAATCTTCGCCGATTAGGACCTTTTTGTTTTTCACCTGCTGACTCCGCAGTGCTCCAAACAAAAGTTATTTTTTCATTATTTAGACTGCAGAACTATTGTGCCCACTGTTCATCGCATGCTATGTCACTTCTTCGCCACTAGAAAAAAGCCTACTCAAAGTCAAGAGCTCTTGTGCCATTTTATTGTACCATACACCCATGTTTATTTACATAAATCGGGAAATTTGCGTAGAAATGGTCGCACGCACACTTTACGATCAGATTTGACTGTAGGCATGAATGATATGAGGCCCGGGGTGCTTTCCAATGCCACCTTGAATTAAGATCTTCTTCATTTTATGTGTTGGATATCTTCGCTTTTTGCAATATGACTAACAAGGAACATGCATTTGCATTAAACAATAAGATTGAACTTTGAAACAAAGTTTATTGTTGCAGGTCAACCTATAGAAGAACTGTTTGGCTGTTTGAGAGAAAGTCTGAATAGCAGCAGCCCCAATGACTAACCTTCAACATAGTGAATCTGTGTAATTTACAGTCACCCGAATGCAGCACAATGGCAATTAGAGAAGCGATTAGCGCTGAAAGCCTTTTCAGAACATGAGTCATACATGTTTGCCGTGGAGCTCTTCTGGAATTTAGATTTCATTTTCGGCTCTGCGGAGCAGCCTGCTATTACCACAGTCTCCTCCTGATCTTGTTAATTATACTGTGTGCTGCCTGCTGAGCTATGCGCATTAATGCTATTCAAACGCCTCATACCATTCTTTCACCTTTTATTTCGGGACTTTGTTTCCATTTGTCCGTAATTATAACAATCACTGAGATTATCATGCAGGTAGTTTACGTCTGAGTGATGGGATCCGTCTTCCGCTATCCTAAGGCGTAGGCAATACTTTTTGGACCTCGCCCTGCCATCTGAAACTGTGGGACACCAGCGCATTGTTACAGACCTGAGCTAAGGACGATGATAGCTATCTGGTCATTTGTTAATCAGCACAGTCACATTGGACTGTTAAGGTCACGTTTTGGGACCCCTGTGGGTGGAATTGTTCCCACTTCCTACTTCCCTCTTCCTCCTTAAATCAGATGGCAGCTCCTCGGCAGTAGTGGCCGCATTCAGGAACCCCCAAATTTGGTTGTGAGGGCCATGAGGGCTGAAAGGGCCAAAGAGGCTGCGTCAATGTGGTGTCATCAGATAACATCATACCAACACAAATAATGGGCTGAAATTTAAATTGAATATTTATTATTTGAGCATCAGGTAGTATAGTTTTTAAATTAGCAATTTAATGAAAGAAGAGTTCTAAATTTAATGAAGGAAGGCAATTGCAGAGACAGATAATAACACCACGTACTGAGCATTTATAATTAATTTTCAATGCAACAAATGATATTTTTCTTATGTGAATACTCCGTTGCCGATGCATGGTATAAGATGTGGATGAAGTAGGCAATAAAGAATTGTGAACTTTGATTATGTTTCTGTATGAACAGCCCTTAGTCTGTATGAAGCAGTGGGTTTATGTAGTACGCAACTTTAGAATCCTCTGTCTGGTGTATAAAGCTGGAATCGGGATTAGCACGGGATTATGCTAACGAGTTAGAGCACGCTGCGATCGGGACTAAGGCCACTGTGTCTTGATCTTGAACTTCATCCGGGAAATACGTAAAGTCTTAAGAAAATCCTATGCTAGTCTCCAACTTGAAGGCACATTGCAATCGATCCCTTGAGTTGCTTTTCTCCATGTACTGTATTTACTTGTTTAATATTCATTATTTAACTTCCCAAGTTTACTTTAAATGCAATGTTTTTACATGGTCAGTACTTACATGATTATATAAATACATGTCTTATTGGCATGCATTTATATAACCAAGTTGAAGAAAACTATGTTGTTTTTAGTTTTCCTTGCAGACCATAAAAATAACAGGAAGGCAATTTGCCTGAAATCACCTTGAAAAGAAACCAATTAACAACACTGTCACTTTGCGTGGTACTGCCTTGATCAAACATTAACAGGCTGAGTCGTTTCCTCAAGGCAATGTTGATTTTGATCAACTGATATTGCAGGAGTTCATACATTTTGCATCTGCTACATCGTCACGGACGGTGCATCATGATTAATGACCGCGGCAAGGCGTTCACAGACTCAGACTGTTTCGCTTCAAAAATCTCAGAGAATGATCACACCTGATTAAAACAGCAATAATGAAGACCTGCTACATAAAAGCAAAATTTTCCAGAAATGTTTTTATACAGAGGTAAGCTACTACAGGAAATAAATAAGGATCAATTGCCTCAGGGAGATAAAATCTGAAGCTGGTGACGGCCATTTTGTAGCATTTCCGTGCCTCTGTCATCCCTGTCGATGGCTTACTCAATCCTACATGGTTCACCTGATATTAATACCGTCAAATTAAAGCTGACAGTCTGTTTAACCCCATAGTCACTAAACCATTTCAAATCCAATGTGCTGGAGTACGGAGCCAAAGCAACAATCATTTTGTCACTGTCCAAATACTTACGGACTTCACTGTATATATGAAGACACATTTTATGAAGTCAAATAGCTATTATTAAACAGGTTTAATTAAATGCATTTTGTAGTATGTGAGAGAAGATCTATATACCAGGGGTGCCAATGATTGTGGAGGGCACTGTATACATGGTTTTGGTGTGGAAGGAACCGGACCTCTTTCTTGCGAGCAGACAGTGCTAACCACTACACCACCAAACTGACTCACGCCCATGATTTCTGATGCTACCTGCGCCTTCATTGGGCTGCTTTTCACCCGCAGGATACAGAGATTAGAGAGGTTAGAAAACACTCTGATCAACTTTAGGAGAATGGATACATAAGCACTGACTCAGATATCACACTCCTCCCCTTAGTATGAGACTGCAAAGTATAAATGACAGGAAAAACTTAGATAAATGGATAAATATTTAATTCCTTCAGAGAGACAGAGCTGCTAGAAAACCCAAAGCAATCCTGCAGTTCATGTCTGTCAGATGCAGTATTATTTATGAGTCAGCGTTCAGGTCCCACAGTCCTGCAGGAACCCTGTAGTTGCGGTAGTCCACCCTGCAGTGTTTCTAACCGCATCTCTGTATTCTGCAGGTGAAGAAGAGCATAATGAAGGCGCAGGTAGTGTAGTGTAGTTTGGTGGTGTAGTGGTTAGCACTGTCTGCTCGCAAGAAAGAGGTCCGGTTTCCTTCCACACCAAAACCATGTATACAGTGCCCTCCACAATCATTGGCACCCCTGGTAAAGATGAGTAAAAAGGTTATAAACAATTCACCGTTTGGTGAAGTAGCTTAATCTCACACTCAAAAAATGAGAAAAATCCAACCTTTAATTGAAGTAAATTTATTCAGAAAAAAAAAAAATCCCTCATCAAGAAATAATTATTTTTAACAAAACCACATGTGCCACAATTATTGGCACCCCTGCATTTAATACTTTGTACAACCTCCCTTTGCCAATAAAACAGCACTGAGTCTTCTCCCGTAACATCTAATAAGGTTGGAGAATACAAAGCAAGGAATCTGAGACTACTCCTCTTTACAGAATCTCTCAGATCATCCAGAGTCCTCGGTCCTCTCTTGTGCACTCTTCAGCTCAGCCCACAGGTTCTCAATGGGATTTAGATCAGGGGACTGAGATGGCCTTGGCAGAAGCTTGAATTTGTGTTCAGTTAACCATTTTTGTGTTGATTTGGACGTATGTTTTGGATCATTGTCCTGCTGGAAGATTCAACTACGACCCAGTTTTAGTTAAAAAGAGGGAGCCAGATTCAGATTTAAAATTCCCTGGTATTTCATGGAGTTCATGATGCCATGTACCCTAACAAGGTACATGGAGGAAAAACAGCCCCACAACATCACGGAACCTCCACCATACATTTTCGTGACATAATACAAATGGTTTGGATGACAAAACCATGTTAAAGGTTAGATTTTTCTCATTTTTTCAGTATGAGATTAAGTTAATTCACCAAGAGTTTAATTTTTTTATAACCGTTTTTACTCATCTTTACCAGGGGGTGCCAATAATTGTGGAGGCCTGGAGGGCACTGTTTATCAAGTTAGGTAAACTTGTGCCTTTGCCCTTGACCAAGGCACTGGCCTCAGAACTGAATTTAGTCCCTGGTGGGCGCTGCACTGCTCCTAAGTAAATAGGATGGGTCAAATGTGGAGGACAAATTACCCAACAGGTTCAATAAAGTACAAACCCCAACTCCAAAAAAGTCAGGACAGTATGTAAAATGCACATAAAAGCAGAAAGCAGTGATTTGTAAATTTTATTTTACATATATTTAATTGAAAACAGTACAAAGAAAATATATGTAATGTTTTACCTTATTAACTTTATTGATTTTTGTAAATATACGCTAATTCCGAATTTGATGCCTGCAACACGTTCCAAAAAAGTTGGCAAAAAAAAGACTGGGAAGTAAAAAAAAAAAGCCTGTTTGGAACATCCCACAGGTAAACAGGTGATGCTATCATGACTGGGTTTAAAATGATGTCAAGATTCTTGATATCTTATTTTCAAGTACTCTGACAAGCGTACTTTAAATCTTTTTTTTCTGCCAGGTCTCAGCAGGATAAGACCTCTTTTTTCTGTAGACTTTATACACTGCCCGGCCAAAAAAAAAGTTGCACTCTAATATTTCGTTGGACTGCCTTTAGCTTTGATTACGGCGCGCATTTGTTGTGGCATTGTTTCGACAACCTTATGCAATGTCACAACATGACGATGGGAGAGTCAAACCACTCTGTAAAGTGTTCTCCAGCACATCCCAAAGACTTTCAATGGGGTTAAGGTCAGGAATCTGGTGGCTAATTCATGTGTGAAAATGATTCCTCATGCTCCCTGAACCACTCTTTCACAATTTGAGCCCGATGAATCTTGGCATTGTCATCCTGGCATATGCCCATTGATGGGATAACCTGGTCATTCAGTACATTCAGGTACTTCGCTGACTTCATTTTATTGCTGCATAATGTTGCTGAGCCTAGACCTGACCAACTGAAGCAACCCCAGATCATAACACTGTCTCCAGAGGCTTGTACAGTGGGCACTATGCATGACGGGTGCAATGGCGACTTTTTTTGGCCGGGCAGTGTATTTTCTTCAGACCTGAAGGTCAAAAGTTACCGCACTCATCCCAACACGGTTTCTCTTAATGAAAGCTCTGCCCTCACCCAAGTCAAACAGCTGGTCAGTGTTGAACACGTGATAAATTACAGCTTGTTGTCAGCAGGAGTGTTCTCCATAACCGCAAATCAGAGGCTGCATAGAGCATGTCAGGTTTTTACAGGCCTTACTGACAGTGACCTTGAGTTTGTATCCCCTGCCACTCCAGAACATTCTGTCATCATTAGGCTACTCTCACAATTTTGCATGTGTCCAATCGGAACGAGGCAGTGATTTTTCTCTTTCATTGGTGACCAGAACGAGGTAGTGGTTTACCCTTTGTTAGCAGATGACAGTCTAAAACCTTGCGCAAAACTAAGCAGCCACATTAAACAAAAGGACTGAGATTGAGTAAGCAATTGGCAGGGATGACAGAGGGACAGCAATGCTGAAAAATGGCATTATTGTTCTAAAATGGCTGTGACAGAGATACAATTTCTCCAACACGGCCAGTTCAGGGATACCATTTTTCCAAAATGGCTGTCATGGGTGCAATTGTTCTAACACGGTGGGTGGGTGCAAAGAGGTTTGGGTAGTAGACTTGTACCTTTCAGCAATCCATTTAACCTGAATGAATATCCAGCTGTTTAAACTGATAATTTTTTTAAGGTATAAGTTACCCCCCATAGAATGATCGTAAATAATAGGCCTCAAAATAGCGGGAAGACATACAGATTGTATTTTTTATCTGGGATCTTGATGTAAGGGGGAGGGGCGTGTGCGGTGCGGAGGACCAAATGCGGCTATAGGAAACAGGAAAGTTCCCACGAATAGGAACCACAAGACGGAGAAACTCCGATAATAAGAAAGGGAAATAAAACGAGAAAATAAACTAAGCTCCCACTCTCGACAGGAGAGTAACAAATAAGGGAGACTGGAGAGAGGAGAAATAAAAGTGACCCGCGGGGAAACGGGTGAATAACTCGTAGACACGAGACAGAAAGACGCACCTCCTCCTCTCAATAAACCGAGGGAAAACGAAAAGGCGATAAGAAACAAAATAAACGAAAATAAAGAAAGGAAACCTCTCGCTTTCAATACGAAAGCAGGCAGAGAGAGGTGGGCAGGAAACAGCCAGACTAAACTAGTAGTCGGCAGGCAGAGAAAGGAAAACCAGGGCGAAAGACTAAAAGTGCAAACGAACGAAAAGTTTCTAAAGAAAACTAATTGCACAAAAGGCAAGTCCCGCGTTAACCCCAAAAGCATATGAGGCAAAGTGGTCTCCTTAAGCGCCTAGTCCTATACCATACCGGCTCTGAAAGCAAATGAATACAATACAGCAGCGCCGAAAGGGAGGAAGCACGGAGCTTAAATAGCCGGCAGGTAACGCAAAACAGGTGAGAGTAATAATAGCCGGGCGAGATCAAAATACCGGAAAGGAAGACGGAAAATCCGATAGAGTGCCTCGAAGACGCCAAAGAAAAGAACGACCGCAGAAATAAACGAAGGCTGCCAAAAAACCATGACACTTGACTATGGTTTCGTTTGGAGGTAGCTCACCCACAGGCTTATTGATTTTTTTTAGCAAGGAAGGTTTGTATTTATGTCTTCAATAGCTGTCACTCATTATCATAGTTCTGTCTGAATTATTGAGGAATCACATTTGAACCCCCCCCCCAAATCCCCACTAAACTGCCCTTCCTCCATCCTCAATGAGTCTTCTCTAGAAGAAAGGCTGTCTCTCTATCATAAATGCCAAGTTGAACTCACTAAAACTCCCTGCAAAGGAAAGCTATGCATATACACACCCTGGGGCCCTGAACATGCACTATGTTCCACTCATTTCTTCACTTGCATTTTTTTTTTGCCTGAATCAGCATCCTAGGTGTCTGTGATAGGGAGCAGAGAGAAGACCGAAGAACCAAACGGTTCTCTTTCTTTCTTGTTTTTTTTTGTAAGATCAAAAAATATGTGACTATAATGCCTAAAAAATTTATTTATTTATTTTTAAAAAACTGGATACAGAGGATGTGGACTTCTGGGCATAGAGTCGTGTCTTAGACACAGTCCAGACAGGATTTATGCCTTCTGGGGCCATCAGATCTACAGTATGCTAAATCTATGCTGACGGTTTATCTCAGCTCAGTTCACTTCTGAGTCAGGGTGGGAAAAAAGAGCTGTGTCTGAGGTCATTGTTCCTACAGGAGGTTTAATAGTTAATTTACATGGCACAATCAAGGAGCTTAAATTAGCTGCTAATTAAAACAGGCCATTAGATGTGGGAATCCTAGTTTGAAGAGTGGAAGATTGTGTCATATTGTTCAAAAATGTAAGTTATGGCTTTATATCAATTTTATTCTGACAAAGGTGCAAGGGCTATGAGGTTGATGGCTTCCTGCGCATTGTCAAATGATCAATTCGATAATAATTTGAGGTAGGCCTACCAGGAAAAGCCAACTACATCAGAAACATGGGATTATATATATATATATATATATACTATATATATATATATATATATATATATATATATATATATATATATTTCACACAGTATTATACAGTATTTACTGTACCTGACACAATATAATGAGTTGAGCAAGCAGGGTTGCTTAGACCTGGGGTGTTTATTGGTGGAACCTGAATATGTGAATATTTAATTGGTTCTTCAAGCTGTCATTTATTTTAAACAATCTTAACACCTTATAACATGGAAGCATCCAATTCCGTTGCGCAAGCAACATTACAGTGAGCATCAGGGGCCCTATTTTACACCCGGCGCAAAGCGGCGCTAACCCAAACGCAAGTGTCTTTGCTATCTTACACCCGGCGCATGGTTCATTATAACGCCTTACGTTCACGCCGTTTAAATACGGTGTATTCTTGCGCCCATTACAAGTGAACTGGGCATGTTGGTCTTAAGATGAGGAGTGGCCAGGGGCTCTATCTTGGCGATCTTGGCCCTTGGTCTAAGCGCATGGCGTAAAGTCCATTTAGGGCGTGTCCAAGTCCACTTTTGTTATTTTAATGGGGTATTTTTTGGGCGCTAAGCACGGCGCAGCATGCAAGTGGGCTGAACCTAGTCTCTTCATTAATTATAGGTGTGTCTTGGGCGTGACATGCAATAAACCAATCAAAATGTAATTTCCCTTTAAAAGCCTGCTTTTCCACCTTGGCGGATTGCTTATATGATGGCGAAAAAGACATGCTCGTGCGTGTTTAGTGCGATCAAGGAATAGGCTAAATGGAGTATGATCAATATTATTCGGTATGATACAACATTAGCCTATGAGTTCCCGGTAATTCCCGACAGGGCTGTTATTTTACAAAATATATGCGGTTAAATTTTGTTAAAAGGACCTGCAACAGCTGAGAATAAGCTATCAATGGCTTCAGTCTCACCTTACAAAACGCCAAATTAGCCTGCTTGTTCAGCGAATTTCGTTTTATTATGCAATGAAAGTGTCAAACATCAATTCCATGAGGCTGTTCTCATGGAGTTCTCGAAGTTCAAGCTTCATCCGAAGTTCATTAGGCTACCTGCATAGTAATATTGATTATTATCCCATGGTATGGGTGAATACTGGATTCTGATTGGTCAATGACTGGTCGTTATTCTGTATAACCGGTCAGTCATCCGGGTCACAAGTTTAATCACAGTTCTAAATTAATGCGCTGCCTGCCTGTCAAGCTAGTACTAGCTACGCAACCTGGGAATGGCAAACATGACCGGTCAATTCAGAGTCCAAGACGTTTTAGAAAATAAGTGGAATAAATAAAGTGAATTAATAAAGTAAACGAATGTAGCCTACCTACTTTATTTTCCTCAGTGACTAACGTTAGGCTACTGTAGCCTACGGCAGACGGCTACTTCGCCTCGTAGGTATGCTGCAAATAGTGGGCTAACTGGCTACGATAAACTTTTGTCATTGTTTTTAAGATAATGCAAATGCAATACGTGGCGAGGACTATAACTATATAGCTAGCCATAGTTACATTATCACGGAGTTAGCAAAGCGCATGGTGTTTATGTGCAATGCGTAGCCTAATCTTTTTTTACTGCGAGCCATAAATCCGTCTCTAAGGTAGAGGTTAACGTTGCCGTAGCAACAGCATACATCTGATTTATAAAAATCGGTAAACAACATTAATCTACAGATTTAAAAAAGTTTGTATTACAGATATCTTAGTTACAACTACTTCAATCTAGCAAAACATTTTTGTGGTTACAAGTGCAGTATTTATTCAGTTGGAAATACAAATTTATCATAGTAGGAATTTGCATGTAAATTGACGTCGGCAACATGCTGACTGCTTGTGAATGCAAGCTAGGCTACTTCACAAAGCATGTTAATCTGTAGCCTATAGGCTATATGTAGAAAACGTTTTATCCAGCAAAAATTCTTCGATAAGTTACATCTAACAAACTCCGTAGTATTTTTTAGATGGTCCCATAGGACATCATGATGCGAATCTGCTACACACTACGTGACCAAACCATTTTTAAAAAGCAAGACAGAGAGAGGGAGGTAATGTTGAATCTGATTGAGTTATGGTTTCATACAATTTTCTTAAATAATGTAATGACAAAAATAACCAAAATTGGTGCCAATTGTACGTTATAACTGAGAAGGAACTATTTTTTCCCCGATAGAATCAATTATTTTCAGAACTAACGACGAGAGGGTTTGCATAGCAACGCACTTAAATAGAACTAGTAACGAGAAATAGAATTAGCAACGAGATGTTTTCTGTTCAATTAGAACTACCAACCAGCTGTTTTGCATGACAACCCAAAAACAACAAGCCCAAAGAGCTGCGGAAGTATATTTAAATTTCAGCTGATTAAATCGATAAAAATCTATAAATATGAAAGTAACTATATATAATCATTGTTGGTAACCATGGTATAAGCGCAATAATCAACTCCGAGGTGTGCATTACACGGTTTTAACCGCACTCCGCTGAGGCAACCTCAACGTCGCCAAATACGCTAAAAAGAATCCTGGCCACTCCTCATCTTAAGACCAACACGCCCAGTTCACTTGTAATGGGAGCAATAATACATGCTAGTTAAAGGACGTAAGCGTTAGGCGTTATAATGAACCTAGCGCCGGGTGTAAGATAGCAAAGACACTTGCGTTTGGGTTAGCGCCGCTTTGCGCCGGGTGTAAGATAGGGCCCCAGGATTATTTTTGGCGTATTGCTATCTTGAGCCAGCAGAAAGCGCTTGCGCTAGAACCACCACAAACCTGGTCTAAAGTCATGTCGCAGTTGTTTACATGTTATTTTAACGGCGCATATAAGTGCGTCTACATAGGCGTGTGCACAACGCGTGTACACCCTCCAGTCTGTTACACACAGGGACGCACACAAGCATGACTAAAATATCAAGATTACAATGTGAAATATCATTATTGTGTAGGCTATATCAAAAAATGCATAACAATAAAAGGGTCCATAGGTCAAAGACCACATACCTGTCCCTCAGCTCACTCCATCAACATCCAGGCGATGTGCGATGGTACGGGACAATGGCTATCCATTAAAAAGGAGCTGATAACACCTATATCAAGCCTAATGTGTGAATTGTCATTTACAACTAATGCGTGAATTCTCGTTCAATAGAAAACTCGTGCACTGCAATAGACGGACATTTGAGTTCTGAAAATGCGCTTCAAATGTCATTACAATACAGCTCTGTTTATCTAGGAATACAGCCTGTAAGTAAATAGAATGGTTGTGACAGAAAAAAGTTCAAAACCTTGTCCAGTGAATATTGCATTTATTGTTTTTCAAACAGCCTAGGCTACAGTGGATTCGCTGTGCATAAAGTTTTTTCGATAGCCTATGGTTAAAAAACGGAGATAAATGTCACCATGTTAACTAAATTGTAACCTTAGCTATTCTTCGTCCTTCATATTTTTTTAATTACAGTGACAAGGTTTCCATACTCTCAGCTTATTAAAACCCCGCTGATTTCACCTGTTATTCCATAACGGAACAAAAGATTTTAAAGAGAACTAAGCGTCTAATTATAAACGAAAACAAATTTGCAGCACGTTACACAATTAATTTACAATTAATTGTAATGCCATTATCTGCATGTGCGCTTTACAGGAGCTGGTCTGTTTCCCCTGCTGTAAATCGCACTTTTCACGGTCTTCCTGGGAAAGTGGATCGTTTTAAAGCATTATGCTACCAGTAAAACAGGTTGGTCACATTTCCATAAGCATGACATTATAAAACAAGGGAAAATATGCTGAACCTATGGGTTGCCAACCTGACAGCTTTATTGTATTTATTGTCGTCATAAAGGCAAAATAACGTTATTTATTTTATTAATCAAAATTAGAATGCAGGTAATGAACTTCGGATGAAGCTTGAACATGAGTTCATTGCTTCATTGCATAATCAAATGAAATTCGTTAAACAAGCAGGCTAATTTGGCGTTTTCTAAGGTGAGACGGAAGCCATTGGTAGCTTATTCTCAGCTGTTGCAGGTGCCTTTAACGAAATATAACCCCATATATTTTGTAAAATAACAGCACTGTCGGAAATTACCGGGAACTCACAATGGTTTGTCCGAATAATATTTATCATAGGCTACTAGTGATCAATACAGCCTATTCCTTGATCGCACTAAACACGCACGCGCATGTCTGTTTCGCCATCATATAAGCAATCCGCCGAGGTGGAAAAGCAGGATTTTAAAGGGAATGGGATATGACATTTTGATTGGTTTATTGCATGTCACGCCCAAGACACACCTATAATTAATGAAGAGACTAGGTTCAGCCTACTTGCACGCTGCGCCGTGCTTAGCGCCCAAAAAACACGCCCGTTAAAATAGCAAAAGTGGACTTGGACACGCCCTAAATTGACTTTACGCCATGCGCTTAGACCAGGCGCCAAGATCGCCAAGATAGAGCCCTACATGTTCAAGCTGTATGCTGTATTTGTTAAACGTGATTAGCGCAAAACCATGTTGATGAACAAACGTTTAAAAAACAATGTAATGCAAATGTGAATAGACTGTGGGTTTTAAGAAACATGTTTCAATTTCATGAACAAAACTAAAACTAAATCTTTGAGTGCCGTTGTACCAATAAAATTTACTTCTCGTTGTCCACCATGTTGCGCAACACGTTTCATTATTTTAACGTTGACGGCAAGTGCCATTGCCATCGACGGTATTATTTTCTATCCTAACAAAATTTTACCGTTGTGCTCTCACCCACTATAATCCGGTTTGCCATCTTTCATCTACCGTAATCCATGCGAAAGCAGCATTAGTCATCAACCTAGCAGAGCTGGCCAGTGGAATTAACACACTATGCAGTTATTTAGGACCACAACCACCTCTTCAGCTGTTAAGTGGTGGGTGTGATTTATGTTGGAGCATGTTGGGGCCCGCAACAACATTCTTGTTTAGGGCCAGCAAAGTTTAACAGTAACAGTGGGCCATGCATAAGTTAGTTGTGAGTCATAAGAGTCCTCTCACGGTACCCAGTGAGTCTATGCCCTAAAATGCATGGAAAAGACTCCTGTGTAGGGGGAGAACAGGGTAAGCTGTGACAGTGGGTAAGATGATCCACCCCTTGTATCTAGGCAACCATACACAAAATGAACCACGTGATCACATATTTAGGAAGTATAGTTAATTTCACTGAATCTGCAATGGAGGAGAGCACATGCAGAAAGCGGTAAGTGAACCAGGTCCAAGAATGTGATTTTTGAACAAAATAAAGTTATAGGAAAAAAACAATATCAAAAGACTCTTGATATCTTATTTTCTGGTACTCTTCGAAGCGATACTATAACCTCTCTGCATTTGAATGGATCTCTATGGGAATTGGAGGTGGGACTAGATTTATCTGTAAATTATGCTGGAACAGTATAGAATACATGGTTGGCAAAATGGTTGTAAGTCATCAAGGGTCTGAGGTATCAAACGAGCCTTAAACCATCACTATGCTGCCAGATAGGCAGTAGATATGGATGGATCACTTTAAGGGTTGTTTCTCCTGACAAATTTTCCTATTGAACTCTATGGAAAAATAAGTCAGGAGAAGAAATCCTTCAAGTTATCCATCCATATCTATTGCATATCTGGCAGCAGAATGATGGTTTAAGGCTTGTTTGATACGTCAGACCCTTGATGACTTACAGCCATTTAGCCAACCATGTGTTCCATACTGTTCCAGTGTAATTTACAGCTTAATCTAGACCCACCCCCCCAATTCCCATAGAGATCCATCCAAATGCAGAGAGGTTATAGTATCACTTGTAGGAGTACCAGAAAATAAGATATCAAGAGTCTTTTGATATTGATTGGTCACAGACATCAGGAAGTCATGGCATGCAAAGGACATGTGACAAAATATAAAAAAATTACTTTATTCTACATTATTATTATTATTATTATTATTATTATTCTCTATTATGTTAAACTGTCCAATATTTTGTCATGCCCAAAAATGGGGGGGGGGGGGGGGGGGGGGGGGCTATGTACAAAAGGTGCTATCATTTCTAAACGGTTCATCGAATATGGATGGAAATACTCTCAAATTAAAGCTGACAATCTGCACTTCAAACTGTTGTCATCGTATCCTTTCAAACTCAAAGTGCTAGAGAACCAACAGAACCAAAATAACAAAATAACAAAAAATGTGTCACTGTCCATTGAATTATGGTGCTCACTGTAGATTTATACGGGTCATAACACCACAGATGTCCCATAACACCACAGATGTCACTATGGTTAATAATGTAAAGTTATTTAAAAAACCACAAGCAGTTTATTCTTGAAAGGTGTGTCCTAATATTAGTCTATTATAGTATAAATACCCATTGTCTTCACTATAGGACATATAATGAGTGAATTTAGACTTAAAGAAAATATTAAACGAGTGGTATATTGTAAGGTAAATGGTCTTGGGACCATAAAATAAAAAGAATAAGTGATTGTATGGTTATGAATGGATAATAAGTTAGTTATGAGGTATAAAACAATATGGATAATAATCACTGTTTTTGTGAGTTTTTGTGGCGAGATACATTTTTTCAAATTTGACCCGCCAACACAAAAGGTGTGTGCAACTTTCTAACACATAAGGAAGGTTAAGTAAGTGAAGTGATAATAACTGGAAGTAATTGGAGGTGCTTTGAGGTAATTTAGGTAATTGAAGTAATTGGAAGTCATTTGGGAGTATTTGGAGTCATTTCAGTATGTCAAAGTAATGATAGTGATTGGATGTAATTGAGCATGATTGCTCTCAATTTATTGAATTCAATTGGTAGTAATTCAAGGAAATTAAGTAATTCAAAGTAATTGAGGTAATTTAAGTATTTTGTAGTAATTGAAGTAATTGGAAGCAGTTGATGGAAGTAACTGGAGGTAATTTGAGGTCCGGGCCATGGGTCTAGAGAGGGCCCAGATGGCAGGCTCAATTCTGTGACAGTTTTTCATCTCAGTAATCATGCTGAGGAATATTGTAATTGTCTCCATGTAAGGGCCTCAACAACATTTAGATCTACAAACCCCAATTCAAAAAAAGTTGGAACAGTATGAAAAATGTACATAAAAGCAGAACACATTTAACATTTGTAAATTCTCTTTTACATATATTTAATTGAAAACAGTACAAAGAAAATATGTTTAATGTTTTACCTTATCAACTCTATTGATTTTTGTAAATATGTGCTAATTCCTAATTTGATGCCTGCAACACATTCCAAAAGAGTTGGAGGGGGGCAAAAAAAAGACTGGGAAGTTCAAAAAACACCTGTTTGGAACATTCCACAGGTAAACAGGTGATGCTATCATGATTGGGTATAAAAGGATATCAAAAGACCCTTGATATCTTATTTTCAGGTATCTCTTACAAGGGATACTATAACCTCTCTGCAGTTGAATTGATCTCTAGCCAACCATGGGTTCTGTACTATTCCCGTGTAATTTACAGCTTAATAGTCCCACCCCCCAATTCCCATAGAGATCCATTCAAATGCAGAAAGGTTATAGTCTAGTATATAGTATTCACTGCCAAATGAGAAGTGAATTCTCGGTTGACCTACTGGGTATGATAGATATGATAAAATTGAGAAAAGAGATAAAACAGAAGGATGCACTTGAGCCAGATGCGCTTAGCTAAGCAACTGAGTATAAGCACGCTACCTGTTACTGCCTGTCTCCCTTCTATTAACAAAGGTAAAATTACAACATGTTCTGCATATTATCAGCTATTATAAGTCTGCCATCTGTGCAGGTGTGAAGAATCTTCACTAGGAAGGTGAAAATTATATTTTACAGCTTACATGATGGTCTTGGATTTGATTAATTTCCTGACTGGCTTGTGAAATAAATACATGGCACATGCAGTTAATTGAATTGTACCAGGCATATGAATACATCAGCACTGAACTTTAGGACAGTTAATTATTGATTGCTATTAAAACAATACCCTACCCCTCAAGTAAGAATATTAATCAAGTGTAAATATGTCAATTGCACAGGTATAGTAAATGGAAAATATTGGCAGTGGCCTAACAAATAAGGCATGCATTTGTATCTCTATCATTCTTTATATTCTGTTATTCTTTTTACCACAAAAGTCAGTCACCCAACATTTTATATGTGTAACTTCATTACAATCTTTATTCATTCAGGGCTAATGTCTATATTGGGCACTGAGGAAACGTATGTGTGAATGTCGCCAGGAGGAATCTGATTGGCTCAGTGAGAAAACAAAAGGCTTGCAAAAAAAGCTTTGACACACATTGCTTTATTTTCATTTGTTTTTAAACTAAAAGAAGCACACTTCAAAATACCAGGATTTGCTAAATACTGACAAACTACACCACGTATACAAGAAGGATATATTTATTAACCGATGAAAAAGTAAAATTTTTTTCAGTTTGGATAAAGGAAACTGGACACTGTCCTAAAGCTTGTGTAAAGTTGGTACTTTAGCAAAGATTGGGCAGATACCCCTTAATATCACGGTTCAGGCTAACTGTGATCAACCTCAATGTTTCCACACTGTGTTTCATGGCCCACAAGTATGATTTTGTATTTTCACCTGGTCCCCACCTCATACAACGCTTCCCACTGAGAATATAATTAAAATACTATTGTAAAATTGATCACTGCACATAGTGAAACTGTCTAAAGACTGGGGCCATGCCCCACATGGCTGTACACTGAGTTAAACTGCTCAGATGTAAGGGTCTTCAAATATTTTCACTTGTTGTCAAAATTCATAGTGTTTTATCAGAAAGTTTGTTACATTTACAATAACTGTTTAGTTTTCATACACAGTTAAATGTTACAAGTTAAAATGAGTATAAATGGCTTATAGCCAGTCTTCTCATCTGCATCTTTTTTTGAAATTATAGAACAGCTACTCACAGATATTTCAGAAAAATTATTGTAAAAGAAGTGTATGCTAAATGTATTCCCTTGTCGTAATAACCATAAGCCTTTTGCTGTGTGAAGTACGAGAACTAAGCCAGCTTGGAGCGACATAGATTCCACTGAAATTGTGTACAAAACAAATAACTTATGAAAATAAATATAATAAATAACTCAGACCACACAGAATTTCCACACGGATGCATGCCTTTGTACAAACGCTTTGTTGCTCCAATACCGAATACAAAACAGCAAAATTACGAGATTTAAAAAAAAATCAACAAGTGATGGGTGGAGTTGAGAGAATGGGGGAGGCCAGCCTCTCGGTTGCTCTGAGAACGGCTCAGAGAACGGAGCGGTTTTGGGGGGGGGGGGGGGGGGTTCCCGTTAAAAAGAGGGTGTCTTCACAATGGAGGGGTTCAGTGGCCCTCTGTGTTGGGGGGCTTGGCGTCATGCTGGGCAGCGCCAACGGGCAGCCAAGGGGAGACAGAGCGAGAGGTGGTCTGCTTGGCCATGCTGTAGTGGCTGATGACGGTGTAGAAGCGCCCCCTGGAGTTGCTGTCCTGAGCGGTGTAGTAGGCCTCCAGGGGACGCAGGAATGCACCGCTTGTGCTGTGGGAGAGAGAAAAGCACAGAAACTTCACTCCACAGATTACACACACACACAGCATACACGCAGAAGCATACACACACATACACACACGCGTATATGCACACACACACACACACCCACGCGCACACACACCACACACACACACACACACACACACACACACACACGCGTACATACGTACGTACGTACGTACGTACGTACGTACGTACACACACACACACACACACACACACACACACACAACGTACATGCACACATACACACACACACACACACACACACACACACAACGTACACACACACACACACACAAACACATGCATACAGGTCCCTTCATTCCCGCCAGGTGCTTGGAAAAAAAAACTGCAAAATACCGGCATGCTATTATGCTATTAAGTGATAATTTTTATTTGAACTGTGAACAGCACAGTATGGTTAAAGTACTTGTCACTCTCTTGGATCAAATTACATCAATTAGGAGCATAATAGAAATTCTATTCAATTACATTTTATTTATATAGCGTTTTTTTACAGAGAAACTGTCACAAAGATGCTTTACAGAAAAGAAAATTGGACAAAAAACATACCTGCCAATGTGCTGCCATTCTTTCTTTTATGTTTGAGTATTCTTGGGCTGTTTTCTGCCTCAGTTAACAAAAATCCTCCCTATTTAATAAACATAGGTCTTGACTCTACCAGGCTTTTAAATAAAAGCGAGTGCAATTTATGTTATGGTATCTTATGGTTATGGTTCTTACTCCGCTAAAAGGTGAAAGTAAAGCAGCTATAGAGTAGAGTAAAGCAGCTATAGAGTAGAGTAAAGCAGCTATAGAGTAGAGTAAAGCAGCTATGTCCCGTACAATATTTTAGCCCAAAGTATAAAGCCTACAACAAACTTCAGCTCCCACTGTGATAGTTGCTAGAGCTGCTCACATTTTATGTTTTTGTAGCAAGTAATAGTTGGCTAAACAAGAACAGCGGACAACACAAGAAATGGAACTTATATTATAATCGTTTCCCATAAAGCAATGCTTACATGGGCCCTCTTACCTTGTAAATGAAGCCATCCGGGCAGCTGTGGTCGTAGGTGAAGGCTTGTACACCACCAGGAAATACTATACAGGCCAGGAACGCCAGAGCCAGGAAAATGAGGATAGTGACCTGCGAATGAGTCATGACATGACCGGTCAAATCCACAAATAAACAGCTGATATTTTTCTGCTGGATAATCTAAGAAACAGAAAAAAATATTTAGTTTTGAGGGAAATAAATATCATGAATATCATGGTACTGAATATCATGGTATGTCATTGTTGCCATTTTTTTAATACATTCTTAAAAATAAAGACCCATGTACTGTAGCTAATGTGGGAGTTTGGGGAATCTGCAATGACGATGTTAAGATGGAGTTATGTCACAGAACATCACGCCATAACTTTCTTTTATTACAAGCTGTCACAACCTGCACTTCTGGGGAAAAAAAGGAATCAATTTCCACACATCCAAAAATATAACATTTAAATGTTAATTCTGAATTCACTTAACACTTACATCCTTATATGAGACCATATATCCAAAGATTTTCCACCTTAATATCAGAGCCCTGTACCATTCATTCACCATGTCTCACCCTGTCCTAGTTTAAATAGAAATGGATTGTGCTTTTGTTTCAGCCCTTAGGGTTAAAAAGAGAGGTGCATAGATCTAAAGAATTTAGTAACTACATTCAAGAAAAATCCACACTTAACATTTTTAGTCAAAATGAGGCTAAACGATTAGTTTCAGCACATTAGCTTCATCAGTGACATGATGTTGTATGCTGATGTCAGTGTTATATACCTAACTCTACGGCATCACCCTGTACATTGCTGTACAAGCTGTTTTGAAGTTACCTGATGTGTATTTCTTGCTTTAGCCATGAACCCCTGAATGCCTTAATGCCCACCATTGTGAAGCTAACAGGTCATCAGAAACGTCTGCAGGTATCTAAAATGTCCTTCATTGCACACAAAAAAACTGTCTGAACCAATGGTAACCACACACTAAAACTTAAATAATGTGGTTTTTTTTTAAACTCCAGAAAGTGAACTATCCCATTTAAAGAGACATGAATAGAACTTTTATTCGGTTGCACACAAGGAGCTGACAGATGAATGTCATCGTATTACAGCTGACTGAGAAGCAAAGGGATACATGTGCTGATGTCACAAAGCCGTATCCCAGGAAACGGAGGCCAAAGTGGCTCTGAAATGTGCCGGGGCAAGTGGGGTCACGCACTGTTGATTTCATTGCCTAGGGCAGCTAGCATTGGAGCCCAACAAGGGGGTTCTTTAATCCAATTCTCACCATAATTTCGTCCATTTATCTGCAAGCACAGCCAGGTTCGGGAGTTCATCCGCGGTTCTCCTCCAAAACACGTGGTGTCACTACTACTTCGTTTCACAACACAGACTAAGTTCACACAGAGTAGAGTGGGAGGAAGACCTATGCGGTTTTTACATGCAGTCTATGGGTGCCCCTGAATGACCAGTGGGGGTCACTATGGAGTGATGAACAGCCTGAACCCTCTCATACCTTGGGCAAGCAATCGGCAATTGTGTGTCGTCCTGTGGAGCTCCCAGACACTGGCGGCCCACTGGCACGCTCTGGATTCAATCTGAGGCTGTGAGGCTCATCCTTGCACAGCGCGGTGCCCAAACCCAATGAGCCGTCCAGCAGCTTTTAGCTTGCATTGTTTAAAGCTGACATGCTGCAAACACTCTGAACTTCACATTTTAATTACACCCATGGCTTAGGGACCCTCCCACATCCATATAACCACACAACACACAGAGGACATGAGTAGAGGACTCATATCCAGACACGCATGGTCTAAAATTAATACAAACTACATCCATAACAACTTCCCTCCCTACTAAGGGGAAACATAAAATAATAATAAATAACCTAAAGCCTTAAAATAAATACCATAACCCTACATTCATCCAATAAAGGATGCAAGAGTGTTATGGAGTGGGGATGGAGGGAAAATAAAATGCAGTCTGAAGATGTGGTTCTCCAGTCTGTGTTGGAAAGAGAGTCAACAAGTCTGTCTTCCACACCATTTTGGGAAGTTTGTTTCCATCACTGTCCGGCCCAGTAGAGACAGGCACACACTGGGAGAAGCAACGAGGCAGGGGAGAGCGCTAGTCACCTCTAGGTTGTGGAACGAAAAGATCGGGACAGGCTTATTGCATGCTGAAGCAATGGTCCTGGTGGAAGCGCTCCCAATCCGACAAGACAATTTATAAATGGACACATTTCGACATACTCTTCCTAAGTAGACTGTTGGTTCCTATCAAACCACATTGCAATCATGCAAACGTATGCACCATTTTGTGATGGCAGCTCAAGGTGTAGCTTATTGATTCAAGGGTAGGGGGATTAACTCATGAAATTACCCTAAAAGTGTGAAACTGAAAGTGCATTGCACTGTCTGTATTATACAGGTCTTTTCAACAAATGCAATTTCCTCCTGAAGGTGATCTGCATGTAATTTTATTCCACCCCCTTGCTTTGGTTTGGGCAAGGTGTGGTAAACAGGCGGCCCTTCCCTATGATAGGCATAAAGAACAGTTATGGTAGAACATTCTGGAATGATATGGCAGGTGAGAGACCAAAAGTGACTCGCCAAACACCTGCATAGTTGGACCTTAGGAAACGGGGATCGTGCGTAGCGTGCAGTCACTGAGCAGAACTACAATTGTGTAGTTCAATACCATATTCCTACTTCACAGTTGATGAAAACATCATTCTTCCATCACTAATTGTTACCACTTTAAAATGGATCCTTTCAGTTTTCAAAAATAAGGGCATATTTTTGATTCCGGGACGATTTTTTATAGATCCTCTCAACCCTGCTTAGTTTGTTGCACTAACGAAAGTCTTTTTTTTCAAACTGCATTTCACGGCAGCCAGTGTTTTATTAATAATATATTGTGACATTTCCAGCTCAAATACGAAAACCCCTTTGAAACACTTAACCAAACAAATATTCAAGATATACATTAATAATGCATATCACCCAATCTGTTGTCTTTGTTTCAATGACCTTTTACATCTTTTAAAATTTCAATGGAACCATGAACCTTTCAGGATTGTGCCTTATTGCCTTCATTTGATTAACATAAGCAATACTTTCTCTCTCCACAATAGTGCCATTTTTTCATTCACTGGAATTTGACTGAATTTGTATGTTTTTGAATTTGGATTTGGAAATTTGAGCCCTTTTAAAACGAATGTCCTGCATTTGTACACACAACCTCACACAGGGCAATGTTTTATTTATGAACATTTTGGAAATGCCCTAGGCGAGATTTGAGATGCTTTCATATAAAGCTAAAGCCATGGTAGACTTATCAGTACATTAGTGGATAAGATAATTTTATTACATTTGAACCCCCCCCCCCCCCCCAGACATCTTATAGGATCACAACTTTATTTATACCAAATCATTATCTAATCACATAGGGAAACAACTATATTAAAGATGAGCTATCATTATCATTTATATTTACATTATATTGTAGGCCAGAACTTTGTCTGATGGGGAATGCAAACACTAAAACGGAGTACACACTTTATCCTTATCTTCTATGTCACAACAAGTGTCCCTTCGTTCTTTCTAATATTAATTTAAAGGAAATGTAATTGTGCGTACAGCCATGGCGTAATTGTATGTACAGCCTCGTGTGTGAAAACAAAGCCAGCCGAACTGGGTGAGCCCGAACTGGACTTGGCTCAGTATGGGTAGTGTGAAAAGGGCGCTGCAGTCCTGTCGCATCAGGCAGCTTGGCTGCACTGTGTGTATTCCGTCACTGTGGTCGGCTCACTATCATCTCCCGGCACTATTTAACTTTCCCCGCCCCCGGCATTCAATAGGCTGCATATCCAAATCCCGCCTTCATAAGCTAAGACAAGCAAGGGCATGTGCCAAACTTGTTTAGGACATGCTTCAACATGCCAAAGAGGCCCCTGGAGAAGCACAGTCAACTCTATTCACTCTTTCTGAGAGAGTAGTGATTACCAGCACTGTTATTGCCTGAACCTAGCCAATCTACTAAAAGGTCTGTCCTTGTAAAATCTCAGTTAATTAAATTAAATCTAGTCAATCTAATTAAGGTTATTGTAGTAACATGTTACTGACCTTTTTCTTTTTTTTTTTTTACAAAAACTATTTTAACCACTCCAAAAAATGCCTCTCGGAGTTAATTAACATTACCGTGCCTGTCCCAAAAGAAAACAGCTGTACTAAAATATGCAAAGGATATCCGCACTCTTTATTCCCTACACATTATTGCTTCACAGCTGGTCCAAAATTGACTGACGCACGCAGGCTTTACTCTGCAAGCAGGCATTCATTTCTTCCCATAGAATCACACTTACATGCACTTCTTGCACCAGGAGGACAGGCGCACATATTAGTAACGAGTTGTGAAGTAGCCTATTAATAGTCATTTAGTCCAGATCTGGGCAGCGCAGTCCATTGCATGGTTTCAATAAAACCTGAGTTTGTGCGGGAACTCAGATTTTCCCTGCGACTGTATGCTGACCTTGATATGAACCCATGTTAATCCGCTACCTTCGTCATTATAATTGGTCTGAGGAGAGACCTCAGCAAGGGATCAATGAAACTTTAAAAAAAACTCTAATGGGGATACCTGGCAGATCCAGTAGCCAGTAGCATATGCTTGTCTGGGTGATTAAGCCACGCATGCATAAGCAAACATGACCAGTACAGCAAAACTATGAACGGCTCATTAAATCATTTAAATTAAATGGGTTAATTTCGACTGAAAGAAAATGTGACTACTTGCACATTTTTTTCAGTAAGTTCGCAGAGGCCCAATATTATGCACACCCCATGCCGGCATGTCACCATTGCATTATTATGGGGAGGAAATGGCTGAATTAGTTGCTAGGCTACCACAGCGAGCACTGTTGTCACAGATAATTCCTTGTCTTATAATGCAAGGGGTTTATATTAGTACCGAGAATGCTTCCGGATGAGCTGATGTGCGCAGAGAGCACTTAGAGATAATACTATTTCTCCTTTAATCACATCTACAATGACTGAGAGTACCAGTTGGCTATTCCTCTATTAAGTCATGTAAACAGTTTATTCAGGATGTAGAAATAAACTTAGCTCTATACATTCTCTATACATTCTATTTTGCAAGGAAAAATAGACTTGTTTTATTATAAGGAATGAAGAACAAAATCAAACAATTTGTAAACGGGATCAGAGACAACAGGTCATTCAAACAGGACTGACATGATGTTCTAATGTGATACTAAATGTTCCTAGTTTGATTATTGGCTATACATAGTCAAACTAAAGTTTGATTTAAGATACAATGTATAGGCACAAAAGGAGCCTGTTGAGAAAAAAAAAAAATAATTTCAAAGTTACAAACATTCTGAATGACCTCTTTTCCCAATGCGTTTGTATCATATGTTAGAAATTATGAAAGAACCACAAGGCCGTCATAATTTACCTTTGTGAATTTATTCATTTATTCATACGTAATCATAATGCATGGTTACATCCATAAAAATCCAGAAGGGGTTTATTGCAGGACTCAAAATATAGTAGAATTATAATGAATCCGTCATCGCCGCAACTCGATGATATAATTGTAGGTGGAACATACAATATAGTATTAATGAAGGCACACAAAAAAAACAATTAAGGAGTGATAGCAAATAATAGCTGTCTTTCTACAAATCCCAATTCCAAAAAAGTTGGGACAGTATGTAAAATGCACATAGAAGCAGAAAGTAGTGATTTGTAAATGATCTTTTACATACAGTTGCACTCAACTATTCAACCCCCTTCACTTTTTGCACACTTTATTGTGTTGTAGATTTAATCTGAAATGGATAAATTGCCAAATTTTGCCAATCAATCTACACTCAATAACCCATAATGACAAAGTGAAAACATGTTTTTAGAAACTTTTGCAAATGTATTAAAAATCAAAAACTGAAATCTCTCATGTGCATAAGTATTCATACCCTTTGCTTTAATGTATTTTTAAAGTATCATATTTCATATTTGGTCGCATATCCTTTGCATACTGTTACTTCCTGAAGTCTGTGACCCATCAACATCAAAAGACTCTCAATATCTTATTTTCAGGTACTGTTACAAGCGATACTATAACCTCTCTGCATTTGAATGGATCTCTATGGGAATTGGGGGGTGACACTGGATTCACCAGTAAATTACACTGGTACAGTAAGGAACACATGACTGGTGAAATGGTTGCAAGTTATCAAGGGTCTGAGCTATCGAACGAGCCCCAAACCATCACTCTGTTGCCAGATATGGAGAAGATGTGATGGATCACTGCAAGGGTTATTTCTCCTGAATTTTCCTATAGAACTCTATGGGGAAAAAAGTCAGCTTTAAGAAACCCTTAAAGTGATCCATCCACATCTACTCCATATCTGGCTGTAGAGTGCTGTAGAGTGATGGTTTGGGGCTCGTTTGATACCTTAGACCCTTCCCAGCCATTTTGCCAGTCATGTGTTCCATACTGTACCAGTGTAATTTACAGCTGAATCTAGTCTCACCCCCCAATTCCCATAGAGATCCATTCAAATGCAGAGAGGTTATAGTATTGCTTGTAACAGTACCTGAAAATAAGATATCGAGAGTCTTTTGATGTTGATTTTGTTCTTCATTCCTTATAATAAAACAAGAGTTTACAAATCACTGCTTTCTGCTTCTATGTGCATTTTACATACTGTCCCAACTTTTTTGGAATTGGGGTTTGTAATATAGTTCACAGCATAATATACATAAGGCCTAGTCATTAATAAATAATGATAAATGGGCCCAATTCAAACTGAGAAAATGATAATGTTTGGCTGGTCTTTTGAATTGAAATAGTGACAGATCAGTGTCGATATGTTTGAACTTACTGTATATACTGACCATATTTTCCTTTTTGTTCAGCCTCAAAGCAGGCTGTGGAAAATTGATGTATTTTTGACCAGTCTTGCTGCTGAATAGAAGCTGTTCAGTATTCACCAGATCACATTTGGGTTGCGAAAGTATTCGTTTTTATTTTCCACAAATCAGAAACTGTGCTCATGGACATCCCTCAAAGATTGAGCCTGGAAGGTTAATCCAAGCATGAATGACTCCAGCCATCTCCAGAACAAAAACTGGGCTTTATCGCTTGGTAAAGTCAGCTGAAAAATTCTCATTTTCAAAAATGGCCATTTTGTCCTTGAAGTGGATGGATATAACATGCCCCCGAGGTCGCTATTCAAACCTCCGATTGTACGAACTCTTCTTTTGAGCAGTTAAAACCTGTTCTGTTATTTTTTCTTCCTTTTTTTGTGATGACCATATTAAGGAAAAGTATTATCCTTAGAGTGTAGCCTGGGAAAAAGTGTGGACAAATGTGGTGTTATCCCCTGAAATCTCCTTTATTTGAAATGGCTGTTATCTGTATTGAAACGGCCCCCAGACACGACGGAGCTTGATGCAAAACGCACGGACCGTCAGTCACAAAATGACTTCCACAGATGCCGGTGATGGGCACTTGAATGGCGTCAGAGCTCTGCAAACGGCAGGGCTTTGACGGTTGATGTGAACGACACAAACGGCCATCTGCTTTGTCATGTCACTTGTTTGTTTTCAATTGCTGGGCACTCTCACGGCTCAAGGTTGTTGTTGTCATTGAAATCTGACGTCAATATAATCCATAGGCCCTAATCCCCCTCCCCCCAACACGGATTTATTTATTTCCAGCACCCCACATCCCTGGAGTGCAGTGCACCATATATTAATACATAACATTTAATACTGTATGTATGCTCCCAAAGACATATAGAAATTTATACAGAGCGTGAAGCTGGAAAAAGGGTCTGCAGTGTTTTTGTTTTGGCATTTTTGGTCCCCACTGGTGATCCCGCAGGACTCATTGAGAAGGTTTGTAGATGATGTGGATTTCAGAAAGGTCAGCCTGAGTCCCCAAGATCTCCATTTTTCTCTCTCACCCCAATTTCACCAATGCCGACCCATGAGTGCCTTCTCCGAAGAAAAATCATTTTAAAAGTTTTTCCATTTCTACACACACCGCAACCTCCAAGCCACTTTATTTTATTTCCTCTCCTTGAGCCAAGGCTATGTAGTGAAAGCAGGAGTGGTGAAAACGGAAGAAGAAGAATAGAATTTAGCAAGAAGGGTTTTTTACTCCTGCTGTTAACCTGTTAAGTTTTTCCTGTGTCACTTATCACACCATCAAGGCAATCCAAAGCCCTTTGAAGGGTTAACACGTTTGTATCCATATTATTATTATTATTATTATTATTATTGTGTATGTGTCTGTGTTTGTACGTACGTGTGTGTGCGCCCGAGTGCGTGTCCGTGTCTGTATGTTTTTGAATAAACATCCCGGTATTAAAGAGCCCAACAAAAATAAACTTCCTTTAATTAAGAATATTTAAATATTTTTTTGCACACCACAATTAGATGAATGGAACTTGAGCTTATATTATTGTGTGGCCATAGCAACTCAGTCAGGGTCTGAGTATATTTTTTCCACCTACAGTCAATGATTATCCATTATTTTACTACCTGACAAAGCAAATAACAAATACACAACCCTGCACTGCAAAAAATGTCTGTCTTAACAAGTGTTTTAGTCTTGTAATGAGACGTAAAATCATGTTTTTTTCCCTCAAAAGCGGAAAATATTAGCTTGTTTTAAGTAACTTTTTGTGAAATTATCTTACCCCACTGGCAAATCTTGAAATGAGTAAAGATATCTCACCCCACTGACAGATAGTTTGTTTTATTTGGCAAAAAAGTAACAGAAATAAGATTCTAAAGTCTAAATATGAGATTAAAATGCTTGTTAAGGTTTTTTTTTTTTTTGCAGTGGGGACCTCCAACCTGACATTGCAGACCCCAACGCACATAACTTAGCATTGATTGCTCTATCAATACATTTACGGTTAAATTCAAAGACGTTTCAAGGATATTCAAGACATTTGACTTGATTTCGCTTACATATTTTGAGTGAAAATCCGGCCCTCACTTTGAAACAAACATATGTACAGGAGATTGATTATATATGCTTTGCAAAACAGAAATGTTAATGACATTCAATTCACAAAAGTTATGATTGAGGTTGAATGGGATATGTGGCTACATTCACACAAAACAAATTAGCTTCACAAAATTCATAAACCAGGAGAAAAATCAGGCACCCTCGAGCCCCTTCGTGCAAAATCCAAGTACTCTCACATCCTTGAATTTTCCATATGCAATTGAATTTTCATTGTCTCAGTGGACCCAGGGGAAATCTGAGTAATTCACTGCCATTACTTTGCTTTGATGGAGATGGAATGGCATCACATGAGCTGCTTAACTTATGCGAGGCAGTTTAGACAGTTTAAATGTATGATTCAGTCTGAGCCACAATCACTCATCAGCACCATCACCTATGGGAGGGCAATCGTGCCCAAGAGAGACTGGGAGACTGGGATCCAGGTCTCAAATGTTGTTATTATGTTTCCCTATACATTTAGTTTATTTTCATTGGATATCTGCTTCAGTGAAACACAAAAAAGCATGTATGCTTTTTGTGGGTTGAAAAAAAAATACATCTGCTGAGAAGTGGTTTGGAGACAAACACATTAAAATGAGTGCTGTTCACCCTCATTCATCTGACGGCCACTCATAATGCTGTGAGCTGCCTTATGGGTCTCCCTTTTTCAGACAGAACACCAGCGCTAAGCCTCTGTCTCAATGCCTTCTTCCCTCATTTTCATTCTGATCGAAAAGGTCACTGCGACTGGCTCCCTGCTAGCAATTTCTGTCTTTCCGAGTTTATCTTCCTGTTTTCGGTTGCTCTCTAAGTTGTTAGCGTGAGACATTTTCCCATTGGTACCGGGACCTTTATTCCAGCCCTACGGTACGGGCGCCAGTCAATCTTTCACATTTTGCATGTGGGAGCGAAGGCAGAGGAGTTGGGGAATGGATCAATAAATAAATCAATAGGTCTTTGAGCGCTGAATAAAGCTCCGTGCTCCGCGAGCCATTATGTGCTTGTGAGTGTCAGCTCGGACCTCATAACTGAAAAAAAATAACAATTTGCCATTTTTCTGTCTTCTATGGCAAAAATAGCAGATGCAGGACACAAAATTGAGACGATCTACATTATTAAGCCTATACAAGTGGAAGAAGAATCTCAAGCATATGCATTGTATCTGCTCAGAAACCTTTATGAGTACAAACGATTATTCAGGTTAAATTAAAACCAGACGCTGAGACAAAATGCATTGAGATATAAACAATAAGAACACAGTCATAGACCAGTCTGTAGATGAGCTAACGCTATAGAAAAAGCGATGACCTCAACTATGAATGGTGGCAGGGGAGGGCATACGGAAGCACTAATCATCTGGCAGACAATAGTAAGTGACACACACACACGGCACAGTTACATGAGCACCTTGCTCTAGTGCCCTGTGAGGTGACTTATCTTGTTAAACAGGCAACTGTTGTGGAAGTGAGGAATAAGTAAAATGTGTTTCGTTTCTGGGGGGGGGGGCGCTACATGCTAACATCAGACAACGCATAGCAAGCTAACTAACTAACCTCGAACAATGGGGCTAACTTGGGCTAACCTTGGGCTAACCTCTAACAACTCATATAATCTCACTCTATATTCTACTCGGGCTAACCTCAAACAACTCATATCATCCTACTCTAGGTCAGACGACGCATAGCTAGCTAACCTCGAACAACTCATATCATCCCACTCTACATTCTACTCGGACTAACCTCAAACAACTCATATAATCTCACTCTATATTCTCCTTGGGTTAACGTCTAAGAACTCATATCATCTCACTCTAAATTCTACTTGGGCTAACCTCGAACAACTCATATCATCTCACTCTATATTCTCCTTGGGCTAACCTCTAACAACTCATATAATCTCACTCTATATTCTCCTTGGGCTAACCTCTAACAACTCATATAATCTCACTCTATATTCTACTTGGACTAACCTCAAATAACTCATATCATCTCACTCTACATTCTACTTGGGCTAACCTCAAACAACTCATATCATCTCACTCTACATTCTACTCGGGCTAACCTCGAACAACTCATATCATCCTACTCTAGGTCAGACAACGCATAGCTAGCTAACCTCGAACAACTCATATCATCTCACTCTAAATTCTACTTGGGCTAACCTCAAACAACTCATATAATCTCACTCTATATTCTCCTTGGGCTAAAGTCTAAGAACTCATATCATCTCACTCTAAATTCTACTTGGGCTAACCTCGAACAACTCATATCATCTCACTCTATATTCTCCTTGGGCTAACCTCTAACAACTCATATAATCTCACTCTACATTCTACTTGGGCTAACCTCAAAGAACTCATATCATCTCACTCTACATTCTACTTGGGCTAACCTCAAACAACTCATATCATCTTACACTATGGGTGTGTCACAATACTTGAAAAATGTATCCTCCTTTCCTCCACTACCACCACCGATCTTTGTGTTTTAATATAATGTTGCTGACTTCATATTACATATTAATTGTTACATATTTAATAACATAATTAATATCTCGATGTGAGGTACATTGTCAGGTACATTGAGTACTGTACATGCAACTACTTGTACTGGAAACGTACATACAGTTTTGCCTACTTCCAGGTAGGAGATGAGTGGAGGAGAGGAGTGAAGAATATTGGGACACACTCTATATTCTCCTCAGGCTAACCTTTGGATGGGAATGAAAGGGTGTATGGTGATGGGGGAGGGGCTGGGGAGAATAGAGCTAAATAGCTTTCAAAATAAACTAAAGATCAGATGAGTTAGCTTCTTCATGGGCTTCCTCTGGTTTTGTTTTACTGCTGCTGCTGAGATCCCTAAAGCTTTAATAAAATCATGTTCGACCATTTCTCCCCCTCGGTTATTGTAACGCGGGTGTAATTTCAGGTCGTAACAGCAGCGACAATGCGTAAGTCTATGTCCAGGATGTCTCTGGTTTATAAGCTTGCATAATCGGGTAGGTTGTGCAGTCCGCTGTGCTTTTATCATCTTTATCTTAAAGTATGTGCAATTCGCTGACATCTTTTTTCTGTTTGGCAGCAACTCGGTGCTACGTGACATTGTCAGTATCGGGTCTGGGTATCGGACCATTATTGTGAGTGTGACTAGAGTACATGAGCACAGTATCAGACCGATACCCGATATGAGTATGAGTAAACCATCCTCTTGAACTGGAAATCAAGGAAAAAATTAAACATCACACACTGGACCAATCTTTTCACAGAATACATATCAATGGAAAAAATGACCACCTCTGCCAATAACCAAATAGCAAACTTTGAGCAAACATGGAACCCACTTATCAACTCTTTAATGCAATAAATCAATCAACCCACTGACTACACCCAAAACATACCAAAGCCAGGCATATACATACCCGCACACACGCATACACACATACACATACACACACACACATATAAACATAACCTTTTACACATACACACATTTTACTATCCCACACTCCTCTCATATATCTCACTCCATGATCTCATAGCCCCTACAGAAATCCATTAACTTCCCCATTAATTATCACAAATACAACCCATTAACTACAAATGCTGACAACCCAAAAAGTTGTTTGTCCGTCTCTTCTTTGTTTTGTGTTATTGTGTTCCTGTCTTGTCAGTCTTATTCTTGTTATGTACCCATTTTGTCCCTTGTCAGTCCGTAATAGACCTTTATTGTTTTGTCTCTCTGTTATTTCCCTCCCTCAGAGAGGTGACATTATTTTGTTTTTTTAAGTTATAACAATTGTAATTAAAAAAGAAAGTTGTCCTCCGAAGAGGGGGGGTGGTGGTGGGCAAAAAAAAAAAAAAGTATTGGGATCGGTGCATCCCAGCAGTATACATTCACCGCGCGTACACACACACACACACACACACACACACACATGCAGACACACACATTCAAGGACATGGAATGCACAGATGAGAAGCCCTTTTATCAATGTCACAGAACACATCACTAACGAGGTTTGGAGCATATCTAAATGAATGTAAACATTGTGATTAATTGGAAAAAGCTGTATACTTGAGAATGATGTCCCTGAAAAGCTGAAAGTGGGAAATGTAAACTTTGCTTGAATTAGTTAATTAGTCCCGGAATCTCAACAAACAACAAGCACATCTTTCTAAAAAGCATTACTCTAACAAGATATTGTTCACTAATGCTAGTGTGTCACTTCAGGTGATTCACATACTGTTTTAAATCGTAGATGTATAAATTATTCAGAGAAGGCATTCAATCTAACCACAACCCCAGATCAATTATTCCTTTAATTTTGAGTTATGAAGTTAAGCAATAATTTTTTCTTATTATTTATTTTTTTAATCTTTTGTACATACGCTTCACAACTAAGGAAAATGTAGTGGTTCCGGGAGTAGTTGGAAACGCTCTGTTGGACGTGTTATTCAAAGTGCCGGTAATTAGGGACAAAGCCCTGGAGCAGGGTTGGACTGAATGCCCACCTTGGCCTGTTGGCTGAAACGCAGTTGGCGACTCCCAGAATGCTTTGAGCAGAATAACAAGTCGGTCCTCCTGGACAGGTTCTCAGAGCAACTCTCACGGCACGGGATCTCCGTCACTTAGCCTGCTAATGATGTGCAGGGAGAGCACATGGGAAGTGCTAGAGACACAAGCTTGAAGCCATTAATTGGTCCCATGGCTCGCCCACTGGGCCAGTGGGGAGGAACTTGAACCAGGGGGACAAGTGTGGCAACAGAGCAAGGGAGCGAAAAGAGAGAGAGCGAAAGAGACAATGAGAGATTGAGGCAAATGAAACAGAGAGAAAGGACAAGAGAGTGAGCAAAAGATAGGCATAATTGGGGGAATGAGGGAAATGGCTTGAAAGAGAGAAAGGACAAGTGAGAGTGAGTGAGAATGAGAATGAGAATAAGAAGGACATAGACTGAGACTGGCTCAAAAAAAAATCTTCTGCAGACTTCCTAATGGTCACTGGCTCAAAAAAAATCTTCTGCAGACTTCCTAATGGTCACTGGCTCAAAAATAAATCTTCTGCAGACTTCCTAATGGTCACATGACCCCAAACTCTGTACCACGTGGCCCTGAAGATAAGGTAAACACCACATGGTTATGGCTTGGCATCACACTGGCTGGTGAGCATGTAAATCAGCTGCAGAATTTTCATTTTTGCTGTGATCATTTCATTTATTTATTTCTCGCAGAGAAAATGGGAAGAGGATTGCTGTGGATACGCAATGTCAGTCGTTATTAAGATTTTTGTTTATAACAAAGAAAAAAAACAGGAAGTAGGTTTCAAGAGCTCATAACTTAATTACCCTCAAGCCAGCATTATGCAGAAAACATGGGTTTTAGGAAAAGATTCAAATTACAACATGACAATACACGTTTTTGTTAATCATCCCATAACCAGACAATTATTGTAATGTAGCCGCTAATTATACAGAAAACAAAAATCCAACGTGAGTCTCCATAATTCTGTTGGTTTGTACAGATTATTATGTTCGATGGTATTTTGTATCACAGGGAGAAGACCATCTGTTGTCATAAATCATCTTTGGCATGGCTCACTTGAACACCCTATCCCTTGTGGCACTTCAATTACGATGTCCTTTTTGAAATGATGAACGACTAAAATAAATGCAATAAATTGCATAAATTTTAAATGCAATAAGAAAAGAGAACACAACTCCAAATGGGTCCCCCCCAACGGGTACTTTCTGTGTCCCATCCTAACCTTCTCAGTGCTGAGGGCATTTGTGCTCTGGAAATGAGTGATTACGAAAATGAGTGTAAGCCTCGCCAGGTTATCGTTTCATTACGTCACGCATCTGCAGACTGGCCTAAAACATCACAAATCTCTTATACCGTGAACTCCATTCTGTTTTTTGTTTGTTTTTATCTTTTAAACATCTTTTTTTTTTTCCTTCGAGAAACTTCAGTATGGAAATGACACCCTCATATATCCATGTCCTGCACCCCCGACACCAACCCCCCCCCCCCCCCCCCCCATTGGAAAATAGGTTAAAGAGAGAGAGAACAAAAAAAAGAGGCTCATTATAAGCAGAATTACTGGACCAGATTAATCATTCAGTGACAGCCATGGTCCCCTGGACAGCAGGGTCGGCTCATGCAAACCAAATGGCTGCCCAACCCAAATTAGCACGGAATAACACGCAGCAGGGAAGCACTCACAGCTCTACGCAATTTCACAGCCTCACTGCTAACAACTGTTATTTACAGGCTCTTTAAAGTCAATTTTAACACCCACCCCCCACCCCCCCTACCCACCCACCCTTGGTCATAAATCACTGCATGGCTGAGGTAATAGGATTTATACTGTGATATGGATGCAGATTGCAGCCTCGAGACACAGAGGCTGTAAGGTTCTTTTTTTTCCCCAGACACCAAACAACATGAGTCAGTTAAAGAACCGGGGGAAATCAAGAAAATGAGGAGCTCATATCTTTTCAGTATATATATATATTCTCTCTTTGTCTCTTCTGCTCGCTCTCTCTCTATATGATTATATATACAGTATCTCTCTCTCTCTCTCTCTCTATATATATATATATATATATATATAAATGTATCAACAATTTGAAGTCTGAAGTTTAGCAAAAGAAAAATAGAACTTTTGTTTTCCACCCTTTCAAAAACAAAAAATAATAATAAGCAGCATCTTGCCGCAACCGGAAACTACGATGACCACAAATCAACCGTACGTCATCCTGTCTTTGTGCAGTATGCAGAGGTCACACATCAACCTGCCACACGCTACTGATAAAACGCACAAGTACAAAAGGCCGTCTCTTATCACTGTGAGTCAGAAAGCCCCTTTTCTCTTCTTTGACCTAACGACTGTAGGGACTGCTGCAGGGAGGAGGCGGGCCCGGCGTGGATGGATGGATGATGAGTAAAACATGCATGCGCAAACCGAAACAGTTACATAACGGCAAAATCTCAAGCGGTTCATCTTCCAGTGGCCCTACCCTTCCCTCCACCTCTCTCTCGCTCCCTCTCTCTCCTTCTGAAACCTTGAATCATTCACTCCTTCGCCCGCCCTCTGTCTTTATCGCTCCCTTCCTCCCACTCTAATTTTCCTCCTCTGCTCCCAGCGTGATGTAAAAAATGGGCAGACGCAGGAGCCTCGGAGACCCACGGATGCTAGATGTGCTGGGTTTTTTAAGCTTACAGCAAGCGTCCCAAGCCACTCCGCTGCTTCGGCAGTCTACAGCATTTCTTAAAGGTTCGCCCCTTAACTGCAAGCTATTACAATCCCTCATTTCATCCTGTTAAGAGTTTCCATTATATTCCCCCCCTGTGCACTGAACCCCATCACAGGACGCTCACCAAAGATGGAAGCGTGAATGGTGGATATGATCAACCAGCTTCCTCTTAACATTTCCTTTCCCATGGGTTTTATCTCTTTCTGTTCGAAGTCCGCATGCTGATAAAAAAAGAACAGGGACCGGGTTTTTGCTGCGCCGGTGACGGAGGACAGCAGCAATCTGACAGATTTCTATTTATAACGGTTTTTGCTCTTCAAAAAGCCGTTCTGTTTTTCTGACGGCGGAGACAGGACCCATCTTCATGTAGGGGGCGGGGTTACAGTCTGCTGTTCCCTCGATGCTCGGAGGTTGGTGAAAATTGAACGGGCCACAGACATTGTTTGGCACGTGGCATGCCCGGTTCGATAAAATCATCATACGTTTCACGTCCCAGCACAGTTTGGATCCTGACACCAATCAAACACTATTCTGTATTCATTTCTACATATGGATGATATTTCTAAATATTACTCAATATCTGAATTTGTGTCAGGCTGCATCCCGTGTTACAGTAAATTAATTGGTTAATAAAATGGGTCATGAGCTTGGAAAGATTATTTCTGTAAATTCAATTAAATTAAATTGTATTTGTATAGCGCTTTTTACAGAGAACTGTCACAAAGATGCTGCACAGAATGAAAATTGAGCAAAAAAAAAAAGCAGGCCTTAACCTAAATAGACATGAGAAGATACACTCAGGCCATGATGTGATTCATATTCCGATATAAGGTTTGCAATACAATTCCAACAATGCGATATGTAAAAAATAACCAATGTAAAAAAAATGTAAAAAACGGTTATGAATGAAGAAAAAAAACAACCCTTAACTCAAGTTTTCCTATTCCTTGAAAACTAGAAACAAAATATCAATTAAAATCACAGCAATTTATCAAATATTTTTACGAAACAAAAATAAACTATAAAGTGATGATGCAAAGCTTTCAGCAGCCTATACATAAAGTATACACCATTTTGTAAACAGCTTTTCTTGAATTAACATGTAGATTTAATAACTATCAGTGTCTAATATACATAACCTAATAAAGTAACCTCAAAAACCAAGTTTTTCGGATTTTAATCTCAGTCACGTGGTTAACTGCATAAGCGGCCTCAACAGGATACATGAAAGGACAAACTGGTGAAAATTAAAATAAGCTTGGCAGCAGATACATTCTCAAAACGTGAATATTCTAAGTTGAATTTATTCAACAAACAGGTTTGTTCCCACTTATTCTTGTTTTCACAGTGCGGGGAACATAGACGCATACGTTGGGGGAGGGTCAATGGTTCTAGCTTGCACCAAGAACGCACGTATGTAGCGTACTGCACTCACACTTTGCAATCCGTAAATCTCAATTAAAAACTGATATTAACATTTCAATGCGGGCGTCGGATAGATTGCTTCTGAGGGAGTTCACTTTTGATTTAATTTTGCAATGCACGACTCAAGGAAACCTTTCGTTTTGGCCGTCGTTTCGCTTTGCATAATTCAATGCAATGATGTTTCATTTTGCGCCTCTCGGGAAGTGTGCCACTCACTGGGCCATCCACTCTCTCTTACTTAAGACTTTCATCTCTCTGTGGATATATTTAACGTGGTATGTTAGTCCGTTTGGATATTATTCAGCAGACATCCTCTGCTGTTCTGAACAAAGTTTTTACTGAACAAAGCTCCTCTGTCTGAGGGAATAAATACTACAGGGGTTTCAAGTGTGATTCCCTGCAGAGAACAACATTCATAGAGTAGAGACGCAACACAGTGAGCGTTTCCTCTACAAGCCGTCCGCGGGAGTAAGAGCCCCTAGCTCTCACAGCTGTTTGCACGTATTCCATTTGAACAGACATGTAAAGCAACTCAAAATTGGTGGAGCTATCACATACCATTAGGTGAATGGTCGATCTGAGCCCATCATAAATATCGGCACAGATAATGATTGGCAGCATATGGCAGCCACGCCCATTTCGGGAGGTTCTTGACGCTTCGGACCTTCATCAGTGTAAATGTTGAGGGGGTGTCAGCAGGCGACACAACAGAACCATTACTCATAGATACAAAACATAAAATAGCTATAAAGATAATCTTGTTATAAAGGAGAAAAAAATATTCATGTTACTAAGAAACTAAAAAACCTTTCTTCCGCTGTGCCTAAAAAATTGCTTGAATTTCCAGGTGGGGGGGCTTGGCTTGGACCCTGGTTTCCCCATTAGCCATTTCCTCAGTAGCAGAGAAGCAAAGCAGAACACTGGGCAAGCCAAGCAAAACACAGAATTCTGCCCCCTCAAAGCTGGAGTCATATACAGTTGTGTTCAAATAAATAGCAGTGCGTTAAAAAAGTGAATAAAGTGCAAATATGTTTTAATAGCTTTTCGTTCCATATTTCAAATGTAGTGGAAACATTACACATTCAATTCCAAATCAAAGCATTAACAAATTTTATCATGTCTGCGTTATTCTTTTACAGGAAGCAAAGGAATATTAATATTAATATAAAAAAAATAGCAGTGTCGACATTTTTCTCTTCAAACTCAAACACTTACTGTATAAACTGAAGAAATTTTTCAAGATTTAACTTCACTTTAAATTACTGAACTAATATTTAGTTGCATAACCATTGTTTTTGATAACTGCTGCGCATCTGCGTTGCATCGAGTCAACCAACTTCTGGCACCTAGAAACAGGTATTTCATCCCAGGATGAACAAACTACATTCCACAGTTCCTGTGAATTTTTGGGTTTTGCTTCAGAAATTGCATTTTTAATGTCACCCCACAAGTTTTCAATGGGGTTGAGGTCGGGGGATTGAGCTGGCCACTCCATTACCTCAATCCTTTTTGTCTGGAACCAAGATGTTGCTCGCTTACTCGTGCGTTTGGGGTCGTTGTCTTGTTGAAACACCCATTTCTGGGGCATTTCCTCTTCGGCATACAGCAACATAATCTCTTCAAGTATTTTGATGTATTCAAACTGATCCATGATCCCTGGTATATGATAAATAGGCCCAACACCATAGTATGAAAAACATCCCCATACCATGATTTTTGCGCCACCATGCTTCACTGTCTTCACAGTGTACAGTGGCTTGAATTCAGTACCCGGGGGTCGTCTGACATACTGTCGACGATCACTAGACCCGAAAAGAACAATTTTACTCTCATCAGTCCACAGAATGTTACACCATTTCTCTTTGGGCCAATCGATGTGTTCCTTGGCAAATTTTAACCGATTCTGCACATGCCGTTTTTTCAACAACGGGGGCTTCTTGCTCATAGCTTAGCTTCGATCAAACGTCTTCTGACTGTAACAGCACTTACAGGTAATTTTAGATCATCTTTGATCTTTCTGGAGGTGATGATTGGCTGAATCATTGCCATTCTCACTATTCTACGATCCGTTTTAACAGTAGTTGCTCGTTTGTTTCCGCGTGTTTCGGGTTTTTGTTGCCATTTTAAAGCATTTGAGATCATTTTAGCTGAGCATCCTATAATTTGCTGCACTTCTTTATATGTTTTCCCCTCTCCAATCAACCTTTTAATCAAATTACGTTGTTCCTCCGAACAATGTTTGGAACGACCCATTTTACTTAGCAATTCAGAAGGAAATATATTTTATAACAATGTGTGAAACATTTGCTTCCCTTCTTCCTTAATAAAGGACAATTAATGACACCTGTTTTTTCACAGAATGAATGAATTCTCTAATTAAACTCCACACTGCTATTATTTTTTATTTTGAACTCAATGAATGAGTGAATTACTCAGAACAAGCAGCGTTCATGTCATGACAGTTGGGTCTGTTGTTTTTATATTACACTACTACATCTACAAGTAAATTATTTGCCATGCAGAAATATCACTACTACTAATAACAGTGGTTCATCAGGTTACTGATGTTGTACTGCTATTTTTTTGAACACAACTGTAGCTCCACCTTCAGAATTCTGCCCCCTCAAATGGAGTCACAGCTCCACCTTCCGAATTCTGCCCCCTCAAAGCTGGAGTCATAGCTCCACCTTCAGAATTCTGCCCCCTCAAAGCTGGAGTCACAGCTCCACCTTCCGAATTCTGCCCCCTCAAAGCTGGAGTCACAGCTCCACCTTCCGAATTCTGCCCCCTCAAAGCTGGAGTCACAGCTCCACCTTCAGAATTCTGCCCCCTCAAAGCTGGAGTCACAGCTCCACCTTCAGAATGCTGCCCCCTCAAAGCTGGAGTCACAGCTCCACCTTCCGAATTCTGCCCCCTCAAAGCTGGAGTCACAGCTCCACCTTCAGAATTCTGCCCCCTCAAAGCTGGAGTCACAGCTCCACCTTCCGAATTCTGCCCCCTCAAAGCTGGAGTCATAGCTCCACCTTCAGAATTCTGCCCCCTCAAAGCTGGAGTCACAGCTCCACCTTCCGAATTCTGCCCCCTCAAAGCTGGAGTCACAGCTCCACCTTCCGAATTCTGCCCCCTCAAAGCTGGAGTCACAGCTCCACCTTCAGAATTCTGCCCCCTCAAAGCTGGAGTCATAGCTCCACCTTCCAGTTGTCACTGTTTCCCACCAGGTCCACAAAACCAATAGTCAACGGCCTTGTTACTCATCTCCTCTGGGCTTTCATCATCAGACAAAGGCAGCGGCCTGTGGTGCAGTCTCTTCCCCTTTCGTCAGCATTCGGTTGCCCTGTTTTCTGATGCCTTCATTTTACTTTGCTCCCTTCTGCTTTAATGCAGGAACTCGTCAAAGAGAGCATGAATTATGGAACAGGTCAACCTGTCTTCCCCTGTTATATTTGTGTGTGTGTGTGTGTGTGTGTGTGTGTGTGTGTGTGTGTGTGTGTGTGTGTGTGTGTGTGTGTGTGTGTGTGTGTGCATGCTTTTTTCCCCCAATCAATCTTCCCAAGCTATTTCTTTTTTAAGAAGAGAACGTTTTCTATTCCACATCTCAAATGACATGTCAGTGACCCCCCCACTCCCGCCCACACACACACACACACACCTGTCCCAGAAATTACATTAGCCAGCAGCCATACCACCATGTACCCTGCCCCCGAAGGCGATCTTCCCTCTGACGAAATAAACCCCAATGCGCCAGTGCAGTGATGGGGATACTGTGTTATAGGAGGCGCCGTCTTTCGAATGAGATGTTAAAACAAGGTCCTGACTGACTGTGGTCATTAAAGATCCCATGACACTCATTGCAAAGAGTAGGGGGTTCCTCTGTGTCCTGGCTAAATTCCCAACCTGGTTTTCTCAACCTGCCATCTAATCATCCCCCAGATTTAACTGGCTAAAAATGATTCTCTGCCTCTCCACCTCAGCAGATGTGTGGTGCATGTTCTGGTGCAAAATGGCTGGCATGCATCACCCAGGTGGGTGCTACACATTGGTGGTGGTTAAGGTGAGTTTCCCCCTCATCACTGTAAAGTGCTTTGAGTGTGAGAAAAGTGTGTAAATGCACCTATGTAAATGCAAGGTTTTATTATTATTATTAATATTATTATTATTATTGTGTAAAATACATAGCACTCATCCAGAATGAACACACATGCACTCATATGCTACACATACAGTAACATACAATTTTACTCTAATCTTTGGGGTGGCATATAGTTGGGCTAAAAAACAATTAAAATAATTTCTATTTAGTAGCCATTGAGGTTCCCCTTTTGACAGGTAGGTCCTGTTGCCTTCATATTCATAAGGGAAACATTGACTCACAATCAGTACGCTGCTGTTTTGCTCTGCACCAGAGAACTCCAAGCTAGCCAAACCCAAAGGTGATTCTCCAACAAAACATTTACTTCAGTGATATTCTTGATTAACAGAAACGCTTATTTCTGGATTAGGTGTGATTTTTTAATCAGGTCCCTGAAAGATTATAACAACCATGCACAATGATAGGAAAACTGCTGAAACAAAATAATTATGGTGGAAATAGCAAAGCGAACGGCATTACATTAGGATTGATTATGCACCTGCTGTGATGGACAATTCTCTTATTACAAATGCCTTTGAATGACTCTGCATGTGCACCCAATTTAATGATCAAACATTGGCCCCACAAACTGATAAGAAAACCAGACGCAGAAGCACATCCCTATTCTAAAACATGCAGATCACGTTTTAAACATATGTGAGTACAGTGCACCTCTCCTTATATTTTTTGTCAGTTTCTGAGGGACAGTACATCAAAAATACCATGAATCAGCAATATATAAGATCCACTTGTGCGAAAGAACTAAAACAATAGAATATTAATAATGAATTAATAATGGATTAATTCTTATTTCATAATTAGAAATATTTCCCTATGTTTCTTATCCAGTATTACCTTAGATTACATATTAAAAATTAGACAGTTAAAGACAAAGTAGTGATCAAAACATCAAAACTGACTAGTCACCCAGCATTGAAATTTGCAGTCTGATCTGTGGTTATTTGCCTTTTCTTTGCGGTTAAAATGAATTGGAGCCACGGTTGCCTGATAACCTCAAGGCCACTGATCTGCATATTTATTTATTTCCTTTGCTTTTCTGAACATTTCATCTGCTGGAGGCATTCAACAAAGCCCGTTGTGCCTTTATTTATATGCTAAATTTCAAGGTAGTGCCTGAATTTTAAAAAAAGTGCCAGAGTGCACTATTCCTCGTGGGACTGGTTGCTTTCTGATTTTAATTACCTGTCTGAATTAATATGTTGTCTCGTTGTCTCTGTTTAAGCCTCGTGAGCAAGGGCCACAATCCACAGGTGTAAACGGACTACAAGTCGGACGATGCACAGACTGGAATGGCGGATAAAGGCGAACGCCTTTTGTGTTTCGCTGTCTTCCTGTGTGAAGAATGAGCGAGGGATCCTGGACTCGTGCCAAAAATGGCCTCCCCACGTCGATCAAGTCAAAAGTCGTTCATTTTCAATGGCGAGAGGGGCCGGAAATGCAATACTCTAATCAGTTGAAAGTAATAAGCACAAGGAAATCCTGTTCAAGATGGAGGAGAAAGTCCCACAGTGTGTTTACTTTTGTTTGTTGCACCACAGTTATCAACTGCACGAGCACAAATTCTGTGCTGAACTGAGCCTAACCTCATGTTTACACATTTATATTATTTGTCCGTTTTGAAAAGGCGTCCTGAAAACATTTTGCCTTCACACACATTTCATACGGTGTAGGAAAACGTCTCTATGACTGAATGAGGGTAGCCTAGCTGAAAGGGTGAGCAACAATGACATATTGTTTTCATTCCCGCCATAGGCAATCTGAGGGGAAACAGAGAGTGGGAAATCGAATTTGGGCGTAAAATCCAGGGTTATTTGCGTCAATCGGACAGGGCTCTTCCTACCTTGAGTCTTTCAGAAACGCCGTCGCTGAAGCTTATGGTGAACTCTTCCACCTTCGGCACTTTCTTACTCTTGTTCTTCTGATCCGTCTGATATTCAGTTCGTGTTTTCACCACCACCTAAAAAAAAAGGTGATACATGAATAAATAAATAAATAAATAATCATGTGATGTCACATTCCACCCCCTCACCCCACCCCTCATTCACCTGTACTAATCTGTGATGTGACGGCGTGCGTACGGTGTGCAAGGACACCTGCCCACTTTTAACCAATCGCATATCAGGGATAAGGTTTACGCCACATACTCGTCGCTTGCCATTCTGTGACAAATTAATTAAGTGCAGCCTTTCCTATTGCTTGGGTTTAATAAGGGAGTCAGAGCTTGCAGTGGTGATGGACCAAGGAATGTGTTTATTAAATTAAGCCCTCCCGGGGCTTACAGTTTCTCATTTAATAGGAAACCTGGATCCAATAGGCTCTGTAACTAATTCTTTGTAAAATGCACTATATAAATAGAAAATGCTTGACTGAGCGAATTAGATTTTTCATTTCCCAAAGCCTGCCGTATGACCCACTTTAGACAAAACATATGTTGCTATTCTCTAACATGTCTCGAGTCACTCTGTCATTTAATTTTAACCAAATCTTTGGCCCGCCTGCTTCCGTTCCTATACACCCCGCCTCTGCAATTTGTTCCACAAAATTTGAAGAGGCTATTATCATTAGCACGGCTTTTCCTTCTGCGAGAGGTAATGAGCACTCCAAGGGGACAGATGTGCACCTTCCCGTTTGTAATTGTAGTCATCGACAGCGTTCTATAACTCAGGGGAGGCAACAGTTAATTTGGATGGATTTCCAGATGATATCCACACAGGAAGAAGGACTTAGACCAGGCCGCTCATTTATCTGGAGCGCACAGAGAATGATAAATCGCCATATGCTCTCCAAACACCACCGGGTGACGACGCTCAACGTGTGTAACGGACGCTTCTTCAATGGGGTAGATAAACAAATGGGGTGAAACGTTTAAAAATGGATAAATTAAGTGACAGTGTAATTTGGAACTGCAGTTGCATAAACAACATACGCACGACAAGCTTGTCTTGATACTAAATAAAATAGTAAAATACTTAATTGTGGCTCTAAGATATACATCGTATTGCCCCTTTGTGAATTAGTCTAAAAGGCTGGACAGAGACCTAGAAATGGGAAAGCCCAATTTATTTAGATTTGTTTATGGCCCTATGTAATAACAGCACTTTAGGATCAGGGAGATCAATACCCATACTCATACCCATGAGATCTCTGATCATTTGGCTGAATTAGAGGGAATAGAGTTAGAACCAAACTAAGGATACCTTACGGTACATGTACATTCAATTGGTTCTAAGTCCACTGTGCATCTCATGGGTGCATTGAAAACATAAAACATTAAGAGACCTCTGGTGAGAGAAGATGAAAAAATGGCAGCATAGGGAAAACTCACAAAGCATTTACACTCAAATTTTTCTACAAAGCATTTACACTCAAATCATTTACACTCAAATTTTTCTACAAAACATTTACACTCAAATCTTTCTACAAAGCATTTACACTCAAATCTTTCTACAAAGGAGCTTTTTATTCAGGGAATGTACAAAATTCTGGAAAAATTTGGAAATGTCAAACGATTAGCCAGTGATTCATTAAACATATAATTTTAGTTGTGATATCTGAGAATTTAGCTGTCATTGTGTCTGTAATATCATTATAATTTAAACCAATATTTGAAAAAGGGGGCTGGTAGCATTCAGCGACAGTGGAAATGTAATATCATAATCAATGTTCCCTTAGAGGATCACAATGTAAATAAAGCTTTGAGCTTTATTGTGTATTTTATCCTTGACAGTTTTAAATGTACATAAGGACTGCATGAGCGCAGTCTTGCACGCATCTTTTATTTTGTCAAATAATTAAAATCAACATCTAATTCCAACGGCTGTTTTCAGTAAGCTATTTCCTCATTGCATTTCTGGTAACGATGGTTGCTCATCTCAAACGCCCAATGTTAAATGACCTTTGCCCTCTAATTCTGAATTCCACTTGTGCTCCCCACGCCGCTCTTTTCCTTCTTTCCTGTCCGTACGACGGTTCACAAAGACGACAGATACATTATCCTCCCTAGCCACCGTTTGAAATGATGTAAACACTTAGAGGAATATTGCTCCTCTGGGGCCCCATACGGGAACTATAGCTGCGCCGTGGTGGTGACACAGACCATATATATAGGCCAATAAACCCATAATTCAAAGCTGGAGTAGCACAATGACCGCAACAACCTCTTCTTGTGGAAAACAATCATTGCGAGGTGGTATGATCGTGCTCCTCCCGGATATTGTTCAATGTGACATAGGATTCAGGGAATGAGGCAAGGCTACAGGCAGACAGAGTCTTATTTGCTCGTAGACACCTTTATCTAAGTTTTGTTATGCGGCCCACACCTTACATAAATGGCAGCCTATTTGTGTGGGGGAGCAAGTGAGCATTTGCGATACGAGGTGACGTCACCCCCGCAGAATCGGAACAAGAGTGCGCCGAGCATCATAGCCGGGGACCTTGAATTCAGCTCAGCGTGCTACAGTAATCGCACCGTGTCCCCTGTGTACGCAGAGAATCGAGGGCTGCAAATGTGAAACCCGGAGGGACACCCTGTTAATAAGATTACTAATTCATACCGTCGTTTAGATGACTGGCCTGACCAAAGCACCATCCTCGCAGTCAGAACTATGGACTGGGCTGCCATCTGTGTCCTGCCTGCTCTGGGCTGCCATCCGTGTCCTGCCTGCTCTTGCTATACGTCTTAATTAAGTCCCAATGAGTAACTCCCTTGCCGCGTCATAATACTTATACCTTATACCTGCGAAAGCAGATGAAATTTAATCTGTACAGCGTTGTTACAGGCCCACTCAAATCCCGGGACAGCGAACTACGTCAGAGCTCGCGGATGCGCCAGGCCCATTGGACCACACACGTTTCCCACAGTAGACCCCTTTTCCTGCGAGCTCACACCTGCCAGGCCACTCCACCGTCTCCCCAGTGGCGGGTGAGATAGTCACTCTGCTGACACGTTAACCTCCCCAGTGCTTATCCTCGGTAATATGAAAGGCCAGCTGGCAGGTGCGCCGAACAGTCATGCCCCACCCACCACCCCACCCCCCCACCTCCCCACCCCCGTGTCAGGAGGCAGATTGCTCCCCAAGATGCTGGATGCTGCTTCCTTCCTGTGTGAGATGGCGGGTCATTCCGGTTAGCGGGCGTGCCGATTCACCCCATGCCTCCATCGGCAGAGCATCGGGTGAGCCTCTGCATCACAATTTACTGAAAAAAATTTACCTAGCAGAGCGTGGCTTACCTTCAGTGCCAATAAATGGCTACATTTACATTTTCCTTGATAAATAGCACAAGTGTGATCTCAGCTAATTTGCATGTGCATATCATGTCATAATGAAACCACGGTCCCACGCACGAATCGGATATAGGTCCCGTGCAGTACGACATGGGGCATGCTTGTATCACGTGATAACACTTTTCCTCTAAGAAGAGCATTGTTTTTTTAAGTTTCAAGGTCAGTTCTAATGCAAAAAAATTGTGTATCCAAAATGGTGTGTTGTGTAAGGCATCTGAGAAGCTTCCTGCTTCGATAAGCTTAAAGCATACTTGTATATCACAATGGATAATTATTTGTGGAGTGTTTTTTCAGAAAAAATATCTAAAATATCGTATTGGCATTTCTGAAGTAAAAGTGCATGCCAATAAAAATAGAAACACTTACTGGACACAGATCTCCTGGTTGTTTGGTAAAACCATCTAAACCAGCGGTTTTCAACCTTTTCCCCACCCAGGCATCCAGGGGACCCAATCATAATTTAAAAAGGGTAATATTAAGACAGAAATAAAAAATATATTTTCCCAAATCTATATACAGTCATAGCATATCAAGTCTGGCCAGGGACCCCCTACAGTATATCAGAACTGGATATATTCTAAACCATATTATTCACCAGGGGTAGGCAACTAAACCATCCTGGACCACAGAGAACCTGTTTCTGGTTTCTGTTCCATCGTAACCCCCTATCCACATAATTTGATGTATTGGCTAAATTAACACATTGAGTATGTGCTGGAAGCAGGGTGTGAAATTAACACCCGCCACCAGCCAAATGCTGGTAAAATTTTGATTGTGGCTGGTAAGATTTTCTACTCTAGCAGCCACTTTGGCAGGTAGCCAACCAGCATGTGTTATACTGTAAAAGGTAATGTGGCTGGTAAAATGTTGAAAATGGCTGGTGATTTTTAGAATCCACAAGCCAGAGTGCAAGTGGGTGAAAAAGTTAATCCCATGCCTTGGCTGGAGGTTCTCAGCATTTTCCTATTCAATCCGAATCTTCGATTGAACGCCAGAAACGTCTTTATTAGGCTACTCTGAGGCCAGGGTGTCCTTAGATGTTCCACAGTGGTTCGGGGGACCTAATCACGTTTCCCAGATTACCAACAGACTTTACAAATGTTCTTGACATAATTAAATAAAGAGAGGTGACAGGATGACACTGCCTATGGCTACTCCCGAATGTAGCCTATGTCTTATACTTGAAGTCCCAATACGTTAACGTACAAAACATCTATGAATCCAACCGAAACCATTTTAATTATCTTTTCATGATTTGAAATGTAACTCATTGCATTTATAGTTCAGAATGAGTGTTTTCACCATTATGAGTCATTTTAAAAAGCTTTAGATAAAGAGTGTCAAAGGAAGGACAGCTGAGATTCGAGAAAATATGACCCTAAGCGTGTATATGTAATCAATTTACCTGATTTATTCACTTGATTTATTCACTTGATTTCACTGCCCTGATCTCAGAATGAGCTTTAAAGCTATTGGAGAAACCCAAATTTAAAGCCATACGTTTTCTATGATACAGATGGGTATCACTTATTTACATCCCATGGAAGCAGCTAACACTAACACAACATATCTAAAAGTGGTTGATACATATCGCTTAAGGTTTAAATATATTTTATATTGTTACTCATATTTTATATTGTTACACAATATTTTATATTATTATTCCACACAATTGTTTGAACAATGGCAGTCCTTTGTCCTCCTGACGTTTGATTCTGTCCATTTTTTATGGCTCACTAATCACTGAAGATCCCACGATAAAAATTCGCAACCCAGACAAAGGGTTAATATAAGCGGTTATCTATCGGGCGGGACCACAGAGGGGTATTTCAACGTGACAAGAACTCGACCACTGTCGTGTTTTTCCCCCCTCTACAATTTCCCCACAGTCAGCGCTGACGAGCATAGTGAGTTCGCCCGTCTTCTATGGAAAACGGCCATAGATCAGATGTTTTTCTTTTTTATTATTTGATCAATAATCGCACAAGCTCAACAGAGACAACGCGTCTTACCTTGTCTGGGGCTGGATACTGAAGTTGATTGACATCCAGGGGCGTGATGAGTGGAACGTTCTGAAAGCCATCCTCCACACTGGCCGTTTTCGTGCCTTTGTCCTGCAAATTACTCCCCAATTTAACCATCTTCAACAAATCCCTGGCGTTTCAGTTTCCCCCCTAAAAGCAAAGACAGGACAGACGCGCATCAGTCATTTTTAATCAATCAGCCTTTGTTTGTCTGATAGTCTACCTTGTGCGAACGGAGCCGATTTTTTTTCTCTAAAGCAAATGATTCGAAAACATTTCTTAATCGTTTAATTTCCAATGACCATCACAATTATTCCTGTCCCTGTATACAAACATACAACCTACAATATTGGGCTCTAAAATATGTTTTAGTTTCAGTGCGTAGGCTATACAAAGTATTCCAAACATCTTTCTTTGCACATGATATTTTGTAATACAATGTAGAGTACAAACTGCCTCTTCCGCGGATGATTATACATTAAACCTAGTTTTTTGAAAACGGTCCATTGACATTCAATCATGTTAGAAAATAGTAATCTGTGCAAAATATAACAAATAAAAACGAGTTCTGACACCCGTAAGACAGACAAAATTGCAAATGGGGTCAAGTTGCAAACTTAAAACAAAATGATGATAGCCAGCTCAAGAGAAAAGCAAAATTGTTTTTTTTCCCCCTTCGGTTCGCTACATCTGGCTACACCTGCAACGCTCCGTCCATCCTATTGAAGAGCAGCCTACACATAAAACATTAAAACACAAATATTTAAACAATACTTACTTGATAAATAATTTTGTATAAAGCAGCCTCTTCCCTGTGATGTGGGTTAAAATCCTGTAACCAGGCTATATTTTAATAAACAAAGGTGGGAGACCAGATATGTAGTTGCGGACGGGCGGAGACACGCTTACGTTTAAAATAACTGCTTGACGATGAGATGAGCGTAGCCAGGCAGCACGCTCTGAAACTGACGGCTGGCGCAGCGTCTAGCCTGCAGATCCAAACGCTAATACTGCCCTCGCCTTTGCTTTGTAGCTGGTGCCACTAGGGGGATTTCCAATTCAAACAAAATTCGATGTTTGCTCTGCAACAACTGACTCAATAAAAGCTTCTTACTCCACAACCGGACTGTTACTTTGTCTCGTGCGCCACCTGTCGACTAAACATGTGAGCGCAGCCAGGCTGCGTTTCTCTGATAGCATTGACGGTCGTTGGGAGCGTTTAAAAATTAAGTACGGTATAGCCTATTTAAGTTATGTATGTAAAACAGCAAAAATATACTTGCATTATTTAATTCTAAGCTCCCAAATTCCCACGAGATTAGCCTACCCAGTCGGGGTCAGTGTGGTCTGACCACATCACCCCCGTGTATAAATTATCTAATTAATCCCTTCCTCTGCTCCTCAGCTGACCTGAATTCAGCAGCCACAGCATTTCTAAATACCGTGAGCATGTTTTAATGGGCAGCTCATTTAAAACATCTGCAACGTGTTCTAATGCCCTCCAAAGGTATTTCTGGTTCGAACCAAGACTGCGTGAATACAGTGAATTTGTGTGGGCACATACAGTATGTTGGCCATGTTGATAGTTGGCTTCTGCAAACCCCCAGTGTGCATTTGCAAATCTTTACGAATGTGGCCAACCACTATGTATCGAATTTTACAGGAATTCCAGACATGCCGCATCATGTGTTACATTACAATGACTATATTTAATTATATTTCAAATTGAATTGTTGCTATCCATAGAGTGGTGATGCAGCTCCTATATTATTTGGATTAGCTGGTTGTTGATTCTTAGACTGACTGAGGACAAGCAATTGCTCTGCCACGCTGGAGTGTTTAGTAACTATACATTCAATTCAGCGCCATTTTCCCCCTTCACACATATGCTCTGTACTGAATAACAGGCCTGATAAATGATGAATGCTCTGATGGAAAATGGCTGCTGTGTATTATGTTGTAACAGAAGTGAGTCATCCCTCCACCGAGAAGTGTTTTGAGATCACCATATGAAAGGTGCTATATAAATGCTTCCATTATAAGTATGATATAGGGCACAGTAATGGTACAAATAATATAAGCTGTACACAGTTAACACTTATTTATAGCAGAACATAACAATCAAACAATGTGTATAGCTAAGGCATGTATGAACAAAAGCACAAACTGCTGTCTCAAAATAAGAGATGTATATATAATAATACAGAAAATAATCAATGGAATGTTTCAGTAAAATTCCAATTTTGCCAACAAGATCCTTAAATAGGCTATATAATTGCTGTTATTATTATTACTACTAATAATAATAATAATGTGTTTTTTTATGTTGGTGTTTCTTGTTTCTTGTAGCTACGTATTTGCAATTATCTGCTCTGATCTGTACAGCACTTTGGTCAACGTGAGTTGTTTTTAACGTGCTTAATAAATACATTTGATTGATTGATAATAATAATCAAGAGCCATTGGTTACTAAACTATATTCTGTGTCTCTGTTCAATGACATACACATTCAATAGACCAAATGGCCAAAAGAGGTCGCTTTTTTTCCATTCTATGCTCAGATGCACATTGTTTGTACCCCCCTCTTATCTAACCGTATAACATTGACCGTTCATTTTAGAGATCTCAAAAAGAAAACACACAATCGGAAGTCAGTTTTTAGTGACCTGTTAGTCTCAGAGACAACAAATCTATGATAAATCATCCTCATCCTCCAAAACGGTCAGCAGCCAAGACGCTGACAAACATTTCCTAGGATACAGCATGGCAACCGCCACCAATCCACGTGAACACAAATCAAACAAGGTCCAGACCTCACCAAGGCAGGATACTTTTTATTACAGTAATTGTAAATAATAAGCAACAGCAGTAGGAACAAAAAGAGCTTGGCGGATGTCCAATAAATGGTTAAGGGAACGGATGGAAGACTACATATTTTGATCTGCATCCCGGGTTAACGTCTCGCAGCTTGGTGGTTAATCGGCCAACCCCAGGAGCCTAGTCCCATAGGAAAGAGAGACGTGCTTGAAATGGTTGGTAATGAGGCAGCGGAGGCATGTTTGTTCATCCCCAGCTGAACTTTCTAAACTTTGTTAAAGGTACTTTCCTCTTTGCAACTATTTGTCAAGCAGATATAAGATTGGCAGTCAAAAAGGGAAGCGTGCCACAGAAACCCATACTGGTGCAGAGCATTGTTCCCACTTAATAATCTTTTGACCCAAGCTCCACAATTTATTTGAAGGCTTTGTTGACATTGTTGTAGGCAGACTATTCCAGAGCTTTGGGACAATGGACCACTGGGCACGACTCCAGCAATCTGATGGAATAGTTTGAAGGGGAGGGACTTAATTCCCTTTGAACCATATTTTAGATTAAAGCACTAGAGCACAACCTGCTGGAAAGCACCAGTGTGGGACATGACATTACAGCTTACAGGAATACCTCCAGATGTCGTTCAGCGTGCGTGCCGAGGTGGGAAACAGTACTTTGTGCGGTGTATAAGACATTAAACTGGGTTGCTGTATGTTAAAGATTCTTTCCTTGAGCATGCAACTGATTTGAACACACACCCTTACAGGCATTCACGTCAAAAACAAAAAGGGCATTCTCTGATTGTGTCCTTATATTATTATAGAGCTCGCTCTTGTGTTTTCATTTTCAACCAGCTTTCAAAGTCAGTTTACAGCCGGCAGCCGGCGTTGCCGCACTTCCTAGCTCTTGGAAACGGGCATCCACCGATGGACCTGGCCTGTTCGCCATAACCTTTGCACTTGCCGACAGAGATGATGTCATCGGAGTTTCACATCCGGGCTTTGCGACGCTATTATTCCGGGTGCTTTTGCGGGAGCCGGAGATAGCCACGTGGTAGTGTGAGAACAGGGGGGGGGGGGCGGTCAACGCCAGGACTGAATGCCATTTGCTTAGCACACAATTAGGATGAAAGGTTGATGTCAACATACCTGCAGCCCCCAGGGACTGAAAACTATGCTTGCTTCTTCCATGACCTAATTGGTGGGGGAAAGAGGAGCATGTACTGACGTGAGGCTGCATAAATCATGTTTCACAATTACCAACTTACCCCAACAGTGAAGGATTGGCCACGTAAAGATAAACCCACATACAGGATATATAAAAGAAGTGAACGCAACTACCAAGAAAAGCCTGAACAAAAAAGAAATTAATGCATTATAAAAGGTTCATTTGTGTGACTCTCTCCCCACGAGACCATTGTAAAAAAAATAAAAAATAAAGACCTGGACATTACACATGAGCAGTTGCGACCAAAAGTAATCTTAACATTTATTTATTTTTTTTTAACCTGAAGTGGGGTGCCGAATCCTAAAACATGGTTGTTGTGGTGAATGGAATAATATAAACATAACACACCCATAAATGTACCACACACCACCATCAGATGGCACTGCTGAGCTCAGAAGGGATGACTTGCACAGTAGTGAAGGTCTCGCGCTGACGTGCAGTCGTGCATCAGTTGCCATGTCCAACATTAACCCTTTGATACTGCAGCATGGAAATAGAATATGGAGTGATACCTGAATATGCATTAATACCAGAGTTTATTTCAAGCGAATAACTGGTTGCATTAATAACCACAATATAATTAAACACCAGCATGAAACAAAATGACTGAGCACGAGTGGCACAGTGGCTAGACCCATACGTGGAGCCCTAATCTTTTCTAATTCCACATTGAGACCCAGCTTAACTGTGTGCCAGAGGCACTTTAATTCTGAGACGCATCTCCCAGAAGGCAATGTTGCGTCCATGTCGGTTCTTCGAAGAGAAACCAAAATACACAGTAGGAGATGTGTTTCTCTGCGAAGCTCTGCGGTTTTGATTTTGGCAGAGGACGGACATTGAAATCAAGCTCGCTTGCGGTTTCTTGTCACAGTTAAGTTTTATTCATTCAACATTTCACATTACAAATATTTAAAAATGATGCATATTGTTATAAATAGTTGGCTGCAAACAATTAAATAACATTAGATTTTCTTTTCGTTTTCACTAGTACTTCTACAGGCCAACTCCTAGAAATATGGACTTTTGCATTACATAACTTAATTAGAAAGAAAAATACAAAAATAGGAACTTATAAATGTGAATGACAATAAAAATTAAGGTGATATCTTAAGTAAAAAATGCTATTAATAAATACAACGACCTTCCCATACACAGTTAAAAACTACTGAAATTTTTGCCATTAAGTAACATCATTAACAGACAAATATTTAAATATCTTTTTTTCCTTCTGAAAATGTGAACCATATATTGTGGAGAACAATATAGCAATTAGTAAAAACTAGACACTTTAACATATTAAAAGCTTCACCTCAAAAATATAACAAAAATCTGATCAAAATTATAAAAATTAATTATACATTCCAATTAAAAATATACCAATAAACTGCTAAATACATTATTGACCTAATAATTACAATGCAATCAATCACAGTAGCTTGAAATAAACAAAATAAGCAAATGAGCACAAAACCTTTAATATTTTAAAAATAACTTCAATTATTCATATTAGTACAAATAGTTTGATTTCTTTTCTTTTTTTTGTTTTTTACAAACACCAGCATGAAAAGGATTACAATAACAGTAGAAAATGACTATGAAAAACATATTAACATCTTCTTTAAATGTCTGCAATTAAAAATGGCATTAAAGAATTACATTGCAAAGATTTCTTTATCTGAAAAAAGTTCAAAAAAAGTATTGCACATAACAACTCGAAGTTAACTTGCAACATTTACCACATTCAAGTCTTAAGTCCTCTTTCCCTACACGGGCTAAAAGCCTTGAGAGAAAGGGGGTGTGGGGGGGTGTGTGTGTGCGTGCGTGTGTGTGTGTGGGGGGGGGGGGGGGTGGGGGTGGGGGTGGGGGGGTTGGTGAGTGATCAAGTCTTCTCAACTGTGTCCTAGAAGATGCTAAAGTTCTGCACTGCAATATTGATTTAGAGTTTTGTGGTATCCTGCAGAGATGGGTGTATGTTGAAGGCAGAGAGATGAAATACATGGGGGGCGATGGGGATAGGGTGGGATGGGGTGGGGTGATGTCCTTAAATTAAAGTTTAGAAACACGTCTGGTGCACAATCACAACAATTAATTTCGAAAAGCTTTTTTTCCTGCATTTCTTATTTTCACTCTTTTTTTTGTTTTTGTCATGCATGCTAAAGGATTACAATAGGAGCTAGTTGGCAGTTCAAGAATATATATTATATTTATATATATATATTTATAATTGTTTTTTGTTTTTTTTAAATGTTAAAATATCTAAACACCTAACATCCATTCTTGTGATAAGTGATAAAGCCTAACATGAACCAAATTTGCATTCATATTATAGTTATATTTCAACTATGGTGAGGGAGCCAAAACATTACCTTTTCCATCTATAACAGCCAGGTGCTGAACACGTAGAGATATACTTTTTTTCTTTTTTAATATCAACATTAGTTTAACAATAACTTTTTTTCGCCATGCTGTAAGATCAGATTGTTTTGTTTACGCAGAAACATCTAGTGTAAAAGATATAAGATCAATAATACACTGATCTGTCCTCCGCAGAATTCCCTGCGGAAGTCTCAACACCGGTGCACGCAAAAAAGTCGGAAAGATCCCTCAGCACTTAAGTTATAAAAAGCATAATTGAAAATAATGTATATTAAAATCACTCGACTTTTTCTTTTAAATTAAATTTCCCATATATGCAGATCTCTCAGTAACAAAAGTACAAAAGCTACCTTTCACAATGTGGAAAAATTGAGGTATTGCAAAAAGGAGTTTTCCCATTTGTGAAAAATGTGCCTAAAATGACTGTTGGAAAAAAAAAAAAAAAAGATTTAGAAAAGTAGTGCATAATAAATGTTTATATGTGCATGACAAAATAATTTAGCTAGAAAACACAGTACCAAAAATCAGCAGGCCATGTATAAAATAATTCTTTATCTCATTAACAGCAAATTCTTCAAAAAGTGTTAAACTACTAAAATGTTCAACCACCACACCCACAAACTGAAGTCATGGTAGAGCAGGTGCAATGAAACACCACCAAGCCAGAACAAGGTTTCACTAGTATATTAAGTTCTATTTCAGCACTAAAATCCCTGACAAGTAATATGTTAGCAGATTAAAGATAGTTTGACTGCAATCACCTATGCTAGCGTTAAGCTTCTTTTTTTTTCTTTTTTTTTTTTTTCTTTAATGCATTTTCCCGCCCCCAAAAAAACTGCCACAGCGTTCTCTACTGTACTCCACCACCTAAAATTAAACCATGTCCATCCTGTCCCTGCAGGAGCAGAGGTGAGTGTGTGAGTGTGTGTGCGTGCATATATGTATGCGCGTGTGTGTTTTCTGTCCTCCTCTGGCATTTCACTGTAATCTCCTCGATTCAAGGCCTATCTTTGGTTAGCTGTGAGGCCGTCGTTTCCTTACCAAAAGGGAGGAAAGGAAAACCAAAGTCCAAAACAAAGAAATAAGACAAAAACTTTCTGCAAAATAAAAAAAAAAAAAACAATGGAATAAATAGAGAAATTAATGAGCTTAGTGTCCCTACAGCGCTCACTATATGGAGATCTTTGGCTGGAGATCTGTAAAGCGTCCAGGTGTTAACGCTGCATTGCAGTGGGTGGGGTGTGAGGGTGGGAGGTGAGGGGGGGGGGGGGGGGGGGGGGGGGGCTGGCCCGTGATGGTGATTGCCGGTCGACTGTGAGGGGCGTGGCATCCGCGCGATGATTATGCCACAGGCCATGCCAAGGCCGAGCTGACACAGCCAGTACAGTGTGTGTGTTTTGCTGTAGTTGTTGTTGCTAGGCTAACGTGTTTTTTTTCCGCTTTTGTGTCAAAACAAAAGAAAGTAAAATAAAAAAAATAAAATGATGGGGCCGAGTCACTGTGTTGTAGGAGGGGCCTATCTTCACGGGCACAGAGAGGACTAGCCATTAGGCCGGTCCTGAGTATTACTGCCTCATGCCGGCAACGGCAAAAAAAAAAAAGGGGGAATCACGCTTATAAATACAGGCCTACGGTCCGGTCGCAAGATCTCAAACAGCATTCCTTGTCAGTTCCAATGTTCCGGGTTATTTTTATGGCCCTCGTGATATTGATTCATACATGTATGCTTTTTTTTTTTATTATTCTTTTTTTTAAAAGTAATCAAGTGGAGAGGCAGTGCTTCAAAATGTACCTTTTCGCCAACGCAGTTATACCCTGTGAGTGGGAGCATGTTCAGGGGAAGGAGAGGACAGCTTGGCCCTTCCCTGGTTTCGTGTAGAACGTTAGCAGCTAAGCTTGAGGTATTATTAGGTATTTTGCATGTCGAAAATGGGAGAGTGTACTGTTAAGAAATGGGTTTCCTGCTCCAACAAGTGACCAGAGAGAATTAGTTTAAAAAAAAAGAAACCCCGCTCCAAAACACTGATCTCAGAGCCCGGTGCCCCAGTGGGGGCCTCGTCCGCTCAAACCGGTTGTGATCAAGCTTTGGTTAAATACTGCCATTTCACTCCAAATCTGACCCAAATAAAGAAGAAAGTGCACTCCTCATCTACAGGAACGCCTCTCACAACCCCACATTGTGGATGTTTGGTGGTATGGTTTGTAGTCTCTCTTTTTTCTATCAAGTTTGAATGTAATGCTTTAGAATAAATGGTCAGAGTATAGCCCATTGGATTCGTATGGGGCGTTTTGTTTTTGTTTATGGGGGAGGGGGGGGGGGGGTAGTTTACAGTGATATCAGGTGATGAATCATCTATCTCTTTACTCAAAGTATTCAAGTTTACATGTGCAGAAATAAAATAATCAAATGGAGTCAAATAAAGATAAATGGGATTATAATTATTTTTTTTTTTTTCTTTCCAAGCATTTCGCTTATCGAAAAAAATTCCAGTTTTACTTTTCTTCTTTAAAATATATTAAATAAAAAATTTAAAAGATTTAAATCTGCTAAAGGAACCAGCAACAGAAAAGTGCATTCTTAAAAAATATATTTATGACGTTTTTGCGACTGCCGGCCCCTGGCTCCGCCTCTTTCTCTCTCTCACCTTCTCCCTCTCCTCTGTCTCTCGCTCTCACTCTCTCGCTCCCCTCTCTCTCTCTCTCTGTCTGTCTCTCTCTCTCTCGCTATCTATCTCTCTGCACGCGCTCAGTTCCAGCGGAAGGAGATGTGGCGCGGCCGATCCCCGCCCTCCTTGACCAGCGGTTTGTGGAACTCCCTCCCGGCTCGGGAGTGGATGGCGGCCCAGCAGTATTCACAGTAATACTGGAGGCAGGTGACGTTGGCGCAGAAGAAGGGGGCGAACTTGCCCCCGCACCGTGTCCCCTGGCACTCGTCACACAGCTGGTCATCCAGGACGTATGGCTTCACTTCCACCTGAGAGAGAGAGGGAGAGGTTTCAGAGAGAGAGAGAGAGAGAGAGAGATAACGAGAACAGATGGGGAAAGAGGGAGAGGGAGAGGGAAAGAGAAAAGAGGGGGAGAGAGAGGAAACTGTCAGTTCAGGTCAGGATCACAAGTGAGGAAGACTCTCAGAGAAAGCTGAGAGGGTATGAAGAAAGGCAGAGGCCCTCAAGTCCGCACAAGGCCCGCCCCCCCCTTTCTGTCTGTCTATAAGACACCCCAACTGGCCAGTGACATTTTCTTTCATCTAAAAACAATTGTAGACCTTGACCTTTTTTTTTTTTCTCTTCCCATTTAGGATGCAGGATTTAATTTTGAATGGAGTAGGCTACGTCACATTGCTGCAAAATGTCCTCCGTAAAATTTGGGATAGCGCAGAAGAGAACGCGCCATCTTTCTCAGGCCCCGCCAGCCACCGCTTACTCCCACTGCGTCAGAGGTCAGCGCTTAGCACGAAGCTAACGTTAGCGAACGCTAAGGCTTCGATCGACCAGACAAATAATCACAATAAGGAGGAGGGCAATCCCACTGATAGAAACACTCCCTCTGAGGGTGACGCCCCAAGATTTGATACCAGATAATGGGGTTCATCCACACAGTGGAAGCCAGTGTTTAAAGCAGGACGAGCCACCCACCAGGCATAACGCTTATAATTCTCTGATCCGTAAGGAATTAATTCCGCTGGTTATCTGGTTAAAATGCGCTCCTGCGGCTCAGAACCCAACACCAACCAACCAAAGAACCAAACACTAACCAAAAATACAAGAAAAAAAGAAAAAAGAAGGGGACCCCAAGAGCTTAACAAGCTAGAGGCCCTACAAAGACCAAATCTATCAGAACGCCTTTTGGTAAAGTGTTGATCACTGAAACAGAACAAGAACGTGTCTATTTAAAGACGTCTCTCTTGGATTGCGTGCCTGCCGCCACCTCAGGGCTGAGACAGGTTTTATACGCAGAACTCCGCGATATACTTTAATGTCAAACACTTCCAGCGTACCAGAGAAACGCGACAACTTCCGAACTGGAAACAAATGGAGCCTCTCCTCTACTCACCAGCGGTACTCCAACCCGCTAAAAACGTTTTCACGTTTATGCAGATTCGGAGGATTAAATATTTCCCAAAAGACTGTAATACGCATGTTTACGTTACTGAGAAAACACATCCTGCAAACAGAAAGGACACCGCTCCCCAGAAGAGTTTCAATTTCGACACGGATTCGGCAGGCCGTTTCCGCAACTGCTGTTACAAACAAACTGTTAAAAAGGCAAATATTCCAAGCGGCTAAGTCAGGTGGTTTATTGCCCGTTGGTTGACTTATGGGAAAACAGTACATTTTTGAATGTGATAAAACAGGACCCTGTGTGTACAAATTTCCACGAATAAAAGAAGCTCCCGTCCCACCCTGATTAATTCTGCAGACAGGGGCAGTTCTTGCACCCGGAGAGGTATGACACAAAGCTGTGCCCTTAAGTGACTTTGTGGGTGTTTGTACGTTTGTCTGTGTATGTGTGTGTATCAGCCTGTGTTTACCCGTGTGCATGCGGTTATGTGTACTTTAATCCGTACGTTTGCGAACGTACGCGTTTTGACAGTCAGCGGCGGTGTGTGCGTACGTGCGCCTGTGTCTTTGTCTGTATGTGCGTCACAGCCTCTATCTGTGTGTGTCAGTGTGTGCTCGTCTATCTTTGCGAGTGTGTGTTTGCGTGTTTGTCCAGTGGTAGCGCGCGCGAGTGCGAGTGTCCGTCTTTGTGTTGTCTCTACGCGCATAACAGCCTCTTTATCTCCTCGTGCCTGTATGCATGTTTGTCTATCATTTTGAGTGTTGTGAATGTATGTTTTTGTCAGTTTTAGTGCGCGTGTTTTCACGTGTGTTTGTGTGTGTGCGCGCATTTGTGTGAGTGTGTGCGTGTGTGTGTGTGTGCGTGGCTGTTGAGATGGAGGGTCTCAGCTCTCACCCGTTTATCGATTTCTCCGTGCTGCAGCTGCACAAAGCGAGCGCTGATAGCAGCAATGTAGCTCTGCTGATTAGAGAAGGCGACCCGCCCTGCTCCCTTGGGGTACTTCAGCTCTGGGTCCGTATCGATGCCTGCATAGCAAACCCCTCCATACAGCCTGTCCATGATCATAGCCAGCTCCACTGCAGAGAGAAACACACACACAAGCACCGTTAGAACCCAGCTCAGACCCACCGGGGCGAACATCTCGAGCTCCGGACGATGAATTACGGTCTCTTCCCAGCGTCAGCAGAAGGGAACACACCAGGCCGTCTCTGTGTTAGGAGCGCACTTTAAGGGCCGCGCGATTAATGCCATTACCTCCGCCCCACAGCGCAGTAACGCTTCTCACGCCTTCCAGCGCTGCACCCAAGCCCAAGGGACAGAGAACAAACACAGGTGCCCTGACACAGGGCCACGTCTGCACACAGAACTACCTGCATAGCTCGGCATGCAAAGCGCATCTGCGCACAGCCTGCCGCACGTGTGCATAATGTTATATACTGTAACCGTAGTAATGTCCCAGAGAACGCCAGTTAGAACCCCCTCAACCTCCTCTAAATAAAGACGGTGTTCCTGTGTGTCACTGTGCCGTTACCTGCTCGCAGGGGGCGAGGAACCCCTCCCACGAATATGGTCTTCCTGGGGTCGAGGGGCTGGGAGCCGTCCATCACAAAGTCGCTGTCGTTCAGATTCCAGGGGCGTATCTGGACCTGGGTGGAGGAGAGGAGACACGCGGTAAACAACCCGCCCGTAACGGACAGATCACGGCAGCGCCGAGCTGTCAGAAGGCCCGGCCCGGACTCCGCTACGCTCGGGCCGGGCACAGGTCTGACTGGTGTCAGTCACTGGTAGGATTCAGAGACAGATTAATGGTGATGTCAAACTCACCGGCTTGTAGTTGATGACGGTCGGATTAGGCAGCGATGGGCGCGTTGTCAAACTCACCGGTTTGTCTTTGATGGTGGGGCTGGACACGCAGAGATACAGCTTTCCGTCCTCCTCGATGCAGGCGTCGATCAGCGCCTGAACGGAGCTCTCGTCTTGGAACAGGAGGAAGGCGTAACCTGGGAAACCAAAGAGCCGATGTGAATGCAGCTTCACCAATGTGCCTGCTTCTCCTCCCACTGCCAACAAGCCATACCACCAGGCCTTCCCAAATCCGGTTCTGGTTTTCGTTCCAACCACAATTGCAACTCCTGAATTTTGACAAGCTGCTAACCGTCCTTAAAGGGATAGTTCAGAATTTTGGACATAATGTCTCAATTACGACTTACCCATGATGTAGTTGATTGATGGAAACCATTTTCAGGTAATTCCATGCTGTCCCTTCTTTTGGACATACACACGTTGCTAATGCTAGCGCAACTCTATGACAACCGGTAGCATCCACTACCAAACGCACTTACACTCCACAGTGCACCCAAAGCAAATAAAATACGACGACAGTCTATCGGGGGAGCGATACTTTACGTTACCTACGAATGTAGTGCCAGCACTGGTCAACTACAACAACAAAGAAGAGTAACAAGTTGCAATGGCCACGTTCGCTCCGCCGCCGTACTTCCACAGAGAATATTAGGTCAGCATAAAGTAAAGGATTCAACGATAGTTTGACTTCAATAATGATGGTATAAACACTCAAAATAACCCAGATAGACTGTCGTCGTATTTTATTTGCTTTGGGTGCACTGTGGAGTGTAAGTGCGTTTGGTAGTGGATGCTACCGGTTGTCATAGAGTTGCGCTAGCATTAGCAACGTGTGTACATATGTCCAAAAGAAGGGACAGCATGGAATTAGCTGAAAATGGTTTCCATCAATCAACTACATCATGGGTAAGTCGTAATTGAGACATTATGTCCAAAATACCAAACTATCCCTTTAAATAGAGACCTTTAACATCAATTTACATTATTATACATAATATACGTTACACATCTTTGTACATAATACACATTATAAAAGTATTCTCATTATGTCAGAACTAACTATACATGCAATGAAGAATAAAAGTCCCGTATTTGCATCACAGGACCTTTAACCAGACAGATCAGCCCTTTCCCTTGCTGTAATGTGTGATATCGGCGGTAAGTGCGGTAAGTTACTGCCCTGGATTCGCCTGGCTTACCTTTTGGGGGGAAATAAGACTTGCTCTCCGCCTTGTGAGGCCAGTCCACAAACAGGTGCCCAAAACGGCGGAAGCTAGCCGTTATCTCGTCTGAAAGAGATCGCAAGCACAGTTAGCTCACACTCACAGCGCATCGGCTCGTGGAAAAACACAGTGGAATTTGTGCTTATACATCGGGCGATATGTTAAAATTGTTAGCTCACACTTGTGTGACACTCGATTCTAAAGCCTGGATGGAAATACACTCCAGTGCACCTTGAGCCAGTCCTGGTTTTACTAGAAGCAGACTGGCGCAGAGCGGAAACCTATGTTAACATGGTTACCATAAGACCCAGGCTGTGTCCGAACCAGGCTGTGTTTGGCCTACTGCGTCCTGCGTACGAGCATATTGTATACTGCTTACTGCATACTGTTCAGTGACATGCAGTATGCAAAAAATATCCTCCATACTATTATCAGCGAAAACCTGGAAATAAGTATATCATTCTGGGATTTTACGTACACTGCATTTAGAGAACATTTCACCTACTGAACAAGCATACTCAACAGTAAGGAAGGGCATTGATTTGGACACAGCCCCAGCCTAGCTCAGATTGCTAGCTCCGGCATGATGAAACATGGGGAGCCATTTTGACCGACAAAGAATTACACGCAAAGATTACGTCCCATCATGGGCTACGCTACAGACGAGTGCGAGGCGCCTCGAAACACCCGCTACTCGGCCGTGGCGGAGGAGCCGTTATGGAGAAACCCAGCCAGTTAGCAGGGGGGGGCCAGCATTCACCTTCGTCGATGTCGGGGGGGAGGCCCCCCACGAAGACCTTGCGGGAGTAGCGCTCCACCCGCTCGCCGTTTTGGTGGGGGAAGCAGTGGGGCGAGCCCAGCCCGGGCAGGCCCTGCTCGGCCCGCTCGTCGTCCACAAAGCCGTCCTCCATGGGGAACAGGGACGAGTGACCTGGGTCAGAGGCACAAACAGAGCACAGTCAGTCACACGCCCCCCAAAACACTAAGGCCCGTTTCTTTCATTGCACTACATGTTAGGCGTCTGCCTTTTAAGAGCGGTTTACGCCATTCAGTTTTAAGTGCACTGGTCGAGTGCACGATGGCAGTGCCTCCCTGGAGCCACCAAACGACAAGCTCAGTTCCTGAACCGCCGGACCGCACGGCGCCCCCAACTTCCGCCGTGTCAACATTGCGCACATACAGCCGTGTCCCTGACGCGCTAAACCGCTCAACACTCTGGCCCTGTGCTATACCATCACTGTGATGGTCATTTTGTTGTTTCAGATGTGTAATCAGTGTGTGGGGGATAGAGAGGAACTTTCCTCCTGCCCGATGATGATGCAGTGCTGCTGATGATGTGGCTGCGGGGGCGGTCCCAGTAGGGCCTGCTGGGAGCAGCCTAAGGGAGAGCTAAGCCCACCCCCTCACTCGCTAGTCATCCCCAAACTCAGGTAAACACTGGAGCTTCCACTCACTTCAAACTGATGCACCAAGTACACCTTCGTCACTAAATGACCCTCAATCTGCTCCTCACATATTCACACTGTCCCTCACACACACATTATCCCTCAGACACACACACACACACACACACATTATCCCTCAGACACAGACACACACACACACACACACACACACACACACACACACACACACACACACACACACACACACACACACACACACACACACACACACACACACACACACACACACACACACACACACACACACACTTTCCCTCAGACACACAGCAGAACGCATTTGTTCTTTAGTCGCAAATATTCCCAGGGAATTGATGGACAGACGCATACAGATGAAATACTGAAGACAAACACACACGTGGAGACACAGATGTAGACACAGGGCATACATGGAGACCACATTTTTGGCAATTCAAATTGCATCACATCAAAACGAAACTGCACCATATCAACAAATCTGAAATGACTTCTTTACCTCGTCGTCTCCCATAATTCCTTGCTGCATGTAAAACAGGACAGATAACCCATGAGCAGGAACACAACAGTAATAAAATCGAAGAGGCATGTCTGCATTAGTTTCTCATTCCCTTAGGACCTACTTATAATGGTAAACAACGATGGCAAAAGCGATTCAAAAGTAACCTTAAAAAAAGTTTCATGCAAGTAAAACATTTTAAATGTATCCACATAACTTATTTTTATATTTCATTATTGGGACCCATCAGAAATTTAGTTTTCTCCAGCCAAGGGACAAATGCACCACACTTAAAACGCAAGTAAAGTCACAAAAGTAGCTACTGTCAGTGTACACGTCTATCAAATCTGTCCTAATTCCTGTCGAGCCACAATCTATCCTCAACAGCCCTAAAGAGCTCCGCCCACATGCTTTGGGAACTGGAAAGACGGCCAACGCGGCTCGCCGCGCCCCACCCCCGAGCCAGGAGCCAGCACAAAGCTCGGAGATTATGATCCCGGCTCCTCCCGTGAGAAGACGGTGAAAAACTGAGACGCATCTGAACGCCGGGAGGTCGAACACCAGGAGGTGAGCACAGGGATAGCACAGGATTTTGGGACCGAAAACAGCGTGGAGCCGCGGGATGCTAACCCTCAGTGATCCGCAGATCTCGTTCCAGTGTTTCTGGGGCTTCAGATGATCTCCTGGTAAAGGGAGAACTACAATACCCATAAACACCAGCACTTGCACCCTGATTTTGGGAACGGGCTTCGTGGCGTTCAAAGCATTGAGAGGGGGAAAATACAGTGGCTTCAGAACGTATTCATACCCCATTGATTATTTCTCATTTTGCTGTATTGCAAAGTCAAATGAAAACATATTTACGTGGGATTTTATTCTACTCCTGTAAAAGTAATTCTCTATAATGTGCAAATTAAATAAAGTATTTAGATGTCTTCAGGATATTAAAAACAAAAAAACTGAAATATCACATTTACGTAAGTATTCACTAGCTAAACTAATTAGACTTTGCAGCACAGCGAAATGAGAAATAATCAATGGGGTATGAATACCTTCTGAAGCCACTGTATATGGATAATGACGACCTAGAGGGTAGCAAAAGCCAGAAAAAAATGCCTTTTCTCCAGGCACACGTGATCGTCAAGTTCCCCTTCTCATGAAAAAGGTGTCTCTCGTTTATTGCTGAACCTACCTCCAGGGCTTGGCTATAAACCATAAGTATAATTATCCAATGTGTTTTGAGCGTGATAATTATAGTGGCGTATTGTTTTTTGTTTGCCCCCCCCTCTTGTGATCATACCTGACACCCTAGTGAATCTCCAGATGTTAGAGTCCATGTGAAATGCTTCTGGAGGGGAAAAGAAAAAAAAGAAAAAAAAAAAAGAAAAAAGAAAAAAGAAAAAAAAAAGAGAAAAAAACAGCACTCCTATCTGTCGGGTGTTGATATGATAGCCAGTCCGCAACTCTCATGTGATCATGTCACGCTTTTGCTGATCACATGGAAGCCGCATGGCTGTTTTTTTATGGGCTGTCATATCAACACCCAATAGATTATAATTTTTTTTTTCCTTCCCCGGATACATGTCACACGGTCTCTGACTTAGGAGGGCCACTGTGGTAAGATTGCAACGTTGTTATTGCATGTATATATCATTACGGTTTCATTGCCCAGCCCTATATACCTCTCTTCCCATCTTCCCTTCATTAATTTCCTTCTCTTTACTATATTCTCTCCTACCAGGGGTCTCCCTTTTTTTCCTTTCTCTCACTTTAATTTGCTCTCTTTCACTCCATCTTTCTCAGGCTCTCTACCTCTCTCTCTCTCGCTCCATTTAATTTTTCACCGCTCCCCTTTTGGAATTCATACCGCGTAGCTCCCAGAGGCAATCGGAGTCGCTGCCTCCGTGCCGACCAAGCATGGGATTAAGAGACCGACGACGACTGCGTCCACATCAACGCCTCCTTTTTCCACAGCGGCCCCGGCGTGGCGTATTAAACGGCGCAAAGCCTACACCTGGGCCTCCTGCCGTCCGCCGTCTCGGGCTGGCGGATGAAAAATGAGTCCGAGCGGCTCCCGCGGTGGCGCGGCGGGCGTGCGCTAGAGCTCCCCGCGCAGAGACGTGGGCCACGTCCTTTAGGAGCGCGCTGAGCTTTAGCGAGACCGATCACGGTCACCATTTTACAGGAGCCAGCTTGCCATGCCCTGGCCACACTTTTCACCTGCTCCTCACCCAGATCACTGATAAACATCATACCGCTTCAGAGACAGAACAAGCGCTGCTCCCCCCTCTCCGTCCCTACTCCCATTCTCATCGTCCACATCTAATCCTATCGCTCCACTATACTCTAATACTATCGCTGCCTTCCCTTCCACAGGTTAATCCCAGCGACAAAGGATAACCCACAACTGCTGTGTTACAGCCCACCCCGCTGCACTTCTCATTAACCGCTACTTGGAATGCTGGTGATTTATGAATCTAGGCCTTTTCTCGGTGCACTAATTGCAAGTTGCTCTGGATAGGAGTTTCAGTCAACTGCTTAAAATGTAAAAATGTTCAGTGCAAAAAAAAAAATCACAGCGAGAAGATTAAGGAAGAACACGGCTCCACGGCCGCAGCTCGTTTGCTGGTTCAGGGACGTGCCGTCGTCGTCGGGGCAGTAACGCAGTAAAAGCCCATTTGTACGTACCGTTTATGGGCAGAGGGCTGTCTCCCCCAGGGTGTGTGAATCCCAGTCGCCCTGGAGAAAGGACAGATACCAATCAGCACAGTAAAATCAGGACCCAGCATTTTTTCCCAAGGAGGACATGAGTTCCTAAGTTGAGAAATTTAGGAGCACGCTAATGCATCCCAATTGGCAGATGCGTTCCCAAAATTTTTTTTCCAGTTAGCAGACATCAGTTCTCCGAGAAAATTTCATTTTATGAGCAAATGCATTTTACATGGTATCCATTTATACAGCCGGACTACCCAAGAAATGTAGGTTAAGCACCTCGCCTACGGGCGCGGTGGCGACGCGCGCCAGCGACAAATCCCACCTTCATGTTCCAACGATTCGATTCCCTGAGACGCTCGCCTTCTTTTTCAGCCTTTTATATTAAACACGTGCCTTTGATCCTTCCTACTAGAACAAAGCGGAGAGAGAAAAACTGGCTCCAAAGAGAAGCCACTGCTCCACTCTTCCACAGTAACCGCAAACCTTCTGCCCAAACCCGGGGTCACCCAGAGCACAGACCGTCTCGGGCGACCCCGTCTCGGACGCAAGCGTGACGGCACAGACGGCAACTCGCAGAGAGAAAAAAATTAAATAATTTTGCCGGCAGAACACGCCGCCATGGGGTGGAGGTCTGACCTCTTAACAATTTGGGGCGGAAGGCCACTTTGGCACCGTCAGACTGAACATCCCTTCCGGGTAAGACGGCGTGGGAAACCCAACGTGCAAAACCGGGGACTGTCGATTCGGGGACGTGACTGAAGGAACCCTATCGGACGGAGGGAATAACCGGGCCGCACTGATAAATATCAAAAGATTTAAAAAACTGGGAGAAAAAAGGACATGAGTGAAGGGCAAAAACTGCTTTAAAAAAAATATATATAATTTAAGTCTCTCACAGGCTCAATCTGTCCTAGTTTTTCCATTTTGTCTGTGCGTACACTCACTTTATACTCGGCAGGTCCTCCACGCAAGGATAACTCGCGCTTACACATGTTTGTGGGGGCACCTTCGTGGCACCTCACTCAAGAGCGTGACTCGGGATTAAAGCCGGCAGCCCCTGGTCACCGAATCCCAAGGGCCAAAGCCGCACTTCCGCCTCAGCGCTGTCGCACGCTTCCAGCTCGAGGGGTCGGAGCAGGCCGGGTTCTCCTCTGTGCGGCACACGGAGAGGGCGGAGGATTGCGCCCTTCCCATTAAACGTGGGCCCGCGACAGAGCGCGTCGGGTCGGTGGTGTGGCACAGGCCGCAGCGGGGTCTGTTGGCGCTGGGGTCCCTTTCGCCTCGCTCGCTCGCTTCTGCGTGCAGTGTGCATGCTTGAGCCTTGCTATGTGTGTGTGTGTGTGTGTGAGAGAGATATACTTTTGTGACTCGTGCGCTGTGTGACCTTTCAAGGCTAGCCGTCTGCTCCACCCTTATACTGTGATTCGCCTCAGCCAAGCACAACCCACTTTACTCGTACTACAGGATGCAGAAAGAATCACATCATTTCTTCAAATGTTGCGGTGGTGTAGGAGGAAGAAGAAGTTAAAGTCACAAAGGTGCAAAAGAAGTCTTGCATTATGGTCCGGTGAATTGCCTGCAATTTCTAAGGTTATACAAGTTATTTAATCTTGTGGAAAAAACAGCAGGCAAAATGTTTAAACTGAACACTCAAATTATGCTACTGCCAACAACTCTTCAAGAGCAATAGCTAATGTGGATGCTTGAACCATGCTCGACTTCACTTATCTAACATACAGTGGAGCTCACAAAGCAGACCTATATCAAATGTTCTCCCCTCCTATCACTATAAGAGGTTTACTGGAGCCGATTCTACTGCAGCGGAGAGAGAGCAAGATGGAGGGAGAGGGAGAGATGTGGGCCTTCTCCACCCCCAGGCTTAGACACTGCAGCCCCCACCAAGTGCATCCTGGATCAGCCTAATTCCAGGAAGCACCCTGTGAGTTAAGGTCCTTTACAGCCACTCAGCCTTCCTCAGCCGCAGTGGGCGCTAGGCTAGGCTAGGCTAGGCTAGGCATCTTAAACCCCAACGGCTTCGCTACCGCTACCCCCCACCCTCCGCCCCCGCCTCATCCGCGGTTAGCGATAGGCTAGGCTAGGCATCTTAAACCGCAACGACTTCGCTACCACTACCCCTCCACCCTCCGCCCCCGCCTCATCCGCAGTTAGCGATAGGCTAGGCTGGGCCAAGCATCTTAAACCCTAACGTTCTTGCTGCCCACATCGTTCTCACCTGACTGAATAGCAGACGCTAACACGCAAACAGCTGTTACCTTGCGGGTAGGAATGAGGGGTTCTTATTAAAATATTCTGGAATCCCAGAATACTGAATATTCCCATACAAGAGGGAAGAGGGCGTACCCTGCCCCGGCGGTGGTGCTAGGTAGGAGGGGACTCCTCGCACGCCGAGGGGAGGGGGTTTGGCGGGATTTTAGGTCACGGTAAAGGCAGTTGAAACGGTCCTGCTCTAACAAATTGCTTTTTCGCAGTCGCACGCAATATTTTTTTTATGGAAGCTTTTTTATAACTTGTCCGACATTTTAAGGTGCAGAGAGATGGGAATGGAAGGACCCCAGTAAAACTTCACTAACGGTCATGGGAGTGGACTTGAATGAAATGTAGCGCAATAGAGGGAAGCACACTGCAAGAGGCACACGGAGGGCGGAAATAAAACGTACGGGGTGGAACGCATTTTGGATGCGAGGAGAAGGGGGCTGAGCTGTGCGGTTGAAAATAAATGGCCTGTCACTTTCTTATTATTATTTTTGCGATTGTCTCGTGCCCTTTCACACTATGGAGCGGAGAGGGGGGGTTTTACGACGTGAAGAGAAAATTAGCTTGCGTTAGCATGAAGCTTTCAAACTAGATAGTACACCTCATAAAGGAAATCAGGTAAAGAGTCTCTGCTGTGTAAACAAGGTTACGACCGAGATAATGAATGTGCCAAACTCCAACTGCACCTAAAGGCATCAGAAATATGCGTCTCACTATAGCTGATATATATATATATATATAGCGGAAGCCATTTTGGATCAAATTGAAAATTTGCCCTGGAAAGATGCACCGCTTGAATCGCACCCAAATTCAGCATAAATAGGATGGGTATGATGTATTGCATACATTTTTTTAAAATCTTCACATGCATTTTTCAGGCACTGTCAAACAGTTTGCCTGTACTAGATAGTAATACAGAAAAATGCACATTCCATCAAAAAAAAAATGTAAATAAAATAAATAGAAATTCGACACCTAGACCTAAACACAAATAACACAGAATGATGCCAACCAAAACAATCCCTTGGTGGACCGCTCTTTTAATAGCAACACATTTCCATTTGATTCGTCTCACCTTTCAAGGAATCCTGCTCCGCCCTCATGATGTCGATGAGGGAATTCTCCAGAGAGTGCATGTTGAAGCCATCAAACGATCGGGTGCGCTCCTGCCAAAACAATGGGGTGGTGGGGGGGGGGGGGGGTGTCAGAAATAAAGTTTTAGATTATGCTACTTTACCCAGGAAATCCTTTTCGCACGTAGCTTTTTCTCGACAGGCCGTTTCGACCGCAGAAGAACTCTTGAAGGAAGTCATTCACTTTTATTCCGTTGCTCCGCGTTGCCCTTAAAGGAAATGATCATCATATATGTCGATTACCAGAAGCATTTTTCACCCTCTCCAACTGGAGTTCCCGCAGCGTTTATACGCGTGATAAATGACAGATCAAGCTTAGATTTCCCCTTCATTTATTTATTTATTTATTTAAGGCATCTGTCGGGTTATTCTGGAGACATGCGATGCATGGAGAGCGGGTGTAGAAGAGCAGCTCTGGCTAGGCCCGTGCAGAGCATGCGAGAGGATAGAGGTGCAGGCTGACGGCAGAGGTGAACTTTAACCATCTGGAAAAGGGCTGACACCAGTTTAAAAAGCAAAAAAAAATAAAAAATAAGCAGGAAACGTTCGATTCCTCCACGTAGCCAGACGTAACGTGGCAAACCCGATCGGCGCCGATGTTTCTGTAACGTTTTCGCAACGTTGTGTCCGGGAGGAGAGAGCAATAGCCGTGAGCCGTTGCCCGCTAGCAAGTAAATAAATAGAACAGTATGCAGGTCAAAGCAGGGCAGCTGGGTGCAATATGTCACATGATGTACAAATGACATTTTGCAGCAGTTTGACAGTCCCAACGTTTGACAGACACGGCGCTCCGGCAGACAGAGCCCAGCAGCACAGAGGTGAACCTCGGCCTGAAGACTCGTTCCAATAAAAAAAATTAGAAAAATAACAGATTCACCAGCAAAGACAAGATTCCTATTCTTTCATCGATACAGAAACAAAAAAAACTATAAGCAGGGCTTCATATATTCTGATCAAGGCAAAAATTACTGGAACATGCTATCCTGAAACAAGATATTGGCGCCAAAGTGATTGTTTACGCAACTTAGCATGTTGTGACATATTAGTTTATTCCAAAGCTTTCTAATGTGCAAAGTTAATGCAAAGTGACAGGTATTTTTATGGCTACACATTTCCTACAGGCCCATCGCACGCATGCATTTATAAGCACAAACTGAACACTAGCCAGTAGGCCTGCACAACAAAGTGTTTTCGCCTGCCTGGTGACAGGTTTAAAC
>CM056385.1:21567838-21589773 GCA_029718625.1 Synaphobranchus kaupii | reverse complement strand
TTTTTGTGTTGAGCGATGGCTCTCCTGTGTGTTGTGTGTTTGTAGCGCCCATCTGCTGTATGTAGAGGCTTGAGGGCCACAGGATGGAGTATTACTTAAAGTTCTGCTTTACACTTGTGAGTCTTTAGTTTGAATGTAATCTCTTTCGTCCTATTGGTGGATTAGTTACAGGTTCCATTCCTACACTTTTTGGAACTTGCATTGTGGGAAGGTGATCCTTTAGTGCTTCTTTTTGCAGGTTAGTGTTTTTTGTAGCTTTAGTTGAGAGCATTTAGTGTATGCCATGACTGTACTGAATTTAGCTGTGTGCTATTTTTTATTTTGTGAAGGACACATCTTGCTGTGGCTAGCTATTGTGTGTGCCCTCTGGAGCTTGTGTGTGCCCTCTGGTAGTCTTTTGTGCCCACTGGTAGTCTTTCATATGCCCTCGTAGTCTTTTGTGACTCTAGACCGGACTATGTGTGACTCCGGGCGGGGTTTTGTGTGACTCCAGGCAGGGTTTTGTCTGACTCCATACTGGACTTTGTGTGACTCTGGGTGGGGTTTTGTGTGTGACTTTGGGAGGCTTGGATCCTTGTATGCCAGCATTTTAATGTATTATAGCATTATTTGTGTCATTTTACTGAGTCTTTTAAGTATGCCATGGGCTTGGTTCATTGTTTTCCTGTTGTGCATACAAACGGTAAGGTGGACTGTGTGTTTACTGGGGTATAACCTGAAGATCTGCCACAAGTGGGAGGGACAACCTACTGGCAGATGCCCTCTCAGTTGTAAGTGTCCTATTGTAGAGCTTAAATTGTATTCCTGTAATTGTGGTTGCCTTGATAGGCATCCATCTTAAGGAGGTGGTGTAATGTCCTTGACCAGCTTGTCTAACTTCAGGTGTGTTTATGTGGGTGTGATTGTTTCTCAGAGACACCTGGTTGAGGTGAATATAAAATACATGAAACAATTTACATCTTGAATCCAAGTTTAAATCAAGAGATGTTTAACCCTATAGACTTCACCCCTAGTATTTGAGACGCATGCGACTCAGTTACAGTATTCATGTTCATCGGAAAATATAAACTACAGCTTTAAGAAAACCCCGAAAATTTTGACGCAGTATTTTTTTAAAGGGTAGCCTCTTGCGAAAACCGCAGCTTCTGCAGTTACACTGCCGTGCAATACATTAGGAGGGTGCTATTAGTAGCCCACAGCACTTACGACCTTCCTCTGGCTACAGCCACAGACTGTAAAATGCATCAAATGCACCGTTTATACACGCTAAGAAAATCATGTTGACGTATAGAAACAATAATATTTTTTTAAAACGTTGTACAAATGAGTATTCGCCGTTTTCCTTGCTTACTGTACTATATACAGTACCTGATTTTCAATTTCAATTTCAATTTCAATTTTATTTATATAGCGCTTTTCACAGATGACTGTCACAAAGACGCTTTACAGAACAGAAAGGGGGAGAAAAGGGGAAATGGGAAATGCCAGCTCTAAGCCAGCTCTAAGCCCCCAGATAGCAGAGGTAAAAACTCTAGTAGGAGAGAAAAACCCTCATACTGTGGCGAGAAAAAACTCCCCGATGGGAAGAAATCTCGAGAGGAACCCGGCTATTGGGGGGGGATGCCCATCCTCCACTGGCCTATGGGTTGATTATGTCATAGGGAGGTATTCGATACAGATGACTCCATCATGTAGAGATCAGCAGTGGCAGGTGGGGGGCGCCTAGCTGGTCTTGGGCTGGAGCTCCGGGCCAGGAGGGGGGGCGGGGGGAAACTTGGGCTAGAGCTCCGGGCAGGTGCCCAGAGCAGGGAAGAGGATCCACTTTCGGTTTAGAAGACACCTAATTTTTTGCTCCAAAATCTCTCGTATAAATATGTTTAAGAAACCAAGTACTTACCAGTATATTCAGCTACAGCTGTTTTCTCATGAACCTTGAAGAGTTTATCTTGTTATATTTCGCCAAAGTCCCGTACAGTCGACATTTCCGCAGTGACCACCCCTCGTACTGAGGGCTGAAATAAGTTGCTGTACTTGTGTGAATACACACGCGCTTTCGTACGTTCTTTTTTAAACGTATTTAAATACATTAGGCGACGTATGTTATGGTTATTATATATATACTGTATGTGACTATTCTGAAATAAATGTATTCTGTAGCAAATTTCTGAATGATACAGCTTCGTCTTCAGTTCAAACTTAAAACCATGGATTTTGCAGGGAATATTTTTTTAGATATTGACATTTAAATAAAACTAGTAGAAACCAGGAGGACATTGCCTCAAAAGGGCCAAAGTAAATAGGGTTAAAAGTCAAAGTCTCTCTGTTGAGGCAGGTGATGTTTTAAGGGGGCTGGTGGCAGCAAGGCTGCGGTTGCGGGTCTTGTCCATGATCTTCCAAAGTTTGTGCAATTGTGGGAGATTAACGGGGCCCTGTGTCATGTAGATGGGGAGGGGAGTTTAGACATTAATTTTTAGTATCTTACTGCTGTTACTTTTGTTTTCTCCTTGAAAAAGTACATGTTGTGGGACTGTGATTTTTCTCCTCTCTCTCTCTGTCTGTCTCTGTCTCACTCTCTTTCTTTTCCCTCTCTGTCCTTTCAATTTTTATTGCTCTTGTGAGTAAATTTTAAGCGTCATTTGAATATGTGTTGAGATGTAACAATAAAGCTGGTTTTTAAATTAAAAAAATAATAATTTTCTTTCTCTCTGCGTGGTGCGTGCTGGGAGCACGGGGTGAAAGTGCGATGTGGAGCGAGTGTATGAGATTGGTGCAGTTTTTGATTTTCTCTTGTTTCTATTTTCCTCGTTAATGGTTTTTTTTCAATCTGTTATCTGCATGTCGGGTAAGATAATTTGCCTTTTTTTATTCATTAATTATTATTTTTTCTTTTTTTTACTAATGCAAGATTGATTGTTTGTATTTAGTTTTGTTTTGACTGTTTTTGTCGGGTTTCTGTAGGGATGGCGTCTAGCAGAGAGACGCCATCCCTTTCTCTCCGACATTTGAATTATGCCTGATCAGACTGTCACAGTAAAGGAGGTTCTCCTCTCTGTTGGAGATATAGTTGGTCTTTATAGTTTAGTTTTTCTTTATGATGTTTATGTTCAAGTTTCGCCGTTGTCTGTGCTTTCTACCCGTATTACGGTGTCCGGTGTTCCCCCTTTTATTTCCAATGAGGCCCTGGAGCGAGAGCTGCGGCGGTTCAGGAAATTCGCAAGCCCCTTTAAAACTATAGGTTTGGGGTGTAGGAATGAAAAACTGAAACATGTCCAGTCTCTTCGAAGGCAAGTGTGTATGTTTCTTGACTCTCCAACCCAGATTTTGGAAGTTTCATTCAGGGTAAAACATGAAGATGGACAGTATATGGTTTATGCAAGTTCGGGTAGCATGAAATGCTTTGAATGCGGTGATATTGGCCACAAACGCATTTGCCTGTCCGCATAGACAGTGAGCTGGGGAGAGCGCAGGTGCTCCGCCGTTATCCACTGACCCTGGTGAGGGGACGAGTGCGCAGGGCGAACAGGGGAAGAACATACAAGAGAACGTGTGGGTTTCCTCTGCTGTAGATGAGACTGTCTCTCGCTCAATAACACCTGAGCAACCGGTGGGGGGAAGCTCTGGCTGAACCCGGTGAGGAGACTTCCAAACAAGCGAGTGGTGCAGAAGTGATTAATGAGACTGGGGCGGAGATCGTATCCGAAGTTGGGGGTCGTGAGCCCAGCCAGACAGAGCAGGTCAGTGGGGAGGAGGTGGAAAAGCTTTTGAGTGTCGCTGACAGTCAAGAAAAAAACGAAGATGACGAAATGGATTGTCTGTTTCAGAACCGTCATTTCAAGCTCAAAATTTATATACGTACACTGGATGAGATAAATGATTTTCTCGACGAAACATTTGGGAAAATTAACGAAAATCGTTAATGTGACTGATTATTTTCCTGACACTGCGAAATTCATTAGATCAGAAACTGAGGGATGCACTACTGCAGTGTGATCAGAGTGAGTGTATTGTTATGGGAGGGGATTGGAACTGCACTGTGGATTTTAGCTTAGATAGGACAAGTGAAGAACCCCACCTCCAGTCATCCATTTCTTTATCCCGGTTAATATCTCAGCTGGATGTAATTGATGCTTGGAGGGTCAAACATCCAGCTCTAAGGCAATATACATGGGTGAAGGTTTAGGCAATAGTGTGAGTGCAGCGAGGCTAGACAGGTTTTATCTTTCACAGGCTTTTTGTGCGAGAGTACTAAGTAGTTTTATTTATCCTGTTGATTTTACAGATCATCATTTGACTGCTGTTGAGCTATGTCTCTCCCCTTCAGTGAGTCCACACTCCTGTTGGCGTTTTAACACTAAACTGCTGCAAGACAATGATTTTACTGAAAGATTTGTGTCTTTTTGGGAAATGTGGAGAGCAAAAAAGGGGGAGTTTGTCTCTTTGAGCCAATGGTGAGAGGTGGGAAAGGCGCAGATCCGTGTCTTCTGTCAGCAATACCTTTTTAATTCAACATAGGGCTGGGCGATATACAACATCGATAATTATCGAATGCAGTAACGGCCGTTGCCACTGTGTGGGGCGCCTTTCTTTTCGTCTTTTTTTCTGTAAGTATACCCAATATACGGCAGTAAACAACCAAACTTCAGAGGCCACATGAAATGCTTCCAGAAAAAAACATCACCGCTGATATCTATTGAGTGTTGATAAGACAGCCAACCAGCAGCAAGGTCGTACAGCTTTCACGCGATCATGTGATGTGTTATTTCAATCGCATTAAAGGTGCAACGCCTTTCTGTGATTGTCCGTCTTATCAACACGCAGTAGACAGTGATGACGTTTTTTTCCCCGGAAGAATTTCACACGGGTTTTGAAGTGTAGATTACTACCGCACCAGGTATAATTAAAGAAAGAAAGGCAATACCCCACATGCTGGCAACGGGCGTTATTGCAATCGATAATTATCGTTGCAGTATATCGCCCAGCCCTAATTCAACAGCAAAAATAAGAGAAGCTGTCCGGACACTGGAACAGGACATTACTAACATAGAAAGCAGTTTATTTAATCATAGCAACCTTGAGAATGGAGGACTACTACAGAATAAAAGTAGTGAGCTGGACATGCTTTTGCAAAAGCAAGTAAAGCAGGCTAAGACTGTTACGATCCCAGGGAAGGTTTGGACCTAAATGCACGACTGAGGCAGAATCAAAGGAAAGGAATATTTATTAAAGTTAAGTTTAGGGGAAGTCCCAAAACTGTACAGGAAAGACAAGCACTATATATAACACAGGGTAATGTCAGGAAGCCCGGAACGGACTGCTCCAAGCCGGAGCTGGACTAGAGGATCCGGAACGGGTTCCAAGCCGGAACTGGACTGGATAGGAGGTGTAGGTAACACCTGGACTGGACTGGAACTGGACCGGGAGGTCCACTCTGGAAACGGGCTCTGGAACGGATTTGTTCCAAACCGGAACTGGACTTGAAGAGGTAGGTGAGCGACTCACTACGGCTGGACTGGAACTGGACCGGGACGACTACATCGGTACTGGGCAGAAAGCAGAGGGTGGTTAGTTTGGGAGTAGGTACGGGAAGGACCGGGAGGTTCTCACAGGGGTGCAGAGTATGACAGGTAGGTAGCCGGCGAAACACGGCAGAGCTGGGTGGTGTGGTGTGGCTCAGGTAGGTCCGGTTGGAGCTGGCTGGTCTCCAGAGCTCCCGGAACCGTAACCGAAGAACTTGGAGGCTGCTTCGGCCGGACAGGAACAACTGGAGGGTAGCCAGGATATAACGCCACCACGGATCCTACACGAGCTGGAGGTGGAGGGTACCGCAACACACACACACAAACACGGGGAAACGAACACTGCAACGGATGAATGGAAGCCGGGTAAGCTGGTGGTGAAAGGAAGACAGGTTAGCTGCATGCAAAACAGAAACGACAGGGGAGATAAACTACCAATCCGTAGTTAGTGAGAACTAAACGCTGTAAGGGGATAATATCCCACAACCAAGCGAACAGAACTTTAAAAGACCAGGAACGACAAGCATTAACACCGAGTGAGGATTGTTAGCGAACAGTAAACAGGGTCTGAAGGGTTATACATGTAATGAACCGACAAAGAAGGGGAGACAGCAGGTGGGTTAAATAAGGGAGTGAGATTGGAATCAATAAGGAACAGGTGCGGAAAGAAACCGGGAGTGATTGCTACACACAAAGGTGAGGAATGTATGCAACGAGCGGGGAAGGCGATAGGCGGAAACTGGGAAATCAAGAGAGCGAAACAGAGGGGAAACGCCCAACCTGAAGCAGAGGGGAAAACACGGACAAGGAATCCAACAAGACACGGAGGGACATGACAAAACCGGGAAAACCTACTGGATGGGAACGGAATGTCACAAAGACATGGATGCACCAAGTTCGTTTTTCTTCAATTTGGAGAAATCCCCTGCATGGAGCAACCAGATGGCTTGTCTTCGCCTTCCAGATGGGAGGCTGATCACAGACACAACTGAAATGAGGAGGCACGCAGTGGAGTTCTATACTGCCTTCTACAATGCGGAGGAATGTAATGAGGGCTGTGCTACAGAACTTCTTCAGGGGCTACCTCAGTTGGAGTCTGTAGATCGGGATTCCCTCGAGATGGAGATAAGTCTGGAGGAGTTACCAAAGGCCGTAGGACAGCTTGCTTCAGGTCGGGCACCTGGAATAGATGGACTGCCTGCAGAATTTTATAAACATTTTTGGCAACATGTAGGTGCTGACTTTCGGGAAGTTCTGCTTGACTGTATTAAAAGGGGCTCATTGACAGTTTCTTGTCATCGTGCAGCTCTCACTCTACTTCCCAAAAAAGGGGACTTGGCTCTATTAAAGAGCTGGCGGCCTGTGGCTCTTTTATGTTGCGATTATAAACTGCTTTCAAAGGTACTGGCAAACAGACTGAAAGACTATTTGGGTATCCTTGTCCATAAGGATCAATCATATTGTATCCCATTCCCAGACAGCTCCATTATGGACAACCTGTTTCTTTTACGTGATATTTTTGATGTATGTAATTTATACAGTATTGATATTGGTATTTTATCTCTGGACCAAGTGAAGGCTTTTGATCGTGTTGATCATGGTTTTTTGTTTTCTACTCTAAAAGCCTTTGGGTTTGGGGAGAGTTTTATTTCTTTGGTAGGGTTATTGTAACAGGACGCCTCATGTATGGTTAAGGTGGGAGGTGGGTTAAGCCGACCTATTTCAGTTTAGAGGGGTATTAGATAGGGCTGCCCCATTTCAGGACAGCTATACTCATTAGCTATAGAACCTTTTTTAACCCTTCTATTGTGTTAGGGTCAAATTTGACCCGTTTTCAAGTTAAGATATGTAATAAATACCATCTAGTTTTTTTTATTGGAACAAGGCTTCATGATATCCTCAAAAACAGCTATATAAACACAACAAAACCAATTGTCACCATTTTGGACAATTCTGAAGGTCTCTAAAAAAAAAAGTTACATCTGTGGTGTTATGGGTCAAATATGACCCGGCTGAGAATATTGGCTATTGATAGTATGGCATGCATCATAGAAAAGTTGTGGGTAGCTCTGTGGATCAAATTTGGCTCAAACAAGATTCATCTTTGACTCTAGACACCCCACCCCTCCCCTTCCTCCCTGGGAACAATTATTTTCTCGCAGTATGGACTTGTACTCCCAATCCCTCTGGCACCCCTCCCCCCACGGGAACTCAACCTTTCTCACAGAATATGGACACTGAAATTGAACTTGAACATGAACACACACACACACACACACACACACACACACACACACACACACACCATCTTGTTCATGTTCAATGTTCAATTTGAATGTTATTTTGAACACACACACACACACACACACACACACGCACACACACACACACACACACACACACACACACACACACACAGAAACACTCTTGTTCATGTTCATGTTCAATTTGCATCTGCTATTTTTGACAAAATAAAGTTTGGTTTATAAAAAATAAAGGACTTTTTACCTTTTTTCTAACATAGATATACAGATCCTTTCCAAAAAATTAGAATACCATGGAAAGGGAGTGGACTGAGGCTGGAGTCAGTGCTTCAAAAACCACCACGTACAGACGTATCCGGGACATGGGCTACAACTGTCGGATTCCTCGAGTCAAGCCACTCCACTCATTCTCTGAAATAACTGAAGTAAATTTTCAACACACTATTCTAATTTCTTGAAATACTGTTTTGGGGGTTTTCTGGAGCTGTAAGCCAAAATTATGAATAATTAAACAAATAAAGGCTAGAAATATTTCACTTTGTGTGTAATGAATCTATAATCTATGAAAGTTTCACTTTTTGAATGGAATTATGGAAAAAAAAAACGTTTCCATGATATTCAAATTTTTTGGAAAGGATCTGTATACGGGTCAATTTTGACCCGTAACACCACAGATGTCACTATGGTTAATAATATAAAGTTCGAAAAAACCCACAAGCAATTTATTCTAAAAAGTGTGTTCTAATATTAGTCTATTATAGTCAGATAACATAATTAACCATTGTCTTCACTATAGGAAATATAATGAGTGAATTTAAACTTTTTTTTAACTGAAAACAAGTGGTATATTGTAAGATAAATGGTCTTGGGACCATAAAAAAAATATTTAAAGCAGTAATTGTATGGTTATGAATGCATAATAAGTTAGTTATGAGGTAAAAAACAATATTGGATGATAATCATTTTTTGAGTGTTTTGGGTTGAGTTACATCATGGGTCAAATTTGACCCGCTAACACAAAAGATGTGGACAACTTTCTAACACATTAGGAAGGTTAAGTAGGCTAAGGAATAACTTGACTGGGCTTTCCCTACCCGGGCTACTACAGAACCCACCAATAGTTGTCTGCTTACGCGGACGATGTCAACATTTTTATTAAGGACAAGGCTGATATTGTGGCTTTAGAGAAAAGCCTAGATCTGTTTCAGAAGGCTTCATCCGTAAAAATAAATTGGGAGAAATGTGAGGCCTTGCAGGTTGGGCGTTGGCATGAGAGGGTAGTCCCCAATCTGCCTGGGGGTCTTAGGTGGGGAAAGAGAGGAATGAAAATTCTTGGGGTATTTTTTGGCACAGATGAATTTCAGAAACAGAACTCCGAGGGTATAGTGGAGAAAGTGTCTGCCAGGTTGTCTAAATGGAAATGGTTGCTACCCCAGTTGTCCTATAGGGGAAGGGTTCTGGTTGCTAATAACTTGGTTGCCTCAACTTTGTGGCACAGACTTATTGTATTACCTCCACCAAAGGGCCTTATTGAAGAGGATCAAAGGATCATTGTCAAGTTTTTCAGGTCTGGACAGCACTGGATTCGGGCAGCTGCTCTGTATCTACCGGTGCATGAGGGGGGACAAGGACTCATGGATATTGCCTCAAGGGTGATGGCTTTTAGACTCCAAGCTGCACAGAGACTACTCTACTGTGATGAACTGAGCTGGCTGGATAACGCTCGCCTGCTTTTGAGAAGGGCTGGGCGCTTTAACTGTGACAAACAGCTATTCCCGCTACGTCCTGGTGGTGTGGACTAGACTGGACTGACTCCTTTCTACGAGACAGTCCTACAAGCATGGCAGGTCTTCAAAGTCACCCGTGAACCTGAAGCATCACCAGGGGTGTGGTTATTTGAGGAGCCATTGTTCTTCAATGGTTTGATCACCAGCATTACTTTGCCCTCTGCCAGTCTGCGGTCATGTCTGTGTTGCACAGGTTGTGTGAAGCTGGGCCATTTGATGAAGGCCACACAAACAGGTGTTGAAGCCCTTGGGGAGATTGCGGGTATAAGGCCCTCTAGAGTGCTACTGAAGATTGTGGAGGAAGTCTGCCTCCCTGCTGGCTCCTCTAAGAGCGTTTGCTGAAAATCGTGCTCTCTCTGACCAATGGGATGATGAATGTGAGTACAGATTCGCATCCCTCACCATTTTCCCTGCTATAGGGGAGTGGCAGGAGGAGGAGGGGAATTTTTTGTCTTTTACAACCCCAAAACTGGGGAAGTTTGAAACCATAAGCAAAGGAGCTATCTATCATAACTGTGTTAAGGTTTCACACTTACGCTCGCTGGCAGGGATGAAGTCGTCGAGGTGGACCGAGTTTTTTGGCCCAGATATTTTCCTAAAAGGCTGCTGGCGGTCCCTGTATAAGCTGCATAAGTTGAAAAACGGACAGCTGACCTCCAGTGGAGGGTAATACACAGGGCAATAGCTACGAACAGACATCTGGCGCACCTGGATCCTAATACTGGGCAAGTGTGCCTTTTCCATTTAGAAATTGAGTCAGTGTCACACTTATTTATTGAGTGCCTCAGATTAAGGTTTTTATTTAGTCTCTAAGAGACATGGTTTGAAGGTTTGGCAAAAACTTTCTCATTTGACCTGTTCATTCTAGGTCCAAGGTATAAGGCGAGGAACAGGGCTGTACATGTTCTTTTGAATTTTTTGTCAGGAATGGCCAAATTGGCCATATGGAAAACTAGAAAGAACCACATTCAGGGTCTAGCATCAGTAGACCGAGTGTTGATGATGAAACAGCTGCTGGCAGCCAGACTTAGGGCTGACTATGCTTATCACAGCCTGATTGGCAACATGGATGGTTTTCTGTCTATTTGGGGCATAGGGGATGTGCTCTGTACAGTCCAGGATGGTATGTTGGTTTTGTCTTTTTGAATTTATTGATTTTATTTTACTTATTAAAATTTTTTTGCATTCTGTTCTTATGTTTTGTCTGGAAGAGGTGTTTGATGTAATTTAATTTCTAATTGTATTTTCTTGTATGTGTTGACCAGTATTTAATGAAGGAGTTTAAATTTAAAAATTTCTCTGTCTCTCTCTCTCTCTCTCTCTCTCTCTCTGGAGCGAGTGCACGTGTCAGGGTGGCGGTGCTTGGGGTTTTCTGATCTTTTTCTCTTTCCTTGTTCTTTATCTTTTCTCACTCTTCTTCTGGTCATTCTTTTTCTTTTCTCTTTCTTGCACTGGTTTTATTGTTTGTTTTATTGTAGTTGATCGACCGGCAAGAACTGCCAAGTGTTGCAGGAATATGGAAAATATTTGGAAAATGGTGTCTCAACCCGACGGGGGAGCGCACCCCCTCTCCCTCCGCAATGGGTTTAGGTGCGTCCCTGATACGGGTGCTACTATTGAAGAGGTACTCATGGCTGCGGGAGAGCAAGTTGGACATAATAGCGTTGATTTGGCATCGAGGATGACTAAAGCTGTTGTCATATTTTTAAAAAAATGAAAAATTTGTCAGTCAGCTGATTGAGAGTGGCCTCTGGGTGAAGGAGACTTTTGTGCAAATAACACCGCTGTCAGCACCGGCAGTAAAAGTAACTATTTAAAATTTTCCACCATTCATTAAGAACGAAGCCATTGAGAGGGAACTGACCCGTTTTGGTAAGTTTGCAAGTGTGATAAAGATGATACCACTCGGGTGTAAAAATATAGCATTAAAACACGTCCTATTCTTTCGGAGACAAGTTTTTTATGTTTTTAAGTTGGCCCACAAAAACTCTGGAGGTTTCTTTTCGTGTAGCTCACGGAGAAAACTCCTATCTGATCTATGCCAGCACTGATAGTTTACGTTGCTTTGGGTGTGGTGACATTGGCCATAAGGGGTTTACGTGTCCGCATAAGAAAAAAGACAGATAAAATAACCGATCGACTGAATCAGGGCCGAGACGGAGCGAAAACATGCCGGACGTAGAGTGTACTGTGGTTGTAGTGGAGAAACCCCTTTCAGGAGATACTATGGGGTGGGTAGACCCGGGTGAAGGACCTTCCTCTGTACAGGAGATAAGTACAGAATCGCCAGACTTGGAAAATGTGCAACAGGGTGACGGTGAGAGGCAACATAGTTTGGTAAATGCAGAAGGACAGGATGACAGCGTTGGGCCGGGTAGCAGTGATGGGCAGAGTTGCAGTGCTCCACAGGCTAAGTAGGGAGTGCAGCAAAGTTCTGAAAATAGATCACTGGAGATGGCAGAGGTTGCGCATGAGGCAATGGGAGAAGAGGATAGGTGGTCCGATGACTCCGATATCTCTTTTAGCCAAATGAACGATCACGGAACGTTATATTCTGTAGAACAAATTAACGAATTTCTTGACAAAACTAAAGGGAAATCAGTAGACTTGGGGTTTTTTTCCCCCCGATCTTGATAAGTTTGTGCTTTTCGGTCATAACAGAAAAGCGTTGGTTATGATGTTCTTGATAGGCAAAAACATTTCCATCTAAAGAAACATTTAACTTGAATTTGAGAGGGGGAAAGTGTAAAAAACACTGGAAGGGTTAGATCGTTTAAAAAACAAGAATAAATGCACATGGCTATATTTCTAGTTTTCTGCTTTCTTTTCGATCTGTTTTTCCGTCTTTCCCCCTCTCACTATCAGTCTATGGAAGTTTTACGGATAGGATCTTTAAACGTAAATGGGGCAAGGGTTAAAGGCAAACAGGCCATATTGTAACGTCCCGTTCCCATCTAGTCCGTTTTCCGTGTTTTGCCATGTCCCTCCGTGTCATGTTTGATTCCCTTGTCCATGTTTTCCCTGTTGCTGCAGACTGGGCGTGTTCCCTCTGTTTGTTTCACTCCTTTTACCCACTCTGGTTTCAACCTATCTCCTTTCCCCGTGGTTGCATGCATTCTGCACCCTTCATTTGTTCAATTACCCATGTCTTCATTCTCATGCTTTTCCTGATTGTTTCCAATCACACTCCCCTATTTAACCCACCTGCTGTCTCCCCTCCAGTGCTGGTTCATTACTTGTGTTGCCTTCCTTACCTTGTTGCTTCTCTGTAACGTGCTCCTGAATTCTGTTCCTTGAATCTCTGTCCTTGTTGCTAACTTCAGTTAGGTTCTGTCTAGGGGCTTAAATGCTCACTGCCTGCTGTTGTTGCTCCAGTCTTGTTCGTTTGTGGTTTTTTCCTGTTTGTTCATTTCCTGTCTCGTTAACCACCTCCATTGTTCCTGCCAGTCTGTGGCTGTTTCCCCCTCCCTGTTTGTGTTGCGGTACCTTCCATCCAGTTCCAGTTGGACCTCCCGGTCCAGTACCAGTCCAGTTCCGGTTTGGAACTCGTCTCCCGTATCAAGTCCAGTTCCGGTTTGGAATAACTCCTCGTTCCCGTGATCCAGTTCCTGTTGGACCTCCCGGTCCAGAACCAGTCCAGTTCCGGTTTGGAACTCGTCTCCCGTATCAAGTCCAGTTCCGGTTTGGAACAAACGCCACGTTCCCGTGATCCAGTTCCTGTTGGACCGTCCGGTCCAGATCCAAGTCCAGCTCCGGCTTGGAGCAGTTCCAAGCTCCGGAGAACTCCATAACCACCCTTGTTATACTGTTGTGTATTATCTGTGTACGGCTTGGGACTACCCCAAGCCCCTTAAATAAACTCCCTTTTCTGTCCCCCTTTGTCTCTGAGTCGTTGCACTTAGGTCCAGCCCCTATCAGGATCGTGACACATATTGTTTATTAAAATGAAACGCATGTAACTTTTTTACAATGGACACATAGTGACAAAAATAATGAAGCAGAGTGGGGGTTATGGTGGGATGGGGAATATGCCATCAGTCACGGCTCAAATGTAAGCGCAGGGGTTGGAATTTTTTTTACTCCAAATGTCAATATATTATCAAGACTAGAAGTCAAGAAAGGCCGTATTCTGATTGTTAGGGCGGAAATAAAGGAAAACCAATACACGTTTGTTAACATACAGTCAAGCTGGAAAGTCTGCACACCTTTCACCTTCTCCACGTTTTATTACGTTACAGACTTATACTACAATAGATTGAGTTCATTTTTTGCCTCAAACATCTACACACAATAGCCAATAATGACGAAGTGAAAACAGGTTTTTAGAAAATATGCAATTTTATTTTACTGACAGAAATAGATTATTTAGGGGTTACATATCTGTACACACCCTTAGCCTAATACTTGGTTGCTGCACCTTTGGCAGCGATTACAGCTTCAAGGCATCTTGGGAAAGAAGCTACAAGCTTGGCACACTTGTTTCTGGACATTTTTGCCCATTCCTCTTGGCATATCCTTGCAAGCTCCGTCAGGTTGGATGGGGAGCGTCGGTACACAGCCATTTTCAGCACTTTCCACAGATGTTCAATTGGATTCAGGTCTGGGCTCTGGTTGGGCCACTCAAGGACATGCACAGACTTTCTCCAAAGCCACTCCTTTGTTCTCTTGGCTGTGTGCTTCGGGTCGTTGTCATGTTGGAAGGTAAACCTTCGCCCCAGTCTGAGGTCCAGAGCGCTCTGGAGCAGGTTTTCTTCAAGGATCTTGGTGTACTTAGCTGCATTCATCTTTCCCTCTATCAGGACTAGTCGCCCCGTTCCCGCTGCTGAAAAACATCCCCACATCATGATGCTGCCACCGCCATGCTTCACTGTAGGGATGGTATTAGCCAGGTGATGAGCGGTGCCTGGTTTCCTCCAGACGTGATGCTTGGTATTCTGGCCAAAAAGTTCAATTTTGGTTTCACCAGACCAGAGAATCTTGATTCTCATGGTTTGAGAGTCCTCTAGGTGCCTTTTGGCAAACTCCAAGCGGGCTGTGATGTACCTTTTACTAAGGAGGGGCTTCCGTCTGGCCACTCTACCATAAAGGCCTGATTGGTGGAGTGCTGCCTGGATGGTTGATCTTCTGAAAGGTTCTCCCATCTCCACAAGGATACGCTGGAGCTCTGTCAGAGTGACCCTCGGGTTCCTGCTCACCTCCCTGGCCAAGGCCCGTCTTCCCCGATTGCTCAGTTTGGCCGGGCGGCCAGGTCTAGGAAGATTCTTGGTGGTTCCAAACTTCTTCCATTTACGAATGATGGTGGCCACTGTGCTCTTTGGGACCTGTAAAGCTGCAGAGATTTTTCCGTACCCTTCTCCAGATCTATGCCTTGACACAATCCTGTTTCTGAGGTCTGCAGATAATTCCTTTGACCCCATGGCTTGGAGTTTGCTCTGACATGCACTGTCTGTAATGGGAGTGGCTGGGTCGGAGGACCAAGCGCGACCGTCAGGGATTCTAAAAGTGTAGGTACTAACACCTACACCACTAAAGCAGACAGATCTGCACTGGAAAGGGTAAACAAACAGTGGGAAACAAAACCTCCCGGCGTAAGCCAAAAATAAAGCAACCCCAAACGAGGGCGAACTCGAGAAACGCGAGTAATCAATAACAAAAGAATCTCACACTCTTTAACGAGTAAACAAATAACAAAAGAACCTAACGCTCCTTAACGAGGAGCGAATACAGGAGGACAGAAAAAACAAACAAAAGAAACACCCTGAAGAAATGGGTGAGAGAAGGGGGAGAAACTAAAGCCTGTTACCTACAGCTCTAAGGGAGAACGAACTGTACAAAAGGCAACAGGTAGGAGAGTATAACGGATGAAGATAGAAAGAAAAGGAAAAACCAAAATAAATCTTTCTTCTAACTCTAATAGGACTTGCTGCGTTTCCTATTCGTGCGAACCAGAATAGCAGCGAACGAATCTAATACCTTTACCGACCTCCTTGTCAATATAACAACGACAACATGGAAGCGTCGAAAATGCGGAAGTGCTGGCTATTTATAACCGGCAGGAAATCCAAACCAGGTGAAAGAAATAATTGCCGGGCGAGATTCAAACAACGAAACGGAGGCGGAAAAAATCCGATAGAGCGTTCAAAAGACGCCAAAAGAAAAACCGAACGCAGAAACAACAGCAGCTGCCAGAAACCATGACAGGACCCCCCTACTAAGGGACGACCCCAGGCGATCCCACAGCCTTGCTTCTGCGGAAGTCCCTAATAAGTGTTGGGTCCAAGATGTTCTTGGAGGAAACCCAACAACGCTCCTCCGGGCCATAACCCTCCCAATCCACCAAAAATTGGAACCCTCTTCCTCTCCGTCTCTCGGCCAGAATGCGCCGGACGGTATAGGCTGGGCCTCCATCTATGATCAGGGGGGCCGGTGGAGGTTGGTCCGCCGGTGCCATAGGACTAATAAGTACCGGTTTAAGCCGAGAGACGTGAAAGGTGGGGTGGATGCGCATAGCGCGTGGAAGCTGTAGTCTCACGGTGACCGGATTAATACGCCGTATGATTTTAAACGGCCCAATGAAGCGGGGAGCGAGTTTACGAGACTCCACCCTGAGGGGGAGATCCCGCGTAGAGAGCCACACGCGTTGACCGACCCTGAATGACGGAGCCGGACGCCGGTGTCTATCTGCCACCCTCTTCTGAGTAGAAGATGCGCGCTGGAGAGCTGTGCGCACTCGTCTCCATACGGACCGACACCTCCGAATGAAAGATCCCGCGGAGGGGACCTCCACATCTTTCTCCAGTTCGGGGAATAACGGGGGTTGATACCCCAGCTGAGCTTCGAACGGTGAGAGCCCTGTGGAGGAATTGCGCAGAGTATTATGGGCGTACTCTGCCCAGGCTAGGTGTCGACTCCAGGACGTAGGGTTGGAGGAGGCCAGACACCGAAGAGTGTTCTCCAGGGTCTGGTTAGTACGCTCGGTCTGCCCATTAGTCTCCGGGTGGAAGCCAGAGGATAAGCTGACCGAGGCACCAATCAGAGAACAAAACTCGCGCCAGAACTTGGCAGCGAACTGGGGGCCGCGATCAGAGACCACGTCTGAAGGCAGTCCGTGTAGTCGGAACACATTATCTACTACCAGTTGCGCTGTCTCAGGTGCTGAAGGAAGCTTAGGCAAAGCAATAAAGTGAGCTGCCCTGGAGAAGCGGTCTACGACCACCAAGATCACCGATTTGCCCAGAGACATAGGTAAACCGGTGATGAAGTCGAGGGCAATGTGACTCCAAGGGCGACTGGGGATGGGAAGAGGACGCAAAAGGCCAGAGGGTGGGAGACGTGAACCTTTACTCCGAGCACAAACCGGACAAGCAGCAACAAAACTGCGTACGTCCCTTTCGAGACTGGGCCACCAAAAACGCCGGGACAAGAAATCCTTTGTGCGGTGCACTCCAGGATGAGCGACCAGCTGAGAATTGTGTCCCCATTGCAATATTCGGGACCTAAGCCTCGGCGGAACGAACAAGCAGTGGGGTGGACCCCCCCCCGGGCCTGGGTCGGAGCGCAGCGCCCTCTGCACTGCTGCCTCAACGGCCCATATAACCGGAGCCACTATGTGGTCAGCGGGGATAATAGGTTCGGGAACAGGATCCCTGTCTGAACGGTCGAAGATGCGTGACAGAGCATCAGGCTTCACGTTCTTGGAGCCGGGACGGTAAGTGAGCAAAAAATTGAAGCGCAAGAAGAATAACGCCCATCGGGCTTGGCGAGAATTACGCCTCTTGGCTTGCTGCACATATTGCAGGTTTTTATGATCCGTCCATACAGTGAATGGGTGCTCTGCCCCCTCCAGCCAGTGGCGCCACTCCTCCAGAGCCAATTTGACCGCCAAGAGCTCCCGGTCCCCCACATCGTAATTTCTCTCGGCCAGTGTTAGTGCACGAGAAAAATACGCACAGGGATGCATTTTGTGGTCCAACGGAGATAGCTGGGAGAGGATGGCTCCCACCCCCAACTCAGAAGCATCTACCTCTACCACGAAGGGGAGGGAGGGATTAGGCGTGATGAGAATGGGCTCGGAACTGAAACGCTTTTTTAATTCAGAAAACGCTGCCTCGGCCCTCGAATTCCATAAAAACCGGGAGGGAGAGGTCTTTTTAGTGAGCGCCGTAATAGGCGCGGCTACCGCACTGAAATTGCGTATAAACCGCCTATAAAAGTTGGCGAAGCCTAAAAAGCGTTGTACCTGCTTAAGGGAAGACGGGGTGGGCCAGTTCTTAACGGCCGAGACCTTCTCCGGGTCCATTTGAACTTTGCCATCTGCCACAATGAACCCCAGGAAAGAAACGGAGTTAGTGTGGAAAACACACTTCTCTGCCTTCACAAAAAGCTGGGCTTTGAGCAGCGCCTTAAGAACCTGCCTGACGTGGAGGATGTGAGTGGGAAGATCAGGAGAAAAAATTAAAATGTCGTCCAGGTAGACAAAAACTGATCTCTCCAGCATCTCCCTAAGGACATCGTTCACTAGCGCCTGAAAGACTGAGGGGGCGCTAGTGAGCCCGAAAGGCATCACCTGGTATTCGTAGTGTCCAGAGTGGGTGTTAAACGCCGTTTTCCATTGGTCACCCTCGCGAATGCGAACGAGATTGTAGGCGCTGCGCAGATCAAGTTTAGAAAAAATAGACGCCCCCTGGAGGCATTCAAATGCCGAATTCATCAGGGGAAGGGGATAACGATTCTTGATCGTGATGTCATTGAGTCCCCTGTAATCAATGCACGGCCTGAGACTACCGTCTTTTTTCTTTACAAAGAAGAATCCTGCCCCTGCCGGCGAGGTAGAGGGTCTAATAAAACCATTGGCTAGGGACTCTTCAATGTATTGCCTCATTGCGGCACTCTCAGGACCCGACAAGGAGTACAGCGACCCCCTAGGAGGAACCGTGCCCGGATAAAGGTTGATGGCGCAGTCATACGGCCTATGAGGAGGCAGAGAGGTGGCGCGTTGCTTGCTAAAAACCTCAGCAAGATCTATATACTGCTGAGGAACATTAGCCGGCAACGAAAAGTTGAGAGCCCCGCCCACCTGAGTGCTCTCACAGTCTGAGAGGGAATCAAGTGAGTTGTCCCAGTCGATCTCAGAATGGGGAGTCTCCTCCCCCCACCCACTGAGACCGTCAGCAAATGAGTCCCAGGAAAGACTCTCCCTGGCATCCAGAGAGGACACCACAGAATCGTGAGACCCAAGGGGAGACCTCCCCTCCTCTTGCTCGCTGTCTGAACTGGAATCGGAGGAAGGACGAAGTGAACCTCCGGATGTGAGCGGTCTAATCTTAGAGCAGTGAGGTCTACACTGAGGACCCCACTGGAGAATAACCGTCCCCTCTGCTCCCCAGTTAATATGAGGCTTGTGCTGAGCCAGCCACGAATGGCCCAGAACAAGAGGGTATGTGGGTGAGTCCACCAAAAAAAATTGAATCCGCTCTGTATGGCCAAGGAAAGAGACAGCCAGATTTAGAACGCTGGTGACCCGCCGAATTTTACCCGTGCCCAAAGGACGACCGTCGAGTGCCGTTACTAGCCGTGGGGAGAGGAGGGGAAGTGAGGGAATGCCCTGCTCCCTAGCCCACTTGATGTCAATAAGAGACTCGACTGACCCGGAATCAATAAACGCGATGCAGCTGGTGGAGCGCCTCCTCCAACTCAACTGCACTACTAACTGGGTACGAGGAGAGGTGTTATTAGGTCTCACCAGGGGCCCCCGATCCCCCTAGTGAGACTGTCCTTTTCCCATTAGCTTAGGACATTGGTCTCTGAAATGCCCTGTGCGTTTACAATATTGGCACCGGACGTCGCTCGACCTGGTGGTTCTGAAATCTCGTACTGCCGTCCCATCTACCTGCATGGGCTCATCTGAAAACGAGGAAAACGGAGTAGCCGCAGAAAGCGGTAAGTAACGCGACGACCGAACCCTGCGTTCCCCTGAGTGTCCCTCTCTCTCTCTCTCTCTAATGCGGTTATCCACCCGGATGGCTGTGGAAACCAGAGCACCAAAAGAAGCGGGTGGCTCGAGTACTGACAGTGCGTCCTTAACGGAATCGGAAAGTGCGTTAAGGAAAAGGGAGCTAAGTGGCCCATCGGCCCACCCAGTCTCCCCTGCCAGAGCTCGAAACGCAATGGAGAATGTCGCCACTGTCTCGTTACGCTGACGGAGACGGGTCAGTCGCATGGCCGCCTCCTGACCGGAGACGTCATGATCAAAGACTGACGCCATCTCCTCGATAAGTCTCTCTGTGGTGGACATAACAGGGGAATTAGCCCTTATTAAGGGGTCTGCCCAGGCGAGAGCAGTGCCTGTGAGTAGAGAGAGGATGAGTGCAACCCGAGCCTCCTGGGTGAAGAAGCGGGAGGGCTGTGCTTTAAAAAAAATCAAACATTGCGTCAGGAACCCTCTACACTTCCCGGCCTCCCCTCCATAACGGAGTGGGAGCTGCAATTTAGGCTCCCTGAGATCCGTAGGAATGGGAATAGCGGCGGGATCAGGAGGTGCTTGTGCAACAGGGATGGGTCCTTGTGTGACTGGAGAAGGTGCGGTGGTGAGAGTCAGGGGCGCGGATACCGTCTGCTAAGTCGCGCAGACATTCACTCTGATAGCGAAGCTGGCTAGAGAACTGCGTCTGCTGGGTATGGAGGGTCTGAACGGAAACCTGAAGGGCCCTAATGCCCTCCTCATGGGCGGAGATGGCTGCCCCCTGAGCCGTGAGGATTGTATTCAGATCTGGCGTTGTCGCTGGTACCTCCCTAGAGGCTTCCATGTTCTGTAATGGGAGTGGCTGGGTCGGAGGACCAAGCGCGACCGTCAGGGATTCTAAAAGTGTAGGTACTAACACCTACACCACTAAAGCAGACAGATCTGCACTGGAAAGGGTAAACAAACAGTGGGAAACAAAACCTCCCGGCGTAAGCCAAAAATAAAGCAACCCCAAACGAGGGCGAACTCGAGAAACGCGAGTAATCAATAACAAAAGAATCTCACACTCTTTAACGAGTAAACAAATAACAAAAGAACCTAACGCTCCTTAACGAGGAGCGAATACAGGAGGACAGAAAAAACAAACAAAAGAAACACCCTGAAGAAATGGGTGAGAGAAGGGGGAGAAACTAAAGCCTGTTACCTACAGCTCTAAGGGAGAACGAACTGTACAAAAGGCAACAGGTAGGAGAGTATAACGGATGAAGATAGAAAGAAAAGGAAAAACCAAAATAAATCTTTCTTCTAACTCTAATAGGACTTGCTGCGTTTCCTATTCGTGCGAACCAGAATAGCAGCGAACGAATCTAATACCTTTACCGACCTCCTTGTCAATATAACAACGACAACATGGAAGCGTCGAAAATGCGGAAGTGCTGGCTATTTATAACCGGCAGGAAATCCAAACCAGGTGAAAGAAATAATTGCCGGGCGAGATTCAAACAACGAAACGGAGGCGGAAAAAATCCGATAGAGCGTTCAAAAGACGCCAAAAGAAAAACCGAACGCAGAAACAACAGCAGCTGCCAGAAACCATGACACTGTCAACTGTGGGACCTTATATAGGCAGGTGTTGGCAATCCCCAATCATGTCCAATCAATTGAATTTATCACAGGTGGACTCCAATTAAGTTGTAGAAACATCTCAAGCAGTATCAGTGGAAACAAAATGCACCTGAGCTCACTTTTGGGTGTCATATCAATGATAAATGATATTTTACATTTTGATATGATCTATTTTACATTTAGATTTTTAATAAATTAGCACAAATGTCTAAAAACCTGTTTTCACTTTGTCATTATGGGCTATTTTGTGTAGAATTTTGTGTAGAGACAAAAAATGAACTCAATCTATTGTAGAATATGTCTGTAACATAATAAAACGTGGAGAAGGTGAAAGGAGTGTGCAGACTTTCCGGCTTGACTGTATATGCCCCTAATAGAGGGGGGATCGGGTTAGTCTTTTAAACAAATTAAAAGCTGCTTTAAATGACATTGATAGTGAAGACATTTTGGTGGTGGGGGGGGGGATTGGAATTGCACCCTTGATTTTACTATGGATAGAAATGGTGAAGAGCCTCATCCACTTAATCCACAACTGTTTTAGCTGGGATTACAACTCAGTTTGATTTATCCAATGTGTGGAGGAGAGAAACCCAGGTGTAAAGCTCTACACCTGGACAAAGGTATTGAGCGAAAGGGTAAGAGCAGCACGTTTAGACCGAATATATGTGAGCAAGGCAGTGATCAGCAGAGTCTTAGCTACACATTTGTTTCCAACCATTTTTTCAGACCATCATTTTGTTACTGTAAACCTGACAGTCTTGCACACTACCCCACAGATTTC
>CM056385.1:21425760-21567338 GCA_029718625.1 Synaphobranchus kaupii | reverse complement strand
AGCTGGAATAAAAGAGCAGTTTTATTCCGTTACACACTGCTCCCTCTTTGAAACACCCGGCTTGGTTTTATTTCAGTCCCTCTGTAATTTGTTTTGGATTTAGATCATTTTGAAATACTTAAACTTCTTTTTCTACCGGGTCTCAGGAGGATATTTGAACCAGAGGAATCTAGGTAAAGGCATTACTGAAAACATTCTGTTTCAGTGTGGCGTCAGTGGAAACGTTGGGGTTTATAGGGATCGCTATAAAGCGGGAAACCTTCAGTAAGCATGGACCTGCCCACAGTCCCAGCCCACCGTAAGTACTGGTGTGATTTGACAGACCTGTGGCGGACTGTAACAGGCGAACATGGGTTTGGGAAAAGAATGTCCTTCCTGGACATTCATACAACATTTTGCCAGGGATCTGTACAGCTCACCTCACAACATGGAAAGTGAGCTATAGCTTGAAAGGGTACCTTTCACTCCCCTCCTCACAACACCCACCCCCGACCCCCCCGACCCCCCTGACTCCCACACACAACTCTCAGAGCTGCAAAAGCCAAGGGGTCTGTCATTACAAAGTCAAGTCAAGTCAAGTCAAATTTATTTATATAGCACATTTAAACAACCATCGTTGACAAAAGTGCTGCACAGGTTACATAATAAAAGCACAATCAGTAAATAACAATAAAACAATAACCATCATAAAAGAATAGGGGCACAGTAAGAGATGCCAAGCTCAGCTCAAATTGAACGCCAATGCGAAGAGGGTGAGTCTTCAGGAGCGACTTAAAAATTGTAAGGGTCTGTGCAGACCTTATGTGAATAGGAGGCTATTCCAGAGACTAGGAGCAACTACCGCAAATGCTCGATCGCCTCTGCTTTTGAGGCTTGATCTCGGGACATCCAGAAGCATCCGGTTTGTCGACCTCAGTGCTCTGGAGGGAGTGTGACAATGCAGGAGATCAGCAAGATAAGAAGGTGCCAGCCATTTAAAACTTTAAACACAATCAACAAAATAAAACTTTAAACACAATCAACAAAATCTTAAAATCAATCCTATAGCAGACGGGAAGCCAGTGAAGGGCGGCCAGTACAGGTGTTATGTGTTCCCGCTTTCTTTTCCCAGTTAGAAGTCGTGCGGCAGCATTTTGTACTAGCTGGAGACGACGTAGAGAGGACTGCTCTATACCCACATACAAAGAATTGCAGTAGTATAGCCGAGAGGTAATAAGAGCATGAATAACCCTCTCGAAATCTTTGGGGGGGGAGATAGGCTTTTACTTTGGCTAAAAGTCTAAGCTGAAAAAAACTGGCTTTAACAACAGAGCTAATCTGTTTTTCAAACTTAAAAGAACTATCAAAGGGATCACAAGCCAGGCCCAGCTCACAGACAGTCATCTCTGGCTACCAACAGTGCCTCTTCAGTCAGGATCGGAACAGGTGGTGTGAGACGGACTGACTGCAGGACAGGAGGACCAGCTGAAAAACTGTGTGGCATTCACCACACCCCCCCCACCCGACCCCGACCCCGACCCCGACCCCTATCGTGGGCTTACGTGCCGCCCCACCCTCACCCGGCCACCCCCGGGATGTTTCAGGTGGTGGGAGGGCGAGAGGCCTTTGTGAACCATGAAGAGCCCAAGAGATGCAGTGTAGTATAATGGTTATAATGGTTAAGGAACTGGACTTGTAACCGAAAGGTTGCAGGTTCAATTCCCAGGTAGGACACTGCCATTGTACCCTTGAGCAAGGTACTTAACCTGAATTGCTTCAGTATATATCCAGCTGTATAAATGGATAAATGTAATAAGAAGTTGTGTGAGTCGCTCTGGATAAGAGCGTCTGCTAAATGCCTATAATGTAATGTAATGTAATGTAAAAGAGATGTGGACCCAGACTCTGCCACTGGGACAGACTTACGGTACACGGCAGTGTCAGTCCAAAAAGGCAGAGGTTCCCACAGAAACTGTCCGTGCACCAGCGGTAATGGTCAGCTGCTCCAAACCGTCCAGACACGTCTTACGTGATCACCTAATCACACTTCCACAGGCAAGGAGGCCATGTTGAGGTCCCTCTTTTGCTATCCAGTCGTAACTGGAATCCTCCATACACCCCCATATTAGAATTTTATCATTGTTATATTTTCTTAACATCATCAGTTATAATCATCATTCCCCCCTTATCCAGAGTGATTTAGAAAATATTATACATTACAAAAAATAAATAGCAAATAAGGAATTACACGACTGCCAATGTACACGTGCCCCAAGGTGGAGACATTTCTGTTCAAATTAAAACATAAAAAACCTCCCATTTATATCCTATCATATCATAACTATTTATCAGCTGTGACCGCAGCTTTAAAAATGGCCGCAGATGCATTTGAGGTCTAGAATTGAGCGGGATGTACTCAGGCATGGTCAGAAGAAGAGAATCACTGAGCGGCCTCAGAAGCTCTCTCTCTCATTTGTTTTTTCCTCCCTCCCTCTCCCCTCTCTCTCTCCCCCTATCCCTCTCCTTCTCTCTCTCTGTCCCCCTATCCCTCTCCTTCTCTCTCTCTCTCTCTCCCCCTATCCCTCTCCTTCTCTCCTTCTCTCTCTCTCTCTCTCTCTCTCTCTCTCTCTCTCTCTCAGTGCAGTTAGCGTTTAATTACCCAAGCTGATTTGTCCTGGGTGAATGTGGAAGGTATGAAGGACAGACTTGATGTAAAAGGGGAGGGGGGGATCAGGTCAACAGAAGGAGAGGCAGATGCCTGTGTCTCAGACGCCTGGAAGCCAATCATTATTCTGATAATGTTCAAATGCACACAGCAGCAGCACGACGCACAGTGGAAGGAGGGGGGTGAGGAGGAGGGGGGCGGCAGGATTTGGGGAATACCTCATAAGGAGAGGAATCCGCCAGCTGGAGGAGGGGGGGGGGGGATTTGAGACAGAGAAGGAGAGAGAGAGAAAAAGGAAAGGACGGCAGAGTGGGAAAGAGGGATGAGGAAGAGAGATAGAAAGGGAGAGCATGACAGAGATAAAAAGGGAGAGCACAACAGAGATAGAGAGAGAGAGAGAAAGAGAGAGAGAGGGGGGTTACACAGCTTTCCTCCCACGCTCCCTCACTTGCCAGGAGTAAACAAGAACAGAAGCAAGTGCTTCCCTCTCATCTTTAAAGATGCATGAGGAATCCTAGCCACCTCTTTTTTTCTTTTCCGAGGAACTAAAAAAAAAAAGAAGAGCGCCGTACATTAGCCGACCGCCGGGCCTTGAAATGTCTGCATCAGGCAACCGTGACGCATCCCGCTGTCACCGTTCTACAAATCGTGACTGTCTGAGAAATGTCAAGGCAAACGGTCGTGCCGGCGTGCGCCCTCACATCGGGGTGAAAGCAAAGCTCTGACTGTGGCTCCGGACGTATCTTAGGTAGTCCAGCCCAACTGGCCTCTGCACCGCTCAGCGGCGCGTGTTTGCTGCGCCGTGTCGGAATCCGGATGCACGAAACGCTTCATCTACGACGTGGTTAGCCCCTTTTTCCCATCTGTAGGGAGCGTTGGTGATGTCATCGTAGCCTGATTTTGGGCCGTCTGTCCGTACCGCTTTTAAAATGCAAAAAGGCTGCAATGGGCACAAGCCAGAGTCCTCCTGTTTTCTATGTAGGAAGCAGTAGAGGTAGTTACGGACCTGACTATGCTGGAGAAAGGTACATGTAAAAAGTATGAATGAATACAATGCAGAGAAGCTCTAGTTTGAATATTTCATGCGGTTTCCCGCGGTCACACTAAAGCGAGCCCCGAGGCGTCGGGAGGTCGATGGCATTGGATCTTCCTGACGGCAGCCGCCGTTGTTTTGAAAAACATCTGAAACCCTTTTTTTTGCCAGGGTAAGGACTGGATTTTTTGACAGTGTGCATTTTCAAAACGTGCCGCATTCGAACATCATGTGATAATTGTGTGTCAGACACACAGCTAAGTCAATGACCTCTGACCCCTGTGGGAAATAAGGTTTCTGGTCTGACCGCACATTCAGGAACAACAAAAAAAACAAAGAAAAACATTTGGGGGCCAGATTTAAATTAGTGTCTTACCACAATGGTTTCATATGTGTTTTCTATTTATTTGCTCTGAAAGTTGCATAGAAATTAACAAACCAAAAAATTATTTCAATCATTTGTAAGATTTGGGACATAAAGATACCCAGGCAATTTGGAAATCATAAAGAAACAAACAAGTAAGCAGAAAGCCCAAAGTCATGGTTGAAATTGAAGCAAAATTACACCCAGTGAAGATAACTTCCCTTCGTTCTGTAATCTGTACGAATGAAATGTCGGCGACTGAGTGACGTCATTTTGTAGACAAGATGCAGAGGTGCTTTGACGGTGCTATTGTGATGGGATGCTATTAAATAACATCCGATCGATTTCATTTACGTGGCAGAGCTCCAGCCGACCAGAGCTGCGGAGACGGGGGAAGAGAAGGCCGTGCTCGAGTAGCTCAGCACTAGCTCTAGTGGTCAGATAAATTCCCTTCCTCCCTCAAGGGCACATATCCACTGCAGCTTTGGCCCATAAACCAGGCCCATACCAGAAATAAATAACTGAGACACGGAGGCATGGGATTTATGGAGCTTCCGACGGCAGCCCCGGGCGGGGTGTCTTGTCCGGGATGGCATTTCAGTTTCAGCTGGGGGGTTGGTGGGAGAAGGCTCTGGGATGTTGTTGTTGTTTTTTCTTTTTTTTCAATCATCCTATATTGCATTCATAAAAAAAAAAATTCTGTGAGAATTAGGATTTTGTGAGCGTGAGGATTTTGAGAGAAAGAGCGATTCCTCTTCGGTTATGACAGAGGTTATATGGAAATATTTGGAAGATTGTAGTGACAAGGTGGTGCCAGGAAGACGTGGGCCAGCCAGGCACTTGCATTTCACAGTTTCCCCCCCCCCCCCCCCCCCCCCCCCCCACACACACACACACACACACAAACTCAACTCTCCCCCATCCCCACTGATAAAGAATGGTGACTGCAATGTTTAATTGAATCAGCCCACATAGCAGATGGAAGTAAAAGTTTGCAGCAGATGAATGTAGATAATTTTGTCCCAGGGATAATTTGCATAGTTGGAGCCTAACGGGCAACATAAAAAATTACTCGGCTGGCAGAGTATGCAGCAAACCCTGTACAAATAGGACAAATAGCGCTGTCTTGAGGAGTAGGGCTAAGCTCATTTACTCAGACATATCACAGGAACAAAAAAACAAATACACACACACACACACACACACACACACACACACACACACACACACACACACACACACACACACATACATGTATAGACACATACTCAAAAATAGAGATTCATATATGCTTACTCACGTACATACACACAAAAGGAAATGAATGTTTGATCTTTTCATGTTGAAATAAATCACACACATTCATGCACAGAGAAAATAATACAAATGTCGATTCAAGCTCCCTCAGGCACAAGACCGAATTCGCTCCAATGATCTGAAGTGCTTTTTGATGTCACCTTGGCTTTAGAGCACGACAAAAATCAAAGCCCTTCCGTGTAAAGCCGTGGGTGAACACAGAGTGCACATAAAATAAACATGACAACAAAAAAAAAAACATGTCGTGTAATTTCCTCTCCTGTCACTGTTTACCCTGAGAAGACACCCACCGATTATTTCGCCATATCCTTTGCGTTCGACACAAAACGTCGAAATAAAAAAGTACTTGACGTGTCAGAGGGGGATCCTACAGCTTGGCTCCTCCTGTAAGGAAAATCCATGAAACCCATTCAGGAGACATAACTGAACAACATGTGTAATTGAACAGCACACTTCAAAAACATTACAGCAGGCACATTTGACTATCAAATCTCACCCACACTTGACGTATCGCATCTGCATATGCATATTTGCATGTGAAGAATGTTCATGCGACACATACAAGCGTAATTCCAATAACAGTCACTACCTGTTGTGTTACCTATACAGTAGTCTATACCTACACTACAGTATTACAATGTTAATACAGCACTTTACCGTTTCTTATGCTCATATCCATGTACAGTACTCACGCCACCTGTGTACAAAATTCTGTTATTTTATATACTGCATATTTTATTATTTAATTACAATTTTATATACTTTACTTCTATTTATTTGTACTTTATATAGTTTATTTCCCTTTGTTTAGCTAATCTTTTGTGCTGTGGTTGCTGTTGTGTATTGTTCGCTGTGATCGATGTGAGCCAAACAGAGACTAATGTGAGCCAAACGGAGACTAATGTGAGCCAAACGGAGACTAATGTGAGCCAAACGGAGACTAATTACTTGTATGTGCGAACTTACTTGGCCAATAAATCTGATTCTGATTCTCATGCTGATGTGCAATCGTATTTGTGTCTTATTTAGAGCTGCACGCCTTTGCTCGTGCAGGGCGGCAGTGCGGCAGTGTGGTATAATGGTTAAGGAATTTGCCTTATAACCGAAAGGTTGCAGGTTTGATTCCCAGGTAGGACACTGCCGTTGTGCCCTTGAGCAAGGCACTTAACCTGAATCGCTTCAGTATATATCCAGCTGTATAAATGGATAATATGTAAAAAAAAAAAAAAGAAAGTTGTGCAAGTCGCTCTGGATAAGAGCGTCTGCTAAATGCCTGTAATGTAATGTAATGTAATGCTCAGTTCTATCTCCTTATGTGATCAGACTGCTCTGAGAGGATTCCGCTTTAAAGATCTGCGAGTCCGCCCGTCCCAAAGCATTGTTGCTCTTCTGGACTTTGATCCAGACAGGCCAAAGTCTGAGGGGGAAATAATGCACGGCATGGTCGAGAGAGGAGTAGATTGAGACTGGCACATTGCATTGCCTTGCATTGCATTTATTCAGCAGATGCTCTTACCCAGAGGAGCTTATACACAATGAAACATTTCAGTGGATCCAAACAGGCCAAACAAATATAGGGCTGTAGGTTTGCAGCATGACAGAAAAACATTTTAGCACAGTAAGCATCCGCAACAGTGTCGCAATTAAAAGTGGCGGAATCCGTTGCAAATGTTAGCACTGTCAGCTATCCTGATGAATGCTTTCCCCTTACCTGACAACATACCTTGAGTTGCTGAAGCACAATTAAAGAGGGGAGGGACAATATATTACCTAGGTGGGGAAACTGATAACAACAAGCAATAAAATATTTGTGGAATAGCAGACCGGTCTCACAGCGCTGTACAAGAAAAAGACTCTTAGACAAGTTTGACACATAGGCCCACTGATGAATGCGGATCATTCTGTCTACAGGGAGTTTGAATTTTTATTGCCTGGCAGAAACCTTTGTGTTCCGAAGAGCAAAAACAACAGACACAGAAAAAGTATTTCATCCCTTCTGTGATGTCAGCACAAATGCAGCGCTGGAGGGGTTTCTTCAATTCCTGTGATTGTCGGTTCCGACCAGTGTTTTTGCTTGTTTTTTGTCTCGGTTTCAATGTTTTTGTGGCCACTTTGACGTTTTGCGAGCCGCCTTTCTGTCATGGGGGCTGTGTTACAATTTGCTTCATCTCTGCCACTTTTTTTATTTATATATTTATCTATTTCTAATGAAACTTTCTCTCTCTTACTGGATCTCATTAACGTTAACACTAGTTGCTTGGCATTTCATCTGAGGAGGGGTACAGGCTCTGTGGGTAATATCCTCTCAGATCTCATTCAAAAGGTGTTTTTAATACATGTACAAGCAAGTACAAGCAGAGACCCGTGTGTTGGTTTTCAAGGCCAGGCTTGATACAGTGCTAGATACTCTCTAGACAGTAATCAATTCTCAAGGCTAGATGGGCTGAGTGGCCTGTTCTTGTCGTCGGCTTTCTTATTTTCTTATGTACTTCACATTCAGAATCACTAAAGTACTAATGCAGACTACTAAACAGGACAATAGCGTGGAATTTAAGAGGCGCATTGCGGACAGTGAAGAGTGAAGCTGAAGATTGATGCGCTGGGGTGCGCCGTGATCTCAACACATGCTGCCATTCTCATTTCAGACGTTTGTGAATTCAGTTCAGGCCAGGGGGCTGGATTGACAATCAGGGCAGCACATTGTAGCTGCCTGTTCTTTGCTCAGTGAAATAAGTTTAAGATTGAGGCACAAGATTTTAGCTTCCAGTGCTGTCCCTAAACCCAGACAGCAGAGGAGTGAATGTGTAAACCCCTGCTCAAACAGACACAGAAAGCCAAACTCTCTGCAATAATACTCCAGATGGCCTTATTTGAGTGTCACACAGAATTTGGTTCTCCTCGGCATAATGTATGTGTGGGACTGATCAATAAACCACCCATAAAAAGAGTCACAGGCTTTCAAAGTAGCAAAGCATATGACTCCAACCAAATGTGAACTGACCAATAGACTGCCCATAAAATATTAAAATCTATTTTGTTTTTATCCTGAACAAGAAAGCAGATAGATACCCTACATGGCCAAAAAGTATATGAACACCTGCTCATCCAACATCTCATTCCAAAATCATGGGCATTAATATGGAGTTGGTCCCCATTTGCTGCTATAACAGCCTCCACTCTCCTGGGAAGGCTTTCCACTAGATGCTGGAACATTGCTACATGGATTTGTTTCCATTCAGTCAGAAGAGCATTAATGAGGTCGTGCACTGATGTGGGGCTATTAGGCCTGGCTCGCAGTCGGCTTTCCAATTGATCCCAATGGTATTTCATGGGGTTGAGATCAGGGCTCTGTGCAGTCAAGTTCTTCCATACCAATCTCGACAAACCACTTCTGCATGGACCTCTATTTGTGCATGTGGGTATTGTCATTCTGAAACAGGAAAGGGCCTTCCCCAAACTGTTGCCACAAAGCCGGAAACCCAAAATTGTCTTGAATGTCAATGTATGCTGTAGTGTTAAGATTTGCCTTCACTAGACCCAATGAGCCTAGCCTGAACCATGAAAAACAGCCCCAGACCAAGGGAAGGGGTGTCCACATACTTTTGGCTATAAAGTGTACATCTGTAAAACTCTCACTGCACTCAGTTCAGCTACACACACCTACAATTATATCGCATTAATGGCACAGGTGAACTTGTAATACAATTACATTCAGGAACTCATTCACATACATGCAGTCAGTCACCTTAAATGAAATGGTTTGTAAATGACCTGGAATTTAGCATCCACTAGATGGGTATTCATCCACACTTACTCAACTCAGTACAACTAAAAGAGGTTTCACATTAATCTACCATCTAATCAGTGTATAGTAGCAGTAGTAGTAGTAGTAGTAGCAGTAATCACAGTAGTTATTAGAAGTTTATTAATTAGAGGGTCCTCTGCAGTGTAACTAATAGTGCATATTTATACCATTAACAACATATGACATATACATTGCAACATTTATGTTTATCTGTTTATTCATTGAATTACTATTAATGCATTGTTTTTCAGCCTTGGATCTGGGCAAAAAATCAAAACCTTGGAAATGATTAATTCAGACAGAGGTGGAAAACCCAGGTTCAGAAAGTAAAAGCCCTCCCCTGATATTGTGTTCCATTCACATGGATTGGCTCATTAGCACAATTCTTCAGCCAGGAGGTAGAACTAATGGGTGAAATCAGCTGGCTGGGTTCATAGGTGGAAGAAACTCATGGCAGGACTTTTACTTTCTGAACCGTGGAGTTTCCACCTCTGCGTTCAGATTTAGTTTCGACATCCTCTCACAGCAAACTAGTCAGTCCCCTGTACCTGTTTCCAGATGCATGTGGCCTACATACAGAGTAACCTATTTGGTTTCTCCCTGCTGGTAGACAGCTTCACTTATTCATTGAGACCTGGTTCTTACTTGTAGTACTACGCGGCCCCTCAGGTGGGGGAAAGGCTTGACCTGTCCCACATTCTCTGCGGTGGTGGTCATCCGATGCTGCTCACGCTGGGACACCTGAGACAATCCAAGGCTGCCCATTGGTTGCTCAGAGGGGAGGAGCCTTCACAGATGGGCAGTCGGAAATTCTGATGGGAGGAGCTTGTGAACAAAAACACGCACATGCACACGCAACCAATTAATACAAATATATGAATAAACATGCGCTACCACATACTCTTTATATTTACTCTTTATACGTGTATACAAGCATGCATACACACACAATCATGCGCTATATACCACATACTCTTTATACGTGTATACAAGCATGCATACACACACAATCATGCGCTATATACCACATACTCTTTATACGTGTATACAAGCATGCATACACACACAATCATGCGCTATATACCACATACTCTTTATACGTGTATACAAGCATGCATACACACACAATCATGCGCTATATACCACATACTCTTTATACGTGTATACAAGCATGCATACACACACAATCATGCGCTGTATACCACATACTCTTTATATGTGTATACAAGCATGCATACACACACAATCATGCGCTATATACCACATACTCTTTATACGTGTATACAAGCATGCATACACACACAATCATGCGCTATATACCACATACTCTTTATACGTGTATACAAGCATGCATACACACACAATCATGCGCTGTATACCACATACTCTTTATATGTGTATACAAGCATGCATACACACACAATCATGCGCTATATACCACATACTCTTTATACGTGTATACAAGCATGCATACACACACAATCATGCGCTATATACCACCATACTCTTTATACGTGTATACAAGCATGCATACACACACAATCATGCGCTATATACCACATACTCTTTATACGTGTATACAAGCATGCATACACACACAATCATGCGCTATATACCACATACTCTTTATACGTGTATACAAGCATGCATACACACACAATCATGCGCTATATACCAAATACTCTTTATACGTGTATACAAGCATGCATACACACACAATCATGCGCTATATACCACATACTCTTTATACGTGTATACAAGCATGCATACACACACAATCATGCGCTGTATACCACATACTCTTTATATGTGTATACAAGCATGCATACACACACAATCATGCGCTATATACCACATACTCTTTATACGTGTATACAAGCATGCATACACACACAATCATGCGCTATATACCACATACTCTTTATACGTGTATACAAGCATGCATACACACACAATCATGCGCTGTATACCACATACTCTTTATATGTGTATACAAGCATGCATACACACACAATCATGCGCTGTATGCCACCTACTCTTTATACGTGTATACAAGCATGCATACACACACAATCATGCGCTATATACCACCATACTCTTTATACGTGTATACAAGCATGCATACACACACAATCATGCGCTATATACCACATACTCTTTATACGTGTATACAAGCATGCATACACACACAATCATGCGCTATATACCACATACTCTTTATACGTGTATACAAGCATGCATACACCCACAATCATGCAAATAAACACATGCGCAAATGAACATGTAAAAAACAAATAGCCAACTTTGTGCCCTGCCATATGATAATAAAGCAGAGGCGTTTTCTGCGAGTAGGCAAGGGAGGCAGCACCTCCTCAAAAAAAATCCTCAAAACCGTGAAAACAAATTCCTTCAAAACAACATTTTCACATCTCTCTAGACTAGAGGCAAATTGCATTAATGATTGTTCAGTCCTCCAGTGAAATTTCGCTCTGACATTTTAGCACCCTCTCTCGTGAATGATGCATCACTACAGTCTGTTAAGGTTGTGCAAGAGAGGCAACAGGCCAACTGTCTCCATTGCTGCAATCCTCTCATGAATTAGGCGGCAGGTGTTGATGTGAGAGCACAGCACCAAAACAAAAATCTAAATGTCACGTGATAGGAGGCATTCAAATCAGTGCCAAGTGCCACTAATCTGATTGAACCATTGATCAATTAATGGTATTGATTCTTATGTGAATTCAATATAATGTGCCTATATTAATTTAATAATATCAACATCGAAGCTCTGCATATGCACTATTATTATTATTTTTTTTACTTTCATTTTTAAATTGTAATGACAAAATACCAATATTGACAGTGTGGATATGACTACACCGGTGTAGGCTCATGCACCGTATGCCACTAGTAAATCAAACAGCTCTACACGTGGACATTCAAGAGCTATTTTTTGAGCTTTTTTGATGTCTTCACTGGCCTAGATGCCCAGTCTATGTTTGATGTAGTGAATATAGTGATCGCTAGATTTGGCTAGTTACCTCTGTGAGGTATGCCCTCGAATCACTCCAACACAATTCAATACCTTGCCTCCTCAATTTTGTAACTCAACTAACATGCAACTAAAGCCATTAGACTATTATGGGATGTTCAGGAACTTATGTACACATTCTATTTCATGGCCTAGTGATCGTATTTGCAAAGCATTGGCCTAAGATATACAAAACCTATCTCAGAAAGACAACAGGTACTAAGGTCAGGTGAATGCCTCATGGCACTGATTATACTACTGGTGTTCTGTGACTGTGTGGTGTGTTTAATGCTGTGTGTAGGGTTCTCAAACTCCAGCCTTGGAGGGCTGCAGGCAGTCTCTGCTGGTTTTAGTGATTTACTTACAATCAGCAGACAGTTTAGGCCTCGGAAACCCCTTAACCCCAACTTAACCCCTTAAATAGCACCGGCCTGTGGTGGAGCTTATTTGCATTCATTGCCTTTCTTTCATGGATAATTTTCATAATCTGGTCAGACAATATACCGTTTGAAAGCGTTAAAACTCACAAGCTCTATAAACTATTTTTTCACAGTTAAAGCCACAATGGTTCCTTATTTTGTAACTTGATGATACAAAACAGGCTCAATCAAAATGACGACAATGTACATTCTGTGTGTTCCACGGAAATCCACAGATGAGACGAATAACGGTAATTTGGCATCCTTATTCTGGCAAAAGTTAAATAAATAAAAATATTAATCTCTTAGGCAAGAAGGAAAAACTTCCACTTCCACTGTGTTTGAGCATCTGTTACTTTGTTTCAGTGATACTTCAGATATTTCTGACTCTTGCAAAACTCCCCAGGGTTACCTTACATAAGATTATGCCTGTAGTCAAAGGGGTTCAGGAACAGTAACCATTTTATTTTTGGACTTGAGTTCAAAAAAAGGTGTTGCTGGAAAAGGGGTGATTTTTTATTTATGTTATTTTTGCAATTGTGTGTCACAAGTATTAATTAATTCACTGGGAACTTTGAACCTTGGACGATGCTATAAATCAGTCAAATAGATGTATATTCAGCTGTATAATGAACCACTGAATGTGCAAGGTCTATTGTCACCCTGGACCGGACCATCCACTTATATTATGTATAACACCGCACTCCATTTTATTGATGCTTTCAAAGTTGAGAATGGAGAAAGACTGTCTGTTCAAATGACAGGAGGAACTGGAGGAGGGCTGGGAGTGAGTGACTAGAGAAGAACTGAATGTTGTCATGAATATAAGTGATAATGACATAAGAAAGACAGACAGAGAATGACTGGGAGATGATATAATTGGAGGATGACCGCAAAAGAGAAGGACCAGGGCCGAAAGGAGCTAGATAAGGTCTGAGAAGGACAGTGACTGGAGAAGGAGCGAGAAGGACTAAGAGAGAATGACTGAGGAGGGAATGGGGAATTACAGAATAATGAATGACTGGAGGAGAACATACTGTAGATAAGGGAGGCAACGGGAGTGTGCAGTACCTAAGACTGGGAATGAGAGCGAATGGAGGATGTCAAAGGACGATAATGCCTAGTGGAAGGCTCATGGAGTAAGAGAGACTGCAGGCATAAAGGTTGGAGAGGGGGGAGGTACACTCCGCAGCACACAGGTACAAACTGCTGCCCTTGCCCTGCAGTCCTAATCTATTCTAATCACGCAGATTCATGCGGCCAGTGCATGAAATTATTAATAGTTGGTAGAATTAAGCTATGAAAGCTGCATAAATCATGCATGGTTTTCGACTCACATCAATCATCATCTGGCTCACCAAAGACGTCCTCGTCAAATAATGTGAGGGTCCCGGGGGGAGTAAACTGCCTTTAAGCAATCACATATGATCCAGTTCAAGAGCCGCTACTGGAAACGGCAAAGATCATGCAAGCAAACAGAGGCAGAAGCACACTGGAGTGGAATTAGAGAGTGTGCATTATATTAAAGCTGTGCATGGATTATTGTTATCTAGAGGAAAGGATATGATTGGTGCTTCGGCTGCGTTGGGGAGAGACAAAAACAGGTATGATGCTAGCGAACGCAGTGGTAGAAGCGTCGGTGCCTAAGGTAAGTATCAGCTTTCGTTGGCTGTGGAGGATGAATCTAAACAATATTCGGTGGTATATCTATGCTTGTCTTTCACAATTTACTTGAGTTGAATTTACAGAGTTATTAACCAATGCCGAGATTCCCCTGGCATTCGGAAACTTGGACTGTGAAGGACATGTTGCCTTGGGAACCAGTGTTTTGCCTTCAGTAAACGTAGCAAACTACGTGTGGGTTTATAGGAAATTAGCTTCATCTTCGCAAACTAAATTACTTTTAAAAAATTGTTTTTTTTTCATCACTAAATGACCTAAACTGTTTGTCAAATGAATTTGTACTAATAAAATCTTTTTTTATCTTATTTCAAGGGCAATAATTTGAATACATGTAGCTAAAATGTATAGGTTTATGAAAATATACAATAATCCATAAACATTTAAAACAAACAAACAACAAAATGTTTTTTGTGAACTTACAAACTATTTCAGAAAAAGATTTACCATTCCCAATTGTTTAAAACAATAGCCTCATATAGCATGGCAGTTGTGTAACAGGCTTACAAATATATATTTTTTACCTTAGGATTAAATTCACACAGTACAGTTGAATCCAAGACCTATTCTGGTCGTGCCTGTAAAGAATCTTGAAAATGGTGGGCGATGTGTAGGCAGGTATGTACGCTTGATTAATTTAGTCTTCTAACCTGAAACCTGATCAATGAATCAACATATCATCTAATCCTGAAAATAGTGACATAGGTTCCAGTCTGAACACTGTATTTAGTTATCTCAACACAATCAGAAACAAACTGTAAAGTAGACACTCTCTGTCTCCTTCAAGGATTGAATTTTCCCTTTCCTTGTGTGTGTGTGTGTGTGTGTGTGTGTGTGTGTGTGTGTGTGTGTGTGTGTGTGTGTGTGTGTGTGTGTGCGAACGTGCGTGTGTGCATGTGTGTGTGTGTGTGTGTGTGTGTGTGTGTGCATGCATGCATGTCTGCATGCATTTGCGTTTGTGTGTGTGTGTGTGTGTGTGTGTGTGTGTGTGTGTGTGTGTGTGTGTGTGTGTGTGTGTGTGTGTGTGTGTGTGTGTGTGTGTGTGTGTGTGTGTGTGTGTGTGTGTGTGTGTGTGTGTGTGTGTGTGTGTGTGTGTGTGTGTGTGTGTGTGTGTGTGTGTGTGTGTACAAAGGCTCCACTGTTACAAGTGCTGTATTATGTAACTACAAAAGAACAAAATGCTCTAAAACCCAACTGGGCCAGTCTCCTAAACCCTGAGCCAGAAAGGAGGAAATGTTTCCTGACTTTACAGGGAAATATCCGTTGGAGCACAAGGACAACGTGATCCAAACAGCAAGGAGTAAATTCTCACTTTAAGAGGATTATGTCACACCTGAATGATTTCACCAAGTTGGAAGAATTATGAAGGGAAAATGGCAATGGCATTTTGACAACTTCATTCAACTCATAAAGTTTGTATGTCCAAGCACCATATGGTCTGACATCAGCAACCACCGATTTGAATAAGATACACAGGCTGCATTACCAGTAAAAACAAAACAAAAATCTTCTCTTAATTAAAGACTAAAAATAAAAGATGAATCTGGGATTGTAATTCAAAGGTTCCAACCCCACAAGTTCTCAGGTGGGGCCCTATCAATGTACCCTTGAGCAAGGTACACAACCTGAACCACTGCCATACATATCCAGCTGCATAAAATTATAGCACGCTAAATATAAGCTGTGCAAGATCACCACCTAAATGAAAACATTCGCCGTGTAAATAAATACTAATTAATCATCAACTTCCCCGCAAGCTATGCTGACAACCCAACGGTATTATGGTGCCATCTACTGGCAATTCAGTCAAGTAATATTAGATTTATTTTTCTTCTACTTGAATGAAATGAAATAACTACATGTTCCAATCCTTATAATTGCTGATTATTTAAAAATGCTACATAGCAGTAGTATTGGTGAATAGCAAATATAAATAGTTTCCCTCTAATCATTTGGTGTGTGCACTGTACAGCATACAGAAGCAGAACACCCCTCTCAAATGAGACAGATCACATCCGGTTCTTCAGAAATGCCCTAATGGGGTGAAGGCTCAGGACACCGCTGCCCTCCTCACTCTACACCTGTTGCTTTCTGCTAGCGTTTGTATCACCATGGCTTCTCTCTCTCTCTCTCATTCTCTCTCTCTCTCTCTCTCTCTCTCTCTCTCTCTCTCTCTCTCTCTCTCTCTCTCGCTGTCTCTAGTTGCTAGGCAACCAGATCCTGGAAACTGGAGACTGCTCATTTTGTATTTAAAGACTTCCCCTGCAGTAACTTCTTGATTGCTGAATTTCCAACAACACGAGCCGCAACTAAAATTGCACTGTGCAGTTTTGCAGCTCATTTCACACCTTACATGGCGTGAGAAGATATAAAAAAATCTTTTGAGATACTCTTGCCACCAAGAAAAGATAGGAGTTGTTTTCAACGGCATTTGCCACAATGTCCTCTTAGATTCTATTTGATGGAAGTCTCCATGACGCATTGTGGCTGTCACCAAAACATTTTAAATGAAGTAGGTGACCAAGGCGGTGGGCAGGTGTGCACAACCCAGTTCCTGAAGGTGTAACACACAGATGTTTAAAAATAAAAATCTACCTTCCAAATGTTCTGGCCCCATAGTCGTGGGATGAGCTTCCCACTGCATTCAAGACACCCACCCATCTTCAAATTTGTAAAGAGAACGATGTTGCCTTTTTTTTTCCAGAAATTCTTTTTTTAAAACATTACAGGATATGACCTGCAGAAGTCCCTGAAGCCATTTACCTGTTCACTGAAGAATGCACATTATTAACCCTCATATTATGCTCAGGGTTTTTATCTGTTTTTTTTTTCCCCCGGTGATTCTGGTGGCACTTTCCCATACAGGTTTTAAACTTTGCACACATTCACTTACCTCAGGCTCTAACATGAGATGTTTCATTACATATTTTTAATGTTTAGTGATAGAAGGCAAGTCAATTGGGATTTGGGAGACATACAAAAGTTGACACAGAAAGTTTTGTGTCAGTTTAAACATTTGGGGTCAGTTTGAACCCATACATAATAGGAGTGTATGGAGTGTATAGAATAAAATGTCAACATAATATGAGGGTTAAAAAATAAATACGTAAATTTAAATATAGTTCTTTCAAAATCAAGGTGCAGAAAGCAGTGTACCTTCCAAAGAATAATGTATCTTCTTACAAGCCATTTGCTACCATGGGAAACTGTGGTGTATTTGAGAGTGCCAAAATGCTTTATGGATATTTTAAATCAGGAACTGTGCTGTGCTGCACAAAAGGATGCAGAATTTAGCAGGTAGTATGAAGACTGAGAGGGTAGCTAAGTATATCCTTTATACTGTAACCTATTCAAGGGGGATAGTTCACTTTCTTGTTTTAAAAATTATATATTATTCCAGTTTCAGTTCCAGTTTTCCATTGGTCCAGACAATTTGTATGTGTAATGACAGATATTCCAGCTTATACAGTGATGTTATTCCCCCAGTGGTTGTACCACATGTGTATATTACCCAATAATTCTTCAGAAAAGAAAAAAAAATATGATCATCATGTCCACAGTATGATTGACAGTTTGGGATGGAGAAGCCCATGACCTGACCTTAACCCACAGAACTGTATGCCTTAACTCACCATTTTCTATTGCAAAACTAACTCGCGGTAAACTTCCTTAAGTAGCTAATGTTTTATAAGATAACATAATTTAATTTTCATCCACGATTTTACTGTGTAATTTATTTGCATTGAATGTGTGAAATTCTTCACATAACGTTTATTCAGTTATCTTCAATTTATGTTCAGCTAACAGCAGCTAATTTGATTAGCTAGCTAGCATATCAGCTTGCCAGTGAGCTCGGTAGGCAAGCTATAGCAGACGCACTTGCAGCACAGCACATGGAAGAACATAGAGTAACGCTATGATTGCCATCAGCTATATTGACGGTCAATCAATCACAGATACGCATAGATGTTATTTTCACAAGACTACTTTTATTATAGATGCCCTAGCGCTGCTCGAAAGGTAGCAAGCTGTCACTATAGTCTATCAAATTACCAAGCCACCACCATATTTTTGGCTAACCGCTAACTCGACGCTAACACTATGGACCATATTTTACACCCGGCGCTAACCCAAACGCAAGTGTCTTTGCTATCTTACACCCGGCGCAGAGTTCATTATAACGCCTAGTGCTCATGTTGTTTAACTACCATGTATACTTGCGCCCATTGCAAGTGAACTGGGCATGTTGGTCTTAAGATGAGGTGTGGCCAGGATAATTTTTGGCGTATTGCTATCTTGAGCCAGCAGAAAGCACTTGGGCTAAAACCACCACAAACCTGGTCTAAAGTCATGTCGCAGTTGTTTGCATGTTATTTTAACTGCGCATATAGCGTGTGCACAACGCGCGTGTTACACACAGGGGCACACACAAGCATGACTAAAAATATGAAGATGACAATGTGAAATATTATTATTGTGTAGGCTATATCAAAAAATTCATAATAATAAAAGGGTCCATCTGTGAAAGACCACATACCTGTCCCTCAGCGCAGCGAAGGGGAATGCTACATTAAATTGCTTTCATCCCAGATTTTAACAAAATTCTATCCTGTCCCTATATGCACTCCTATATGCAACTAATACATTCAAGTCCCCATCACACCTGTCAGCCAAGAATGGGTAAAACAGCAGTTCATGGCGAACTTTGGGCTTCCTGGGGTTCTGCCCCAGCTGGTATATACTATGTGAAATGAAAGGGAGCAACTCCATTAACATCCAGGCGATGTTAGGTTACACATGTATTCGCAATTATCCTGGATCAAGCTATGACTCTATATTAACCAATAGTTCTTGCAATCTTCCTGGGGGACAATAGTAAAAACAAGCATAAAAATATCAAAATTACATTGTGAAATAGGGATTCATATTTTTAATTTTTTTTATTCAAGATTTTTTCTCCCGGAAAAGACACACATTGGCTGGTAAAGTGGGCTTGCTTTAGGCATTAAGCTACCATTAAAAAGTATTATTCAAAAAATATATTTTTTTATATTTTATTTTAATTTAAACAATATAAAACAAGGGAAATATGCGTAAACTATTTTTGGCTCTGACAACTTTAGTGTATTTAGTGTCATCATTAAGGCGAAATAACGCTATTTATGTTATTAATCAATATTAGAATGCACGTAATATGAACTTCGGATGAAGCTTGAACTTTGCTAGCCAAATTCATTGCCTGTGATCTGTCTGCTGTGAGAGGAGTCTAATGGAATTGATGTTTGACAATGCTTCATTGTATAATCAAACAAAATTTGTTAAACAAGCAGGCTAATTTGGCGTTTTCTAAGTTGAGAGGGAAGCCATGTTCTGGTAGCTTATTCTCAGATGCTGCAGGTGTTATAACGAAATTAAACTGCATATATTTTGCAAAATAACAGCACTGGTCTAAGCTAATGGGAAATGTTTTCCTGTTTTCCCGTTATTATATTGCTGGGAAATAGTTTGGTCAGGAATTACCGGGAACCCATGCCGGTGTTAAACCCTTATGTGAAACATTATTATTGTGTATATCAAAACACGTCATAATGGTTAGTCCAAATAATATTGATCATAATAGGCTATTGAGCCATATACCCTATTGCTTGCTGGCACGCTTTAATGCACCTGAGAATTTTTCGCCAGCTTTAGGCTAAATCACTGTTTTTCACAGTCTTACTGTCAGCCATCATATTAGCAATCCGCCAAGATGCAAACGCAGATGGCTTTTAAAGGGAATGGGATATGACATTTTGATTGGTTTATTGCATGTTACGCCCAAGACACACCTATAATTAATGTAGAGACTAAGTTCAGCCCATTTGCACCTTGTTCTGTACTTAGCACTCAAATAACACGCCGTCCAACTAGCAAAAGTGGATTTGGACACGCCCTAAATGCACTTGCGCCATGCGTTTTAGACCAAACGCTAAGATCGTCAAAATAGAGCCCTATAAGTCTCTTACATCGACTGGGAGGAATTTTCAGCCATTCTTCTTTGCAGTACTGCTTTAATTGTGTGATGTTAGAGGGCTTCCTTGAATGCACAGCCCACTTCAAGTCCCCCCAAAGCATTTTGATAGGATTGAGATAGGATTGAGATAGGATTGAGATAGGATTGAGGTAGGATTGAGATAGGATTGAGATAGGATTGAGATAGGATTGAGATAGGATTGAGGTCTGGACTTGGCCATTCCATAACCCTCCATTTTTTTTCTTCCTGGGCTATTCTGTAGTAGATTTGCTTGTATGTTTAGGACCTTTTCGGCTTCAGCATCTGAGCTGATGGCCTCACATTCTCCTCCAGAATGGACCTGGTATGAAGTTGAATTCATGGTTGAATCTATTATGGTAAGTTTACCAGGCCCTGACACTGGCGTGTGACTGGCGTTGTCTGACACCGCCCATAAACTGTAAGAGCTCTTGGCCATTGTAGTTCACAGTAAAGCAGGTACCTGGTACATGCGCAGTAGTTTGGGGCTATATCACTGCTCTCACTACAGGTAGAAAGTTGGTTGAGAGCTCATTTTAATCAGGAGGAGAGCTACCTTTCTACAAATCAAACATAATTTTTCAGTGGAATCCCCTTAAAGGCACTGTTTACTCTCTTGTTTCTCGCCTGTAGATGCAGCGACACTGCGTTATACTGCCATCTATTGGACCAAGGAATTATTGCTCTGTGGGTGTACTGTCCAATCTGTTGGCAGCCTTGATACTCACTGCTTGAAACTTATTTGTGGCTGTACTGTATTTGGTAGAGTGCATGCATGTAGGATTATTACTGTAAAATGCAAATTAAGGGTTCGTGAGTGGCAGTTGCTAAAGCAGTGCTCATGCCTTGAGTTTCAGTGTGTGATCAGTCTGACAGTGGTGTCAAATCCTGATCTGTTTAACAATAATCTGATATGAATTTAACATGCAAGAATGCTGCAGTTGAAATATTGAATCATTCACAAATGTCCACCATTTATGCCCTGCTTAGGTTCTTGAATATTGCACGTTGGGATTTTCCGCTTTCTGTCATATTAAAACTTTTAACATGGGGTTACAATAACCAAATGTTTACGCCCCTTTCGATGCTTACTTTTTAAGCACCTTTATTCTAAAATTCTTACAGCGTATGAGTGATTTATAATCAGTAAAGTTCTGAATGTGAATAGAGAGTACATTTCTGTAACTAAACAGAATGCATATGCTTTGGTTTTTCATTTTAGTTTTTTTCATTGTTGACGTATGGCATCTCTACGCATTTTTATTATTAAATTTTTAATTGATCTGGCACACTGTGGAGTCTATGAATGGCTGAAATGATAAAAAAATAAAGTCCTGTAGAGTGTATGAGCCAACTTCGCATACTACTGTGTGGTCTCCATGAACCAGTCTAACAGTTTACTGTGCAGTCACGAGCTGATCGTCTGAAGCACTGTGGTGCGTATAAACGTAGCTCACACGGTATTGTGGGGTCTATGAGCTGCTCTCACACGGTATTGTGGGGTCTATGAGCTGTTCTCACACGGTATTGTGGGGTCTTCGCTGGTATCATGAACTTCTGTGGAGTCTCTATGGCATGTTCATCTTTCTCAGTGCCCATCTCTCTCAAATGACTTCAGCAGCCCAACATTTGATTGAAAGTAAAATTGAATTGAAAGTATGTGTGAACGCATTAATACCCATAACGCTTAAAAACATTTTTTTTTTTTATTTTGTGAGAGAAAGCAGCTGTTCTGAAATTAAATCTTGCCCCTCTACAGAAGAGAAGTATTGACCCAGGGTGTGTGTGGAGGGGGGGGTTCTCAGGTTTCCGAAGACGGACGCGGTTCGCGAGACTCAAACTCACCCTGACGTCAGCGTCTGCTCATGCTAATTAATACCTTTCCTCCCCGAGGCCCTCCCATCTGTGCGAATCCTATCCTGCCGTCTTTAACAGCGGCATTTTCAGCTGTCCGCTCTTTGTCCTTCTTGTACCCCCAGAAGAGCTGCAACCGTCCCCCCTTTTCCACCACCCCCCCCTCCTCTCATTCTCTCCATGACTGTAAAACAGAGAAAGATATCTAGAAACAGCGAGTCCATCCAAATTGTTACAGGACTGTGTCAAGTAAGTGACTATTACTTTTACATTTTACAACCCTTTCCAGGGGTAGTTGTCCTCAACTTTAAATAACAAATATATTCACATTGTTGTATTGCTGTCTTGGTTGAGCTGTATTTGTTTTTACAGATTTTTCATGAATAGTTGTGACTGCCAGCGTGGTGTGTACTGCAATAAATAAAGAAATGGATAACATAGCACTTGTTCATTTATTTATTTTGAGGTTGAGGAGTAAATCTGCGGCCTCAAATTCGGAGCTAAAATCTGGGAAAACTGCATCTCTCACCAGGGGGCGTAGTGTTTCAAGATCACTTTTGCATCATTGCAGTGCTAAATCACTTTATAATGTGTGGTTTAAAAATTAAAGAAACATGGATGACTTGAGCTAGAAATATTAAAATACAGACACAATGTTTACTAAATAAAGCATTGTGTCCTAATGAAAGTGACATTAGTTAGCCCGCATTGCTGTGTTAAACCCCAGCAGTAGACATCAAGTGTAACTTATCCTGAAAAAAAAGTCTCTTAAGTAGGCTACATGCAGTGTGTACATTTGCAGTTTTTAAGGTGCAACCAAAATTAATGGTTTGTGACCTCTAATTAAAAAGACTTTAGTAAATGAAATATAATTGGACGGGATTTGGGGTCATGCGTCCCCATGAATCCAGGCCCGCTGAAGAAGCCAGCCTGGAGCTGACATTTTTGCGCAAAGAATGTAGTGACACAGCACCTTTGGCTTGGGATACGCAGCAATTAAATCCGAGCGTCCTCAGAGAGGGCCACTAATGTAGTGTGAAATGGAATGTTAACCGCATCTGGAGGGGGAGGGGCCAAGCTGACATTACATTTGTCTTCAAGACATTATAAAATACCAGAGCCACAATTAAAATAGGGAGACTGTATGGGCCGGGGGGGGTGGTAAGAGAATGACCCTTTCTGCTTCTGTACACACAGCTGCGCGCTGGTCCTCTGAGACTGCCCAACAATCTCCCGTCCACAGGAATCTAATTCAACCCCTCGACAAAGCCCTGCCCATCTGCGTTATCGTGTCCAGACATCGCTCACCTGGCAGCGGCCGGGATTCGCTGCGGGCCCAGCGATGCACGCGGTCAGCGTATAATTTTTGGGGAACTTACGTTTTTAAGAACCGATGGTCATTATTATTGTCATAGGTAGAGCTCAGCCAAGCGCCGGCACTCCAAACTGCATCCTGCCGATTACCACTTCTTCTTTTTGCAATCACTGCACCGGAGGGGTACGCTCTGCTGTAAGAGGCGCATGTGGACAGCAGGTACCCAGTCGACCAGAAGAGGCCCTCTTCGGCGAAGAGATGGGAGACAGCCCCGTTATACGGCTGCATATTTACCGAAGCAATTGAGGTTCAGTAGCTTTCTCAAAGGTACAACGGCCTTATACTACCCGGGAATGGAACATGAAAACCCGTCAGTTACAAGCCCAGTTCCATACCCATTATACTACACTGCCGCCTTATTTTCACAGATTGGATTCTGCCATATTCTGCCTGTCCCCTGTCTTATGCCACAGTTGGCACTGGCATGAACACAATTACAAGCCAGACTGCAGGATCATGTCACTTTAGCCTCTGCGGGACAAGCCGCCAAAAAAATATTTAAATGACCGAACAAAGGGACTTCCTTCCATCTCCAGGCTCCAGACTCCAGGCTCACTTCCCTGCAGGGCCTGGAGCTCTGTCTTTTACCACCATAACTCAGCACATTTATATTTTGTCAATTCAAGTGGAAAAGTGGACTGTGCTGATCGGTCAAGTAAAATTACATCTTCAGTTTATACAAGCAAGAAATACTGTGAACGCATCAATCACTGTCGCCTACTCTCTATAATCTGCTAACAGAAAGCATCATTTAACCTTGAGTATATTATACATAGGACCAAGTTCAGGAAATGCAAAGTGTATAACTGCCAAAGTGTTGCTGATTTTTAACTGCAAGAGGAGAGTATGTATAAATATATGTTCAAATATGGGTATGGTAAGGTGTGAAAGCATACAGAATGCTTCAACACAGCCTAGATTTAATAAATCGAATAGTCGGTATACATTTCCTATCATGCTGTACAAAATGCATGTTTCATTTCACAGTTGTCACACAGTCCTTCACATTCTAGGAGAAACAACAAAAGAAACCATTTAAAAGTTTATTAACTAACGTGCGAGAAAAACTGACAAAAAATATTTTGTGACCATGCACTTAAAAATAAATCTGGCTAAACGTGTGGAAAATGATGAAACACAAAGAAGAATAGTTATTAAATAATTAAATACAGGGACATTGGTGAAAGTAGGCCAGTAGGCTACTATATTACAGTGGAATGAGTGTAATACTGTGTCATACCACAGTGTAGTATCATAAACCTATTCACTAACTAAATGAACTACCATATTTTTGGAAGAAAAACATTAAATAATAAAGGGAGTAAGGTCCTACTGTTTATTTAAGGATATATTCATTTATATATATTGTTAAGACAGACTTTGTTTTGCAGTGTAGTGTTTTACCCATCACAACTTCTAACAGCATAATTTACAGTATCAGCTGGTACAGAGTCTTCTTTTCAAGGAGAAAAGAGGTGAGTAAATAGACCCAGGAGACTGATACACAAGCAAACGCTTCAGCAGAAACGTCTTTTTTGTTGTTGGATTACGGACTGTAGTGTAGTTTCCGCATTAACCTCTGATCTCAGCCAGAAACTTTGGCTCGCACCGGTATTCCGCAAAAAGAATGCGTTTTAAGAACTTTTTAAGAGCTGTCATTGATTACTTTTTAAATGTACTTTCAATTCATAAAGTAGAAGCATCTAGGCAATGTTTCTTTTACGAGACACCATACAACGTAATGTTTTGTTAATTTCCACAACTGTGCCTGACCTTGCATATGCCGCTGCATATGAACTGACTCTTTAAGCAGATTTTGAGAATGGTACAAGTGCACACGTATGTGTTCCTTTGTGTGTTTACTGCATGTGTACACGTATGTGTTCCTGTGTGTATTTACTGCATGTGTACACACGTGTTCCTGTGTGTGTTTACTGCATGTGCACACTATGTGTTCCTGTGTGTGTTTACTGCATGTGCACACGCATGTGTTCCTGTGTGTGTTTACTGCATGTGCACACTATGTGTTCCTGTGTGTGTTTACTGCATGTGCACACGCATGTGTTCCTGTGTGTGTTTACTGCATGTGCACACTATGTGTTCCTGTGTGTGTTTACTGCATGTGCACACGCATGTGTTCCTGTGTGTGTTTACTGCATGTGCACATGTATGTGTTCCCGTGTGTGTTTACTGCATGTGCACACGTATGTGTTCCTGTGTGTATTTATTGCATGTGCACATGTATGTGTTCCCGTGTGTGTTTACTGCATGTGCACACATACAGTATGTGTTCCTGTGTGTGTGTTTACTGCATGTGCACAGGGGTCATGTGACATTCACCTGAGGTCACCTGAGGTAAAAATATCTGGGGTTGCGTAACAGAATTCTTCCCGGGCGAACAGAAAGCATATAATCCCCCCCATATAACCCCCCCTCTCTCTCTGCAGTACCCCGATTTACTGACACTCAGACTTGCGGTTGTGTTTTGCCTCATAACATTTGGTCCCGTGATATTGCCTTGGCTTCCGGTGTTACAAAATCACATTCACTCTTTTATATCCCGCTGTCCTCAGGGGTGATCACCTGTGACTACTTTACTGTATGGGGGGAGGGGGCAGAGGGGTGGGGGGTACATTTCCCAGGGGGAGTAAAGCAAAATACCTCTAACGTTTTGATATTTGAGTCATACAACAGCTCAAAAATCTGCGGATTTTGGGCCACCTGATTTATAACTGACATGGGGGGTGAGAGGGATGTGGAGGCCATAGTAACTGAAGTCTCACAGCAACTGTCTGGCTGTAAATCACATTTAAGAATTATTCGCAGGTGGCAAGTGACATGCTTCAACAAAACCAAGAATGTTTTTGATTTGCAGAGAGTGTGTAACTCATGAAATCTGTCAGAAGCCTTCACCTGCCATCTCCGTGAGTCACGGGTGGGCAATTCCGATCCATGTAGGTTTTTGTTCCAACCACATACCCCGGCTAAACGAGCTAATTGGCTGTATAGCCTACACCAACACTTGTTCGCTCGTAGATTCTACATCATGACAACATTTTGAATAGTGACAAAAAGAAAAGAAATGTAGCTAAAATGTCAGATGGTGGAAATGTTAGGGCTAATTAAATAATTAAGACCAGAGGTTGGCATGAAATCCAGAAACAGATATGGCCCTCCTTCCCACCTCTTCTGGACCTGTAGACCACAAAGTTCCAGATTTAAATGCCAGGTGGATGACCACTGCACCTCGACCAAGGCACCTGCATTGCTTGCAGCTGTGCCACCTGCACCTATGCAACAGCAGCGTTTAAGCTAAAGTGCATGCAGCTGTGCAATTTTGCAGCCAACATTCCGCACAGTTCTACAGGAGAGAACTAGAACTTGCATTTCTCTGACGGCAAAGCTAAAGGACAATGCAAAAAGGCAGACTCGTGGTGCAGGAACAGACAAGGTTAAAGTCGGAATGCTGTGTATAATGGCCGTCCTTTCCGTTCTTACGACAGAGCTATAAGCCGCAAGCATTCAACGCGTCACCTGCGGAATCTGCAGCCGTAAGCCACCTGGCACTTCCTGTGAACTTTGAGTGTCCTTGGCTAACGTGACGCACGTTGGCTTCGCCTCGCTTGCCGAACGGAGTGTTAATTTAAAAACTCTACACCTCGACACTGGGCCAATTTAGCCAGCGTGAACAAGAACCCGTTATCACCCTCCAATTAGGCGGACCCTCAGCCAATGGCGGCGGGGGCCGAAAGCGCGGCCGCTTAATAACCGCCTATTAGTTCCGCACGGTCGGCTCGTACATCCGTCTAGATTTCACATCTGGAACGGGTGCCCCGGGGACATCTGATTTGAATTCCAGCTGTCCTCCCCCCCAAACCGGTGGTTAGCAGCAATGGGAAAATGCATTATTATATCGGCTTAGGGAGATGTGGTCATATGATCTGGTTTGGCGTCTCGCCAATTCCCCCTCTTTGTCCTCATTAGATTTCCACGCTTGATCGCTGGTTCGCGGTGGACGGGGAGCGTTTAGTAGCTTGTATTCGCAGAGTGCAACAAATAACGAGGAACTCTCTGCTCGTTTAATTCGTCTTCAACTCAGTGGCTTCGTGAGAATGTTTTAATACTCCAATATTGGTCGGATGTGAATAAACACTCTTCGAGGCAGCATAATCCAGACCTGAATAATTTCTCACAGAACAGTTACCTTTGTGGATATATTAGTGTTCATAAAATCGACCAGAGGAGTCATACTAATGGGCAATGAAGCAGCCAATAGCCAACTGTCCCAGGCTATCGGTAAATAGCTATCTCTGTGACTAATTTCACTTTGGTCCCATTGGGCCAACGGCATGGCCCAGTCTGGCTCTGGATTCTAGAAGACACATCACTTCACAAAGTGCAAGCCTGATGCTAATTAATCTGTGAAAATAAGGCGGCAGTGTAGTATAATGGGTATGGAACTGGGCTTGTAACTGAAGGGTTTTCATGTTCCATTTCCGGGTAGTATAAGGCCGTTGTACCTTTGAGAAAGCTACTGAACCTCAATTGCTTTGGTAAATATGCAGCTGTATAAATTGATACTATGTCAAAATGCAAGAGGTCGCATGTGGATAACAGTGTCTGCTAGTAAAAAAAAAAACAATCATAAGCAAGACGCTTATGATTAAGATGTCCCATTGAGCTCTAACGGGCATTCTCTAGGACAGTGGTCTGCGAGTCTGGTCCTGGAGAGCCACAAGCTCTGGTTTTAGTTTTCACCTTAACATCAGCACCTAAATCAGACCAGGTGAAGTGAGTTAACTGAGTTAACAATCAACAGCTCTAATTGATTAATGAAGTGCAGAGTAACAACGAAAACCAGCGGAGCTTGCACTCTCCAGAAGCAGGGCTGCGGACCCCTGCTCTAGAATGACCTATTGAGGCCTTACAGGCATTCCGAGACAGATCTGGAAAGCAGTCCAGGAAATCGCACGACCTGCTTCAGTTCCTGCACCTTCTCTCCGTCACAGGGTGGCCACTGGTGTGAGCGAGGGAAGGGTGGTCTGAGGTGACCTTGTTCAGAATCGAATTGCCCAGGTGCTCTGGCACGGCTCTGAGCCTGGCGCAATGCAGGGATGGTGGCGCCAAGCCGTTGTTGTGCTTGGCGAGGTGCAGGCTCCCGCTCTTCCTGGCATGCCTGCCATCCTGGCGGGAAACTCTCACTTTTTTTTTTCTTAAAAAGGGGCTGTCCAATGAGCGGAGGTGCTGTCGCTCGTAAGGGGAACGTTCCGGAATCTCAAAATTGGGGTCGTAACGCTGGCTGTGTTTGTGCCCTTGTGCTTCTCGAGGGCGTCATCTGGTTAATGATCAATTTATTTCTTAAAAAAAATATTCCTGTGACCTCACCTAGAGGCAGACTGTTTACAAGCGCATGATTTAGTTTGGAGATGAGGCGGGGGCTGGGGCATGGACAGGAATTAGGCATATTTCTGCTCTGCTTATTTTAACCATTTCTCAGTGGCCATTTCTACAGCCGATTTTATACCACCCTGAAGGGTCGTGGTGGGGGGGGGTGTTGAGGCATGGGGCGAGAGGCAGGAATACACCCTGGATAGGTCGCCAGTCCACCGCACACACCATTCAGTCACACACTCATATACCTATGGGCAATTTAGAGTCTCCAATGAACCTAACCTGCATGTCTTTGGACTGCGGGAGGAAACCCACACAGAACATGGAGAACATGTTAACTCCACACGGAAAGGCCCTCGGCCGGGATTCGAACTCGGTACCGTCTTGCTGTGAGGCTAGCCACTGCACCACCATGCCGCTCCACGACTAAGACTGTAGCTTTTTAAAAAAACTGTACGATGAATATAAAAACAGACAGTCTGTAGCTTTTAAAGAACAGTACTCTGCATATAAAAATGGACAGTCTGTATAGGCGAGGCTTTAGCTGCTGCTTAAAGGTGCCCACAGTACCCACAGATCCCAAGTCTAAAGGGAGTCTGTTCCACAGTTTGGGAGCAACTGTGGCAAAAACCCAATCTCCCTTTGTTTTTCATCTAGGCCTGGGGATTGCCAGCAGCCCTTGGTCCGAGGTGAATTTATACAAAAATTTGTCAGATTAATGTGGGCGTTAACGAAATGTCTTAAAATCAGATTTTTTTGGGATAAAAAAATATATATTTGTGGATTTTTTTGCACATGATTTCACACATGCCAAGTAAGTGCACAGTCCGGGAGATATTTATGTGTAAGTGCAAAAACATATTTATCAATCATTTATTTGTGAACCAGTTACATTTATTTGTGGATTAGTTGCATTTATTTGTGAACCAGTTACATTTATTTGTGAATCAGTTGCATTTCATTGTGAATCTCATTATATTTGTGGAAGGGTCACGCTATTTACTTGTTTATCTTTGACACAATAATAGGCTATCCCCATATGAGACTGACCTTGTACAAAAATATACAGAAATAGCTTGAGTAGTGACCATTTGTTTACACATTCTTAGCATGTGCTTTAAAGTAGATAAGTAGATTAAAGCTATTCAAATTGTGGAAAAGCTCACTTTAGCATTTGGCCTCAGTTCCTGTAATACTATATTGCTTCAAGGGAAATAGTTGTTTTTGTGACATGACCGCGTGTGCGATTGCAACAGAAACACAGACAACACAAGGTAATCTAATATGTGTATCTATCTCAGTGGGGGATGTAAAATAAACAGACCAGTTAGCAAGGTAGAGTGATCCAGAGAAATGACATCTTACACATCTTGTCTGGTGAAACAATCTGTTCATATGCAATTTTGTTTACATAAAGCATTGTTGTGTCGGACATGAGCAAGGTCGCCATGACATGCGGGGAAAAAACCTGCACATTTGCAACATTTTGAGCCAAAGCAAGAATAGTTTGGCTCATGTAAAATGTACTTTCCAGAAAGTTCTGTACAAACTGTTCTGCCAACAAGAAAATATAAGAGCATTTATGAACAGTTTTGGTAAAGTTCACATCAATCCACTAAACCTTTGAACTTTGCACATAGATTTTAGCTTCAGTGTACTGCATCAAACAGGTCCATCTCTGAAAAGATGTAGAAACGGCCGTCTTGATGGTTTACCTTGAATACATTACAGTCTGTAATTTACAGACTGTATTTAGTTTATATTGTATGTGGTAACGCCATCCAAGTGCATTTTCCTGGACTATGGGTCACATAGGCCTGCATAGTTTTAGAGTATCTTTTATTTGTCAAAAACATAAAAATAAAATAAATACACAAATTATCTGACAAAATATTCAACATTTTCTTGATGTTATTTTCTACTCTTTAGACCTTAAACAATTAAACAAATCATTTATTTTTATTTTATTGATTTGCTTATTACTGGATTACATCTGTACTCCTAATTTGATGCTTTGGGTGATTTCTTCTTCCTTGTTTAGTTCTACAGGAAACATTATTTGGTAAATTGTCTTTTTTCATAGCTAGGTAGCAGTAATCCTCGATTTATAAATATCCAATACTCAATGACAGCCATTCGGAGCTCATTGTTTTTCTCTAGAGCCATTATTGTGGCTTATTTATGAGGATCTAATATGATAAGATTTATGCCACTAAGTCGATTCATGCCATGACAACTATCATTTTAGTGTAAAAGTTGTTATTGGAGTGTTTTCTTGTTTTGTTTTTTTATCATAGCACAAATACCTGAATGGCTTTCCTTTTGTAGTTTGGTCTGTTATTTTTTGGCAATCGCAACCAATTCATTTGAAAATACATACTCAATAAGTACAAGTACTGTATGTCAAATAAAGATGTTCTGGTTTTTCCGAGACCAAAACTGCAGGCATTTGGGACCGATCAAGGGGTGGTATTCTGGCAACTGTCCAGCTGTAAAACTGTTTATTTTATCTGTAACCTCTCCTAAATCTAAACCTGCTGCTCTCTTGAGAAGCTCCGTCCTCTTTCTTGGCAGTAAGCTTGGGGCCTGTTGAATCTGTTCAGAGGTACGATGAAGCTATCGCCCATCACTTGCCTGCAATCTGTGTCTCTGGATTCAAACAGAGCAGTCGGCTGCTCTGGCAGGGACCCAGAACCCGGAAAGTACTGTATCTACATTTAGGAATTTAGCCGAAGCTCTTATCCAGAATGACTTACAATGAGTGTAAATGAAGAAAAGGCCCAGATTCACAAATCACCAACATCCCAACTAGTGATTAATGACAAGTGTAATGGTCGGCCAATAACACTCTGGTGATAGGTCATCCTTTGTCACTAGAATTAACATGTGGAAGAGAAGGTAGAGAAAAAACACCAGTGCAACAATATTGTAATTACATTGTGGACGGGGTGTATTGAAGCACACTTTTATCACAATCCCCATACAACTAATAGGGAACAGTTGTGCGGTGTGTTTAAGTGTAATTACAAAAGGCGCGTGACTGTTGCTTAACATTTAATCATGTGCTTATTGGGTAACAATGTGTTGTTACACAGCCCTTTCTACAGTAGGCTAATTGAAATATTTGTTACAATGACAATATTTGTAAGTAGGAAATTGCAAAGATATTTGGACGCACAATGGGCCTCATTCATGAAGCAATCCTAAATATGCGCGTACATTTATGTACGAAACAAGTTGGTATGAAAAATTTACGCCGGATTCATCAAACCGTGTGGGAAAGCCAGATTTTAGTTCGTATTCACGTACATATGTTCATACAAGCGTTTGCACGTTATTTTGTGATTAGTATAAATCCACGCCCATGAATTGCCTTATATGGAGGTTGTCACTTCCATTTAAAGTGTCAATAGTAAAGTAAATAGTTAAGTAGCCTCCCAGAAAACAGTGGACGTCCCAGGGACGTCCCCCTGCCTGCATTCCGTCGAGGCCTGAAGACACACCTCTTCAGACTTCACCTTTACTGATATTCTAACCTAGGACCTCATGGTACTAGTTCCCTGTGTTTTCCTGTCTGTTTGTTATAGTTTATAATAGTATTTAGAATAGAAGTGTAGTATAGCTGATTTACCCACAGCTTACTGCGAAATACAGTCAACGTTCATTACTAGGGATAGCTGCTACGTTATGGGAAGGATGTGCTTTGTCTTGTCTGTTCTGTAGTGATCTTGATGACGTCTCTGTATGCACTTATTGTACGTCGTTTGGATAAAAGCGTCTGCTAAATGAATGTAATGTAATGTACCATTTTAGTCCTCTCAAAGTTATGATGTGACGTTCCTTAGGGATGTCCTAAAAACATTACTAGGACGTTATTAAAGTCCTAGGCAGGTCACTTTTTGGTTACAATATGACATTTAATTAGAATTTTTTGGGGACGTTCAAGCAACGTCCCTATCCGGTTATGCTCATAACATTCATGGGACATTCGGGGACGTTCCTGCAACGTCTGTTACTGGTTACAATATAATTCTTATATTTTTCTGATTTAACGGACCAGTAATCAGCACCTTCCTTTCTTTTTGGTGTGCGTTCCTATATATTTTTTCCGAAAGTAAAAAGACCTGGCAGGACCTCCCCGTCAAACGAGCTGTTAAAGTTCAAGCTTATCTGCATCGGATGAGCGCATTGCCTCCATCTGCCAAGCACTAGGCTGTGGTCTTTCTCGCAGCCTGGAAATAAATAAAATAATAATTTATTAATTTCATCATTTTGTGGGTGTTCTTTGAGTGCGAGAGCGGGTTAAATCCCTGATCTCCTAGTGATGGAAAGAGGTAGTTAGGAATCTATATTCTCACACGGTAAACAACAATTTGACGTAGATGAATGCCAAAATACGGGCAAAATTGCTAATACGAACGATTTACGTACACGTTCTGCTCACGTTTCATGAATGAGGCCCATTGAACACAAAAATGGGTAGTACAATAGCTGTACCTGATGTTCCCAGCACACTGCCAGCTCAGCGGTGAGGAAAAGTCTCCGTTTCACATCCCCACTGCAAGAACTGTTCCACTAAAGATTGCACAAAATCAAGTAAAATTTATCTTGTGAATGTAGGGCCTAGAAACACTTTCTTCCTCACAAACAGTTTTTTTGGCGACCGTGAAACTAGCCAAACTGTTTATGAAGAAAATAAATCTAAGGATACATCCATGTCTATGACTCTGCCTCAGATTAAGACATGGCAAACTGTTTATTGTTGGTTTTATTTCATGTATTCCCATTCTTTATTTAGCGGGGGGAAAAAACAAACAAAACATTAAAATAAGGTCCACGTCCATCTAACAGAAATTTTGAATCCAACAAATGAGCACTTAGTTGCTTAAAAATACATTCCAGTCTATATGAGATAGCATAGTATGATGAGTCATTCTTTTTATGTAAACAATTTATGAAATCAAATGGAATTCATATTTTCAAACTTGAGTCAATGGGGAGAATCAACCTACAGGCAGGATTTATTGCACTACAACTGAGTATGTGACACAGAGAAGCTGTTCCGATGACCCAGAGTCAACAGGGTGACCCCTCCTGCCAAAAAAAGAGGCTTATAATAACTCATCCCTGAGTGTGAATTGCAAACAGGCACTTGGGACACAAACTCTACAAGCTATCTTGCCAAATAAGTATGCTGTTGTCGAAATAAACGCATTTATGTGGAATTAAATAAAGTCCAACACTTTCCGATAAATAAAGCAACACAAACAAAGCCATCCAGAACGCATTACTACAGAATACAAACATACATTGCTACAGACATACTATAGACACTTTTCAAAGATCACCCAGAATCGGGCTTTCTATCATGAATTGAACTTAATCAAAGTTTCCAATATTTTTAGAAATACAGGAATGCAGGACACAAAGTATCACCAAATTTCATACAACGGCACATTATTTATTGATGCACCATAAAGAAAAATGACATGCAAGCATGGCCTTCATATACATTAACTGCTGATATATTATTTAAATGGGGAGTACGGCGTTTTGAGGGTTTCCATTCTGGAAATGCTGATATGTTCCGCTTCCTCTACAGGCGATGCATAATACTGCATGCAACCCCCTGCATGTGCAGCTTTAGCAAGTCAGTGTAATTGAGTGTTCACAAATTAAAGAGATTGAAGGTTCCTCAAAGCACACAAACGGCCTGATTTACTAAAACCTTTAGCGGGTGCAAAAACATTTAGCACACGCAAAACTAACAACACAACCAATGATTGGTGCAAAACAAATACCATGACCAATCATTTGTCATGTTATTGGTTTTGTGTGTGCTAAAAGGTTTTGCACATGCTAAAGGTCTTAGTAAATCAGGCCCGAAGTGTGTAGTGGATAGCTAATAACTCATTGAGAAAGAAATCATCAAGGCAGGCGGTCACAATCTGAATCAGATTATTTTGCTTGCATTGCATTCAAAGTGCATTATATCAATTACATTCAAATCACTGAAATGAGACACCATAATCCTGACTGACAGAAACTCTCCTATCCCTCAGCAATGCTAGAGGGACATTGGAACAGGTTTGATTCACTACCAAGCTGTGGGGCCCAGCCATACACTAGAACAGCGCCTTAACAGGATGAGTTACCCAGAAGCCCCTCAAAAGCAATGGTCAGGTCACCCATTCAGTCAGGAGCTGATTGGTCCAAGCCTTTCTCATATCATAAGGGACAAGCGAGCAACAAGCAGTGCATTTCTCTGCAGCTACAGGCTAGCTCATGCAAGCTCGTTTCGGCTAAGACCGCAGCCGCCGCCGTGACAAGCGTAAGACTGGCGGCTGGATGAGGCAGTTAAGTAAGGCTGGTGAATGCCATTTCAGAGAAAGCAGCGTGATCTCTGGGGGGGTGACACACGCTTACCATGCAACCCAGGTTGTGTGAATGTTGTCTGGGCTTTGTTGTCAAACCGGATTACGATAATCCTTCGAACCTGCGGAGTCTCTGGCGAAGCCAATAATGAAATTCTTCCTGGGGCCTTTGGTTCCACGTTGAGCAGCGGTAACCTGGGAAAGCAGAAAAACAGAGGCCATGCGTGAACAGTGCACTTAAATGACAAAAGCAAGGATCGGACAAATGAATCTGGTTCAAGAGAATGTCTCCGTTCAAATCCCGTTCAAAGAATCTTTATCAACCAATGCAATTTGTCTGTCCTCTGGCAAAAACAACCTTTTACATGACAAACATTTACACACAGGGAAAGGAGACTGGGTAGAACCCTGTATGCCCCTATATGGTCCCGTATGGTCACGACATACACTGCTGGTGGATGTTCTTAGGGAGCAATGACTGAATGCTGATGCTGCGTGCAAATGTCATGTTTTTTTATTATTACTGTAGAATAATAACAGTCATTTTACTGTTTATAAAAAAATAATTGTCCCTTTGTTTGCACAATTAGCACATTTGATAGCAACAGTAGAGTCCAGGTACTATTCCTCTAGATTATATACAGCTTTCCTACACAGGTAACACAATTGAATTGATATTGGTTCTAGGATATAGAATTTTAATTGAATTTGAATGAAAGGGTATGGACTTTAATTAAATGAAATAATTTGATAATTTATCACTTTAAACAATCTGTCCTTTGATATTAAAGATATATTGTATATATTAAGTCTAAATATTTTTGTCTAAGTATTTTGCTAATACGTAAAGGCAAGTTTGTATGTAGTCTATGATAATTAATTTAAATTTTGTGAAATTTGTGGAAAAAAAACAAACAATTCCTAGAATGCATTGAATAATGAAATGAATAAAGAAAATTAAGCAATTCTTTACATTGATTTGTATTTGACAGCTAAAGTGGTATGTTAAGTTGTAATCGAGCGTAGCGTTAGTTCAGGCAGGCCACAAGAGTGAAACCCGGCCATAGGTGAATCAGCTGACCGCTCAGCTGAGTAGTGACGATTCACCTATCAATCCATTCAAGTAGCAAGGCGGTCTATTTAACCGCCTCGCCCTAACATGGTGGATCCTCTGATGCACGCCTGCTGCACACACAAAAAAAACCCTCCACCCCAGCTCCATCCTCTTCAGTTCCCCTTTGCACACTGACACCTAGCCTATATCGCTCCTGCATGGCTCACTAATATGTTTGAGTGCCTACTGATTTCTTTCCTCTCTCCTTCCCTCTTCGGCAACCGCCGGAGAGGTAGCTATAGATCAACAAACATCGTTCTCCAGAAGCAGCCGGTCAACTCCAGCTCCATGCCGTCCCCAGCTGATGATGCCACCTGCTGGCCTTCAATCCGCCTTCCACCACCGGCTCATTATATATTGACATTTTCATATGTTCTGTCTTGCATTTTTCTATTCTGTAATCAGCTATTCAGTTAACCGGTGCCAGTCAGCGGCGGATGGACTCCCCCCTCAGAGTCAGGTTCTGCCCAAGGTTTCTTCCTGCTAACAGGAGGGAGTTTTTCCTTGCCACTGTCGCCCTAGGCATGCTCTACGGGGGTTCAGGCCCGGTTCCTTGTAAATTGCTGTGATAATGACACTTAAAAGTGTCATATACATACAACTGATTGAATGGAATCTGTTAAAAAACCATTCTCAGTGCTGTCGGTTCTGTTCTAAGTGCAACCCTACTGGGGGGTTGCTGCTGCTGCCCTCACCGCCATACCCATGCTTGCTTGCGTTGATTGGCGGGAGGGTTTTTGAACAGAACCATACCGCCAAACCTAAAATGTATTGTTTTAAGAATGTTAATAAAGCTTTTACTTGAACAACAGTGGTCCTGACTGAACTAGTATTGTTTGTAGTGACAATTGGCACATGTTTTTGGAAGCTGGTTGAAGCACATATTTTGTCAAAATGAATTCCGTTTTCATGTTTTATAAATGAGCAAAATTTCAGTGACAGTCAAAGAAAAATTTTAAAACAGTCATTTATAAAACATGAAAACGTAATTCCGCATCCTGGATATTTTCTTCCAATTCCATTTCCTATTCCAGATTCCAATTCCATTTCCTATTCCAGAATTCAGAATTGTCCCCAACCTTGCTCTGTAGAAGACAAGAAATATCCCCTGGATTAATTTGCCTTTTTTGTATGGACAGTGCATGAAGTTGAAGGCATGAAGACAGTGCATGAAACCCCTTTTCGGCACCAGTGAGCCTTATTTATTATGAGACATCAGGTGATCTATTCAAGACGGCATCACCCAACATTTTGAGACATACGCGTGTTTAAAATGAGCGGTTTGGACAGTGAACATCATTAGGACACCATTCAGGAATGTTACATATACACAACATATGGGTGACTGGAGTTATGCCTGGGAATATTGTAAATACCTACATATATCACGTAATAGAAACAGAAACCAAAAAAGGGAACGCAGGGACTCATAAAGAGTATTTGGGGGATGGGGAAGGGAGGTGTGGAATGGAGGCAGGGGTTATGAGAGGAGAAAATAAGAGAATGGATTACAGCTTTCCAGGAAGGTAGCCGAGGTCCTTCACTCTGTGATCGTATTTTCCCCCCAATGAGGTCGCGCAGGCCGGGTCAGGCCATAGGAGGCTTGAGCCGCCATTTTTGCACCAGCAGCACATATAGACAAAAGGAAATAAACATCGATCCTGCCCCTTTTCAAATAACCAACCACCAAGCACACTTCACTGAGGGAGTCACTAAACATTTAATCAACCAACGGTTATTTCATAGCAGCATTTACAAACAGGTTGTTTTACAATAGACACAGTGCTTTACAATAGACATTTTGTAGAAGGAAAAAATTATGAAACCTCCACATTGTTAGCCATTTTGGAAAAATAAAAAGGCAATCAAGCAGAACTCCTACAAAATAGGAGGTAGGTTACGGAAAAAATAGCTAACTATGCACTAACCTACTGGAGTAAACACTTTTACAGATGACAGGGTGATTCAGGGCTAATGGCCACTTTCATTGGACACACTTTTGCAAAGGTGATGCTATGAAAATGCAGACCACATGTTCACTCCACCCAAAACATGTCCCGACAAGCTATAACATCCACGAAAGCTATAACGTCCCCACAATTTGTAATGTCCTTACAAGCTATATCGTCCCCACAAGGTATAAGATCCACACAAGCTATAACGTCCCCAAAAGGGAAGAGAAACAGTGTTCCTTTCCTTCTATTAGTCACACATTTGTAACCAGATTATGAGAAGGAGAAATACTCCTTCAGAACCAGTCTAATGTGGACAAATTCTCCATTTCACTTCCTGTGCATATTTCAAACAAAGAATTTACTAACAAACCTTTTGTTGTTGTTGTGATAGACACACTTTGCTGGTTTGTAAAGAGGGGTGTGGTTTAGTTGTTAGTAATGTCATTAGAACATTACTAAGATTTTAATGTTATTTATTTATTTATTTTCTGGACTGGATAACTACCACCAGGTTTGACTGCGTGGGTACAATTTCTGAATTTTGTGTTCACTGAGCATTTGCTATATATTTGTCATTATGTGTACTAAAACACTTGAAAACAGAGGAAATAAGCCAGTGATGCCTATCAAGAGTGTCTAAGCAAGGAAATGAATGTGTTATTTCCTGCATTTGTGCAGTTACCGCTCATATTTAAAAAGTTTATAAACACATGTATTTGTGTTGCAATAAAAATCAGCATATAACTCAAAGGTTATATCACACTAAAATCAATATCAATATGTTCTAATATTTTTGTGGGCCTAAATATACTGGGGGGGGAGGGGATTATTGCAAGCATAACCACCCCACTTGTTTACTAATCTTGACTGCACAATTATTTTTATATTCCACAATTATTTCAATATTTTAATATGTAATTGTTGTGCTTCAAGAGCTTTTCTTTTCACAAGGGCAGTGGAGGGTAGGGGGTGGGATTTGGGGAGAGGGGGGGTGGGATTTGGGGAGAGGGGGGGGTGGGTGGGTTGTTTGCCACTGCTCCAAAGATGTCGTAATCGTGGAAACGGCATTCTCCACATTCCTCTGGGGGTTCAACACACTTGGCCATCATTTAATCTGTCATAACACTTCGCCCTGACCTCCCGAAAACAGCTCGGCCCCCTGAAAACACAGCATGTTTAAACAACAGGCCACTTGTGAGGGATGTCATACTTTGCATTAAATTCGTCTTTTGTATACATTTGACTTTTTTATGCATGCAGCCGACGATCTTATCCAGAGTCACTTCCACGGCTTACATTCTTTTTTATGTACAATCCATTTACACAGCTGCATATTTACTAAAGAAAGTCAGGTTAAGTAGTCTTACTCAAGGGTACAACAGCACTGCCCCACCGGGAAATCAAACCTGCAACTTTGGAATCACAAGCCCAGTTCCCTAGCCATTGTGCTGTGCTGTGTACATCCTGCACGGATGTTAATCCTCTGCAATTCCCATTGTGTTATTTATCTCCCACACGTATGCTGGCCCTTTGGTGGTTGTCCCATCTAACCTGCAGAGCAACCGCCGTCGAGTTGGGAGCTGCATTTTACCAACAACACTTACTACACATTTTATATTTCAATTGATTCTCTGGTTGGTATACTTTGTAGAGTCGATGTTTTGCTCTCTGGTTTGCTTGTTCAGGACTTCCCATGTACTGACAGGTAGTACAACTAGGTAGGTATGCATTAGTGGTAATGTGGTGTATAGAACAGGTAAATAATATATAATAATACCTTGCATTTATATAGCGCCTTTCTCAATACTCAAAGCGCTTACAGTGATGAGGGGGAAACTCTCCTCTACCACCACCAATGCTACCACCACCACCAGCTGGATGAACGACTGATACATATATTGGTCATTGTCTATTTAACTGACATGAACAATGCCTGTTGTGCTCAACATGTAAAATAAAAGGGTACAGTTACCGAAAAAACAAAAAAATACTAATAAAAAGGAGCAGTTTATGATCATATATTTGATAGTGTGGGATTCTTGGCTTGTGCTTTCCTCTTTTCAGTCATTGTAATCAGAGGATGATACTTCACCTTTCCTGGCACCACTATGACCACTATATACGTATATACACACACTGCCCTGCAGGGTTGCTGACCAGAGTTAGCATTGACACTGGCAGGATTGGATACCAGACTCCAGGGCATGTACTGTAGCTAGAATGAAAACCAACAATTTAGCAGGATGATTTCACTTATCCACTCAGTTTGCACAACATAATCCTGGAGAAATACTGTCACACTGTTTAGCATTTAGAATGATATATTTAAATTATTTTGTGTTTTAATATTGTGCTGTTTAGCATTTATCATTATTTATTTAAATGTTTAGTGTTTAAATATAACACTGTTAAGCATGTAGCATTGTTTAATTAAACGTTCCGTGTTTAATATAACACTCTTTAGCATTTAGCATTGTTTATTTAAATGTGTAGTGTCTAAATATACACTGTTTAGCATTTTGCATTGTTTATTTAAATGTTTAGTGTTTAAATATTACACAGTTTAGTGGTTAACGTGGTTTATTTAAATGTTTAGTAAACTTGTTTCTTGACCTAAACAAGTACATTTCAGCATGCTCTAATGATATCTGAAATTGATGCAGTCTGCGTAGTAAGCAGAAACGTTTGCAGTTGGCCTAGAGCTACGGGGGCCCCAGATTTCACTGGGGTCTGATAAGGTGAAATTTTGATCCGTTATTAAAAACAAGCCTATAACAATGCAATGCTGCCTGTGGCATGGCCAGCTGCTCTCTGATATGAAAACAAAGTGCTTGTAAACATTTTACAACTTAAACATATTGTTTCTGCAAAGCACCAGCAACTTGACAAAGAGCATAGGTTCAGCTGACACAACGTCAAGCATTTTTTTGGTGCTTGAAATCAGTGTACTCATGTTCCTCTTTTATATGCTACTTTAACCAGTCACTTGAGAAAATATAGCATATATGAGTTTTATATGACACTGTAGGCTTCAATAAACATGTGTCCTTACCAGAGTTCAATGCAATGTGGTCCATTCATTATTTATTTATTTGTGCAGCAATGAATGCAGAATTTTTACCTGCACATATTGCTTTAATCTGGCTAGCCTCTGGATAGAGAAGAATAGCTAGCAGATTATAGCTATTACATTATGACACAAAAGTATATTGTGAAGAAAAGAGAATGCATGAGACACACGTCAAAATAAATATATTACTGAATAGATTGCCTTTAAAAAAATTAATAAATATGGAAATCAATTGGTATTGAGAATGAATGTCTAGTATTACATTTTGAAAGGTTATTACTGTATTATTGTGTGTGTGTGTGTGTGTGTGTGTGTGTGTGTGTGTGTGTGTGTGTGTGTGTGTGTGTGTGTGTTACCTCAACAAGTAGCTTTAAGATTCTTAGCCTACAGCCTACAAAACTAGCAAGTTGGTTACCTGACAAATGTATAGTTATAAACATGCTCTGAACAAATGTATGAAGGCAAATTATATGACTTTCATTAATGAGCTATACACTACCGGTCAAATGTTTTAGTACACCCACAATTTCCAAGCAATCAGAGAATAAAAAAAAAAACTAGCTTGATTTTACTTCCCTTAATGAAAAATGGAAATAACTTGTTCACTTGTTAATTCTTTTTCAAATATGGCTTTTTTAACTCCAAAATTTAGGTCACTATTCTGTGACATAAAATATTATTTTTTAACTTCAGACTATTCACTCCTTACCTATTTGAGGTTATTTACTAAAGTTAAACTGCGTAATTTATACTAAAAACAGTGTACTAAAACCTCTGACCGTTAGCCATAGGTGAAGGACTTCCAATATGGGTAAAACTCAGTAGAGTAGCATTGGCTAGCCTTGCTAAAGCTACCACAAAGGACTGTAATACAAGGCTATATTAACACATCTACAAGCTCTGCTACAAGATGAAGCATGCAGAAGCTGCTTTTTTAAAAGATAGTATCTGGTTTGCAGATTGTAATTTTGCAGTTTACGCCACAATATCACGTTTAAAATCAATATCAATTAAAATCCAAATGTATTTTTAATCACAGCCTACTCAAATCGTAGCTTGGCTTAACTTAATTTTAACTAGCCTCATTTGTAGCATAGTCAGTCTGCCTCTAAAAACAAGGCAGATTATGTGTTGTGTGGGCAAACTTGATTCTACTTCCATGGTGTCAAGCTCAATAAACCTAAGGCAGTCATATGAAAGGAGTCCTGCTAGTTTTGTCTTACGTAAAAAGTACAAATGTGTGGCAGCCTCGTGTTCCAGCAGACATACATTAAAATAACAGCTTTAAACAAAACATTCTTGTCACATTCCTGGAAAATGTCACATTCAGGGGGGCGGTAAGCATTAAACATAGGTTTGAATCCAAAATAAGTACTTCACAAATGTAAATGATTTGACAGGGACTGTTTACATATGAGCTAAAATATACACATGCATGCATAGAGACAGACAGAAAATTATGTCTTGTAGAACTGGCCAGTGGTACAATAAGAGAGCATTGACTCTTTGTGGGTCTACAGCACAAGTCTAATATATTTGTCTATGTATTTTTCTTGAAAACAATCACGCAGACTTAAATGACAGCTTGGTTTACCATACGTAGGTTAATGCTGAGGGAACAAACCAACAATTTCGAAGACCATCTAGTCATCTAGAACCTTTAGTCATTGCTAGCAGTGAGTTATTCCAATACAACCCTTATCCCCAAATGGACTCATAAGTGTGTGGGGCTTTCATTGGGTGCATTGCACACATCCCAGTACTGCTGCAGTGAAGCAGCTGCCACCAACAAAAAAACGTGTGGGGGGGAGAGACATTCCAACAACTGCCCTCCTATTTCAACTATGTTAACTTACCAGTCACTTACCCTGGTCTGCAAATGATAGTAAGTCACACATACCATAGTACATAGCACATAGCACTGTTTGTGGAGGCAGCAGTGCATCAGACCTGCAATGCTACCAGGACACAATGAAATGGCAGGAGGGCAGTAATCATGTCTTTTTAGGCAGACAAAATAAAATGATATGAAAAACAGCATTAATGGGACTGTTCTTTGAACAAAATTTGGAGAACAAAATTAACTTAAAATAAATAAATAATAAATATATGTTGTATATGCTCTTTGTACAGAGAAGAACTTAGACCTATTATATGTTATCCAGTGGAAAATTAACTGCTACAGCTACAGAGTGCTCAACTAACGATTCTGTGGACTGGGCCTCTCCAACAGCAATAATAATAATAATAATAATAATAATAATAATAATAATAATAATAATAATAATAATATGACGCACCTTCCACATGGAACTACCTACAAACCTCTAACAAGACCCTACTAAAAAACTGAATCACAATGCACATAACACTGCAATCCCACTCAAACTGTGGAGACAGTTCCGAGGGTCCCTGGGTTTCAAGTTTTACAGGCTACATGGTGATGCTTGAGGTACTTGGCTAAGCACACAGCAGTTATCCTTAAAATCCCACTCAAACTGTGGAGACAGTTCCGAGGGTCCCTGGGTTTCAGGTTTTACAGGCTACATGGTGATGCTTGAGGTACTTGGTAAGCACACAGCAGGTATCCTTAATATAGGGTAAAGGCACATAAACTATTCATCATAATGACTTGATCTCTTTCCCAAAGAAAGCTACCTTGCAGCTGGCAACGTGCACTGCGTCTACTCTTCTGTCCATCAGGACACTAGTCTCTCACGGTCAAGGAAAAAATAGTAAATAAATACATAAATAATTGGAATGATAAATTCCGCAAAATGTATTTAATTTGTAGTGTCTCAAACAAATATTTGCCGAAGAGAAAAAAACAATCACAGACTCAATCAGACAAGTGAAATGAAGTGGGGCGAACTTCACTACAAACACGCCCCTCAAACTTGTACTTGGTTGTCTGCATCTGTGATTGGTCAGGAGCCACGAATGACAACACCTGCTTAACTCCTTCATCAAAAATGACACCAGTGTAATATAGGCGGCATTAATCTCGTTTTCACGTCCAGTCTCGGCGCTACCTTCAACAGCAGAACCGCGAGATCCTGTGGTTTCAAATAAGATAAAATATATATTTTAAAGAATCGCCATATCATTATTTTAACTTATATGTCCATATACCGTTTCAATCAACGATGCTACTTAAATGTGTAATAGCGGTCTTTATTTTTGCTGCGTTTGAGCAAGTAGTGGGGACTGATCCAATCGATGTTCCCGAAAACCCGCAAGAAAAACCTGCAAACCAGCAGAAAGGACGTCTTTCTCTGCAGAACACAGGTAGGTGCGGGGAAAAAGACGTTTCGCTAATGAAAACGAGACTACTCTATGCACGTGTTCTCCTAAGTTTGAGTATGCGCGCGTGCGTTCTTGCATGTTTAGTTATGTCCGAATAAAGCTTGGCGTATAAGCAAGCCCATTATATTGTTTCTTGCATGAAACATGGCAAGAGCATCATCCGTCAGTTACATATTCGTATGCTTTTCTAACGAAAACACATTAATTGGTAACATTATCAACTTGGCTACTGTAACCTACTTGGGTCGCTTTGTAAGGAATTTTTAAACGTTGAAACTTTTATTATTTATTAAAGATATAGGCTACTTTGGTTGCTGAATTATGCAATAAATCGGATTTTTTAGAATAACATTACCTCATTTCCCGGTGAAAGACGCCTGGAGCGTTGCCTAGGCAACCAAACTGACAGTTTGTCCAGAGTGCCCTTTCTGGGCATAACGTTAGATGTGTGGCACTCTATAAAGCTGCATAGCACAGCATGCATGCTAATTTCAGTACCACGTGCCCCAACTGAAATTCGTGGTTATCCTGCTAACAGTAAAAAGACATGTAGCAAGCTGTTAGCTACCAGCTCGAAACCTACAGCAAGCTAATGTTAGCTACCATTGTTTTAGGCTTTCCTACTATTAGAATGTCATTCTCTAAATAGACGTTAGTGCAGCCATGGTTTTAAATTTTTATTTTTTATTTCCTTCCAACTGTGAATGCCTAATTGCTCAATTAATCAATTTGTTTGTGAGGACGCACACTGCCACTGTGAGTTCACGGTCCAGCAGTCGAGTTGTAGAGGATGGTAAGAGAGGCTGATGGCAGGTGCCTGATGGAATAGAGAACTTGCTAGTGTGTGATGATGATCCATGCCCCTACAGAACCCCTGGCCACAGGCCTGCTAAGGACTACATCCAGACTGTGGAGCACATCAGCGAACACGTGTGCTGAATATGTTAACCAGTAGTCCAAAACTACGTTAAATATGTTCTATCCTTGAGCAAGACACATTATTCAGTATACAGCTGTTTAAATGGACAGACTCTAAGCTATGCAAGTTGCTTTGGGTAAACACATCTGCAAATATATAATAACGATGAATAATTTTGTGGTTACTATTGGCCTACATCTCGGTTATGAAAGTCAGTTACACATTAGCATAGAGGCAAATATGTAGAAAATAATTAATGGTCAGTTTTTCTCCCTTGTGTTATTATTTAGACAGTTCAGAAGGCTGCAACCCCAACATTAGTATTAAATGGGAAGAGATAATTATAATCACAATATTCCAAGTGACCTAAATTATAAGAGGATGGCTAAGTTTACAAGTATCAAGTTCAAGTATTTTGTCAAATCCATTTGGATTTTTTGTTAATTCTAAATGAAAGAGTGTCTATTAAATGTTAAATGTCGGCTAGTTAGTGTATTTGTGAATGCATTTGCTCATTTTGAAGGAATCAGTCATCCCTCCAAATTAGTCCACTTATTCTCAGGCGCAGCAATGTGAAGAGATCTGACCCAGTTTAATGCTCTGTGCTGCCCTCTAGAGGCACGAGTATGCAACGCAGCCCCTCTAACAATTTTCTGCATCTCCCGTTTCCGTGGCAATTACTGTCAAGTGATTGCTTACAGATGAATGCTAACCGCTTGCCACGTGCTAACATAGTATGACCCAATTTTTGTTCAGAGTTTTTGTTCAAGTGACTATACACTCTATGTAAAACACTGGAACTGCTGCTGAAATAATTTGTCAGCACCTTCAACATATAAACTGGGGCACAAACACATCAGTAATTAAGCATAGAACTTGCTTGTGCAATTCATTGATCAGCTAAAACAAAGCATTGGTCACACAGTAATGCAGTTGTTTAACGGTTTCAAAATTAGTTGTAAATCACATTGCATTCCCATTCTGTGGTGCACAGAGGTTGATGCTGATATTTGCTTGAGAAATGACACTAAAACCTACTTTGACTATAAAAATGATAGTCAAACATTATGTAACTGGAGAGTACTGAACTGTGTAAAAGTAGGCCACTTAATTGTTCACTGAAGAGCACTACTTTAAAAAGTGGCCAACATGATATTGTATGCAGCCATTTTAAAGAGATAGTCTACTATAATGCTTTGCTTTGTACAAATGCTGCCCTTATTCCTGTGATAGATATCTTACAAGGATAATATGGTAAAAAAGTTTGGATGTGCCAAATAAATTTTAAAAAACTACTCCTGATGTAGTAATACTTAGCACCACATTAGTAGCACTTCTTGTTGTTGTCATAACAATGCAGTGCCAGGTACAGTACCAATCAAAAGTTTGGACACACCTACTCATAGAGGGTTTTTTTTCCGTACTGTATAGGAATATCACATTGACTGAGGTTTCTTTCAGGGAAGCCACAGCTGTTGTGTAAGTAAGCCTCTCTCTTTCCGTCCTTTCTTCCCCCTTTGTGATGTCATACTGCCAGTGGAAATTCAGCACTGCCTCGTCAACAGTGGAGATGTGGGCTGTGGCGTGTTCGAGTGCTTCGAGAACAACTCCTGCGAGATCCGAGGCCTGCAGGAGATCTGCATGTCCTTCCTCCACAACGCCGGCAAGTTTGACTCGCAGGTACGCCCCCCCGGGACGTAGTCCCAACCCCAGGTCCTCTATCAGCTGTTTAACCCTTTAGGGTGTAAGATCACGAATATGTGATAAGAATGTTCTTAACTAGAATTGTGAAAAAAACATTCCAAAAAACCTAGTGTTCAAAGGGTTATTGTGCTGCAGAGGTGGGCCTTTAATCAAGAGGACAGGTTGGCCAGCTCTCTGTCACTGATGTTTGCAGAAATTACACTTCCTCCATCACCACCTGTTGCTACTCTTATCCCCTGCAGGCATGGAGCCAGACAATTTCATCATCAATCACTACTTTATATTATATATTAATTTGGCAGAAGCGACTTAATATGGGAAATTAAGACCCATATAATGAGGATAACCAGAATCAAGCACCAGAGCCGAGTAGACACGACAGATATGCAGAACAATTTTGATCAGACTCAGCCACTACATGTGGGAATGAACGTTGTGTTGTTAAGCTTACAAATACTTGATTTCATGCTCTTACCACTAATCAAGTAGCACAATGGAAACAGAAGGAGCACAAATTTCAATGTTTTAATAAAGATATTAACAAATATTACTGCCGCTAACCCTTTATAATTGTGAGTCATTCTCTTTTTAGTTAGTCTGTGAACACTGAATCTCTACCATTCTTTTTTGTGTGCGTGCGTGCGTGCATGTGTGCATAGGGTAAGTCTTTCATCAAAGACGCGCTCAAGTGCATGGCCCACGGCCTGCGGCACAAGTTCAGCTGCAGCAGCCGCAAGTGCCTGGCCATAAAGGAGATGGTGCAGCAGCTGCAGCGGGAATGCTACACCCGGCACGACCTCTGCGCCACCGCCAGGGGGAACGTTAACGTAATGGTCGACATGATCCACTTCCAGGACCTCTTCCCCAAGGGGTGAGCATACTATAAGCCTCCACTTTTCAGAACCTCTAAAATTCTGTAACCTTCACTGTTCCCAACCTCTAAAATTCTGTAACCTTCACTGTTCCCAACCTCTAAAATTCTGTAACCTTCACTGTTCCCAACCTCTAAAATTCTGTAATCTTCACGGTTCAGAACCTCTAAAATTCTGTAACCTCCACTGTTCCCAACCTCTAAAATTCTGTAATCTTCACGGTTCAGAACCTCTAAAATTCTGTAACCTCCACTGTTCCCAACCTCTAAAATTATGTAACATTCATTGTTCAGAACCTCTAAAATTCTGTAACCTTCACTGTTCAGAACCTCTAAAATTCTATAACCTTCACTGTTGAGAACCTCAAATTCTGTAACCTTCACTGTTTAGAACCTCAAATTCTATAACCTTCACTGTTTAGAACTTCTAAAATTATTTTTCTTGATCATTTTTTAAAATGTATTTATTTTAAATTCTCATCGATTCAAAAGCATCCCCATCCCACCCTATAAAGCAGTCCCAGTTACAGCAAGAACCTGTAAAATCCTGTCAGCCTCCACCATTCATAACCCCATGTCGCTGATCAGTTTCCGGCATGTTCTCTCCCTCTTGCCCTCCCACCTCCAGGCCTCACCTGGAGCTGGTGAACATCCTGCTGAGCTGTGGCGAACAGGTGAAGGAGGCCCTCACCTGGAGCGTGCGGCAGCAGTGTGAGCAGAACTGGGGCGCCCTGTGCGAGAGCTTGAGGCTCTGCTCTCCGGGGCAGCCCTCTGACGGGAGCAACACCCAGCCCCAGGCCCAGCCCCAGCCCCAGAGCGGCCGCACCCAACCGTCCCTCGAAGGGGTGGCCGGGGAGACGGAGGGTGACGGCCCATCTGAAGGCTCTCAGAGTCAGGGCCAGGGGTCTCCGGAGGCCGGCCTATCAGAGCCAGCGGTCCTGGAAAGATCCGGTACCAGGAGGTGAACGTTCAATTCCAGCCACTGCCCCAGTCCCCTAGACTGCAGGCTGTCAATCAGACTGCCCCCGTCTTCCAAACTGCAGGGGCTCAGTGCCCCGCCCCCCACCCCCACCCCCAAATTATAGTCCTTGGCTCCCCGGTATCCAACAAACTTGTCCTTTTGCTTGTTGTCCCCCAAAGCTGCACTCTCCCTCCTTATACCCCAAAAACCACACCCTCCTTCCATAGCTCCCTAAAACTGCAGGCTGTCTTTCCCCAAAAAACTATAGACTGTATTTGTCATTTGCCTGTCCTATCAAAACCATATACTCTCTTGCTGACCACCCCCCCTGCCACCCCCTCCTTCTCTCTGTTCCCTCAAAACTGCAAATCCTCTCTCCCTGATGCCCCAATCCATGAAAATCATTCTCCTTCCCTGTCCTCCCAAAACTATGCCATCTCTCCCATCTCCCTGGAAGTATAGGCAGGTCCCCTTCGTGTCCTCCCAATCTGATTTACACTCCGATAGATAGCAGGAGGAAGACTCATTCACAAAAACAACATTTCAGGTCATGCTGTATGCAGGGGATTTATATACTGTTGTTATTGTTTTAATCATTATTAACAATAGTAACACTAGTCCTAAACTTGCATTTTTGACTCAAATATAGTTATTTATTTTCTTTTAAGAAAATGCCTCTATCAATCCATGTTTATATATTCAGTGTATTAATATGATGCCAGTATATGCTATGTATTAAGATCAGTATCAAGCTTTAATTGAATTTTCACAGAAAAGCAAACATTTACTGTAGATATGTAACATAGGTTGATTTGTTTGTTTTTAAGTCAGAGGTGTGTTTTCATTATTATTTTTGATACTTGATTACCAAAAACAACTGACAGAACTGAAGCCAATTTCTGGCACGTGACTTACCGCACATAAGGGTTAGGATTAACAAATGGATAATAACTACATCTATCACCATCACAGTTAAACACTACCTACGGCAGGGATCTCAAACTCAAATCCTGGAGGGCCGCTGTGTCTGCTGGTTTTCGATGTGTTCCTGCACTTAAGTGTTTAATTTAAGTCATTGATTGGCTAAAGAGTCTGCACACCTTGTTTCCAAGGCCTAAATTGGCTGCTGATTGAAAGGAAACCACAAAAAACCAGCAGACACAGCGGCCCTCCAGGACTGGAGTTAGAGATCCCTGACCTACGGCAATGTAGCATTGCCAAACTGGTAATGCATTTGCTATTTTTTCTTCCCCTAGTATATGCATTCAAACAGCTATACAACAGCATATTGTAGGTGTCTGAGAAGGTCTTCACCCTCTCCAGAAGTTTATCATTACATTCACTTGGCAGACGCTTTTCTCCAAAGTGACGTACAATAAGTGCAATACAATACAATAAGTACAATACGTTTATATGATAATCCTGAAGTTTGTTGAAGCGCCGATATAGAACCTGTAATATGCAAGGAATGCAACGTGTAATTAACATGGGAAGCAATTTTCGAACATAACATTTTACTGCACATTAACTTAACCCACGCGAACCATTTAGCCCATCTGGACTTCAGGTAATTGAAGTGAGGTGGTCTTTGGTGGGTCATTGGATGCCTACTCTGTATTCAAAATGCAGAATAGGAGCTAGAACTGAGAAATCTATCGTTGATTAAGCTCATAGTCAGTTTGAATCGTTGTTCCGTTTAAGCAAATCTCAGATTCACCAAACAGCGGAGTATCTTCGCACAGCACGTTATTTTGTTTCAGAAGGAACAAGGACCTCCTTGGAATACGTGGCATTAAAACTGTGATTCCTTTTTGCCTCAACAGGCTGTAATTTCAATCGCAGTGATTGGTGCTTCCAAGCCAGTGTAGTCTAGCAAGACAAAGCTCAGTCTACCTCACCTTTGCAGCGAGGCCTGATTGGCTCATATTCAGGAACGGAATCAAGTCCACCAGGAGCTATTTCATGAGTAGCATTAATGAAGCTGTTATATATACTTAGACCAGTCCTAAAATTCCTCTGGTGCCTAGCCATGCGCTGTCTTCAGAGGATGACTGAGATGAAGTGGAAACCGTGCATGATACACCGTGGGAAACTAACTCACTCTCCCAACCTCTTTCCTTCTCTGACTGCTAATGACATACCCCGTCTCTGAAACCGTCCGTTTGCTCAGAGGGGCAAGTAGGCGATAGCTTTGGGTTCTCCTGCCCCCACTACAGTGAGCATCAGCTGAAGTTTTCTGTGAGGTTACAAATGGAGCCATTATCACCACGAAGACTCCTCCGTATTTACACCGGAAGCAATTCTCTACGTTTTGCTTAATTTTACACGTGGTTTCCAAACCAGTCCTTATTTTTACACTCCTCCCATCATTGTGTCCTGGCACCATCTTTGCCCTCTTGCACAAATCAAATTAACCAACATGTGAACAAAAGGGGCAATGAATCACTTCATATCAGTTGATTATATATTGTATAAATGATGTAAACTTATATGAACACAGTTTACCGACAACCACATATTTGTGTTTTTTAAGCTTGTGTGTTGCAACGTATTTTTTAATGCTAGTGTTTCTCTACTGTATTTCCTACCTACATGTAAATATCTGATGGTTTTTATTTATTTTGGCGTCTTACAATCACACTTGCATTTTGCCCTGTCCATCTCCAGATCTCCTCTCCCTGTCTGTTGTATATTACTCTAGTTGTAGCAGTGAAGTCAAATATAATTTTATAAAATTACAATATTTTATCAGTCATGTTATGCTTTCTATATTAAACATTATTCTCTTAAGGGATGTTTTGTTTATTAATATGTCCATCTTCTGTTTTCTTATTTCACTCTCAGGTAGGAATTATGATACACTAGTCCATTTGATCGTAATTTATTGGATAGTGTACTATTGTGCTGCCATTACACTATTGATACCATTGTGCTATAGACCATCCTCTCACCAAAATCAAGATTTATTTCTCTGGATGAAGGATATTGCATATAAATAATTAATTGTAATTCAAATCTTAGGTAATGCTTGATTAGAGAAATGAAGAGTTAAGATGAGCTTTTGAAACTAAAAGGGCCTATTCCTGCATTAGGTGTGAGATTTCCACGCTGAGGATCTATCTTGCGCTCACGCTAGGTTAGAAAATCTGAAGCATTTCGGTTTGCTGGGCTACGAGTATTAAAGTGAAATTTTGTCGTCTTGTCGCTTCACCATATCACAGTTCGCCTCCACTCTTTTTAAACTTTAAAGACCAAGGAACCGTTTTATCCCCAAATTGACTAAGGCAGGACTGCCCAACCCTGTTCCTGGAGATCTACCTTCCTGTAGGTTTTCATTTAAACCCAATTTGCCACACCGGATTCTACTCATTAGCAGCTCAACTAGATATCCAGCTGTTTAATGAGGTGTGCTTTGTTAGGGTTGGAGTCAAAACCTACAGGGCGGTTGATCTCCAGAAACAGGGTTGGGCAGCCCTGGAATAAGGTATACGTCAGCCCCTCCGACATTCAGTGCGTGGTTGTCTCAGAGGACCTTTATAATGCATACAACCTTATAGCCTGCCGCCCAATCCATCCATCTGGTGAGAGCCGGCCCTAGAGTTGTTGTGGCCCCAAAGAGTTCCAAAAAAAAAAAACTTTAATTGCGTCCCAGGGATGGTTGTAGCCCTAAATGACTGTTTGAGTGTTTATGCCAGCAGCCGTCTCTGCTTCATAGTCTACGGGTTCCCCCTTTTGAATTATGGTGGGACACCTTGACATGAGTGTAACTGTGATTATTCCACAAAAAATATATATATTCCTTATTCCATAATCAAGAAAAAATAAAAAGGAGAACCATCTTCTGACCTCTCAGGATAATTTCTCATGCCACACTGGTAGCCGTTAGTATATTGGAATAACCAATACATAAAGATTCCTTAGTCACCATATAGCTAAAACTACTTTAAATTGTTTTCTTTACAGAGGCAATTATTACGAGATTTCTAACTGCATGCTGATTCCGATGTAGGTGATTATTATCGATTCCATTTGGAATCGCATTATCTTCTGCTAGTTCCGTTGGTAATTTAAAACCATCTTGCTGACCGAGGTAGACACGTATCACCTGCTCACTCACTCTGTAGGTTACATAATGAATTAGACCTCTATGTATTCCTTATGAGTTTGACAGTCGCTGAAATTCGAATAGCTCAGATTTCGCGGTTACCAAAGCGTCACGTGTTCAGATTGAATAGCTCTACAATCATTTTGGGATCATTTTGAAAATAACAGCCACAAGAGGGTGCGCAAGTCAGTGTAACTGCATATATATAAATATATACTGTATGCTACATAGGACCTGCGTTATGGATATTGAAAATAATAAAAAAAACGAATTACAGCCAAAACCACAATGACAAATCTGCTTACAATAAAATAAATGGTAGGCACCCCTAATCTGAGCAACGTTCCTCAGTTTTATACCCTGGTTCGGAGAGATCCGCTTTAGCTGATGTGGAAGGTCTAGTCTATGAATTTGTGTATGGGACACCTGTCAGAATTAATTTACGAAAGATTACGAGAACTAGGCCTATACTAAACGTAACGAAGCTTGATGACATTAACCCACAATGGTGTTCACAACTTCTTACAATAAAATATATCATTAAGTATTTGTACTTCAAACGAGACCAGTCTCGTTTTAGACTCAGTTATGCTCGTCTTAAGGCCTACGCAAAGGTCATTGGCATTTAATTAAATCAGTCACGGCAACATCAAGCTTTTCATTGAAGTCGTTTAGAAGCTTGTGCGTGGTACTTTGTAGGCTAACGTAATTCCCAAATGAAGGACAAAAATCCTTAAATTCAAACGGCGAGAGACAGAATAACTATTACATAGTCAAAAAAGTAATATATATTCTTATTAAATTACCTAAAATATGGATAGGTCTAGGCCTTATAGACCATCTAGCCTGCAACTGAAATAGGCTATGTCGGTTACTACAACAGCCGACCTATAGCCTATAGATATTAACGAAGTTTATTTAAAACAGCCGACAGAAATCTACAAAGGTAGCCTAATATTTCTTAATATAAATGTAAATGTTTTAAAAAGTACGGAGTCAATTTAATTTCAGCAAACTTTAAAAGCACCAAAAAGAGAAAAATATAAACAAGAATTACAAATCAGCCAAAACTAAATAGGCTAAAATAATTTTAGTGACCAGAACCAAAAAGCAATAGACTGAAAAACAATCAAGTATGCAAACGAAACTATGACACATATTTTATATCAAGTGCATTGCTGACGCTAAGATTAAGACTAATGATTTAAAGATTTAAGATTAATGATTGCCAGATTATTAAAAATATGTCGCCTCCAGATCCATTTTTCTTTAATGCCAATGATACTTTACCATACAAATACCATAGTCATGAGGGAAGAAAAATCAACAAGTCCCATTTGCGTGAAATTTCCCATCTGCGCTAGGCCGAAAACTCGACGTTAAGTTTATTTCGGTGGCCTTTTAGTTTAGCTTTCATAAACCAGAACAAAAATTCCTTTCGATATAAATTGGCTGATAAGAGCGCACGGTTGTTTTGCGTTGCCAAACTTGTTAGTTATTAGTGTTTGTCATTTGCAGCATATGAGAAAAATATCCCGTGATGCTCCATTTTTGGCAATGCAAATTTTGAGCATTTAATTATACATAGGCTATTAATACGCACTAGTCATAACAAGTCATACTGACTTCAAAACGTACAATACAATGCCATTTGTTTTTGAATATAAAAAAATATTCTCGCTTTAGTCTGTTAGATATGTGCAAAAAGACTATCAACAGAATGCAATATTAAGCAAAAGTGACAATATATCGATTGCCTATATTGAAACGTATAGGTTATTTGGAGTTACTCCATAGGCATAATTCATTGTATCAAAGTATTCAATGAATGGTAGCTATGCGTAAGTGGTAAGCAACAGTGCACGGAAAAATAAAATATACAAGATAACATTATTATTGTTGTTAGCCTCTTATTATTAACAAACGCATTATTAACAAACGTCGTTTGTCTGTTTACTTTTCAAACTCACAAGAAAAAAAAAATAGAATTACTGGAAGATAAATATTTCAGTAATGTGCACAAATAAACCGACTAATATTTGTATGCTACGTATGTACAATAAGTAGGCTATTTTTAATAAATACAAAATAGACATGTAGGCTATGCATAAAAAAATAACTAAACAAATACAGTGGCTGCTATAAATGTTAATTAGTTTCGTGAAGTTTCGTTAATTTGCACAAATTATCCCACTAATATCAACAGATACACGTTACTTCTATATCCATGTTCATAGTCATGTTTCTGTGACCATACAATTTAATTGTATATTCTAGTAAACTATAGAGATATTGGAAAAAAATGTTTGTATTGAGCAGTGACTGTACAGTTCCCTCGCCCAATAAGATTTGTAAAAAATATATAGGAAAGACGTAGACCAGTTTAATCTTAAACAGAAAAATCGTTCATATATGAATCATTTTTCATTTGTATAACCTGTACCCTATATTCACATAAACATAAAGTACGTATTATGACGGAAACATGTTTAAAGGCCCTGTAGGCTACAGTAGGCCCTAGCTACTGCCAAATTCAATAAACGCAAATATATATATATATATACACTACTCACAAAAAGTTAGGGATATTCGGCTTTCGGGTGAAATTTCAGGATGAACCTAAAATGCACTATAACCTTTACAGGTGAAATTAATTTGACCTTCTCTAAACTTTTGAATGCACATGTCCAACTATTCAATGTTTCAGTACTTTTTGCACAACTTGCTGTTCTCTAACAAGGAGCTGAACGGCAAAATTCACAACAGGTGTTTGATCCATGAATCGACCAATAAATTTCCTGGTTCAATTAAAATTGGTATTTAAACAGTCCTCTTCATCATGCTGTTCACATTTTGACATCATGAGACCAAGACGACACCTAACAATTGATCAACAGTACCTCGCCATTGCGAGGCTTCAAACAGGATGTTCTCAGAGGGAAGTGGCCACTGAGCTTAGAGTGTCACAGAGTGTCATCAGCAGGTTGCAACAGAGATACAGAGAGACTGGAAGAGTCACAGAAAGGCATAGAAGTGGACGTCCTTTGGCCACATCCCACACTGATGACCGCTTCATTGTGAACAGTGCCCTGCGGAACCGGATGATGAATGCCACTCAACTCCAGGCACATTTAAGGGAGGTGAGAGGCACCCAAGTGTCACGTCAGACCATTCGAAACCGTTTACATCAGCGTGGTCTGCGTGCTAGACGACCTGCAAGGGTACCTGACCACACCACCAGGCACAGGCGTCATCGTCTTGCATGGGCCAGGGAGCATTTACGCTGGACGAGGGACCAGTGGGCCTCAGTGCTGTTCTCTGATGAAAGTCGATTCACGTTGAGCAGAAATGATGGCCGCCAACGATGTTGGAGACGTCAAGGAGAGCGCTATGCATCAGTCACTGTTGTCACCAGACGACCCTTTGGTGGTGGCGGTGTTACAGTGTGGGCAGGTGTGTCTAGTCAATACAGAACTGCCCTACACTTTGTGAATGGTACAGTGACAAGCCCATACTACCTGAATAACATCATTAATCCAGTCATTGTGCCCCTGCATGAACAACACAGGCCTAATTTCATCTTCATGGACGACAATGCTCCAGCTCATCGAGGTCCCATCATTAGGGAAAGGCTGCTGGAGACTGGGGTACCTCAAATGGAGTGGCCTGCACTTTCTCCAGACCTGAATCCCATAGAAAACCTATGGGATCAGCTGACTCACCGTGTAGAGGCTCGTAACTCTGTACCCCAGAACCTCAATGACCTGAGGGCCGCCCTTCAAGAAGAGTGGGATGCCATGCCTCAGCAGACAATAAGTCGACTTGTGAACAGCATGAGACGTCGTTGTCAAGCTGTAATTGATGCTCAAGGGCACATGACAAGTTATTGAGACATTGACATTTTTGTTGTGGTATACCCACCACTGTTGTTGGCTTTTGTTTCAATAAATTGTTTGAGATGAGGAAATCACCATTGCATGCTTCTACTTAAATGCCCTACTTTCATGATACGTATAATATCACTGTAGCGTGAACTTACATTTTCCATAAATTTCACCCGAAAGCCAAATATCCCTAACTTTTTGTGAGTAGTGTATATATAGATTAGGTGATCTATTCACTTTATATAGTTTTCACAAATAGCAGTATCCTATTAAAATCATATAATTAAGATAATTGTTTTAATATAATTACAGGCTAATTCTTGCATCTTGAAAACTGCTGCAAAATAACGCTCGGCGTTTGACGTAGTCTCAAGGGCAACGTTTTTCCATTTGATTTCGTCTTTTTCTTCCGCTGAAACGGAAGCCCATAACTAAATCTATTAGTAACAGTTTACTAAATGACCCAAATTGTCTGTTGAGCATACAATTGTTTATTGTAAGCTTTTAGACTATCTAAGAGACACTCTTTATAAACCAAAGTGCGATGCATATAGCCTATAGCCACAGGTGATTTATTTATTTATTTATTTACAGCCCAAAATTTCGCAGGTCTCTTGAATTCAAAGGTGATCAATAATGCACAATGCGTGCTTACATTTCAAAATAAAAAACAAATGCATGAAACATAACTTAAATAAATGTCAAACAGTAAAACCTGGCTGCATGGTGTCTTTTTTTCGTCAAGGCAGTACAGTAGCCTAAGCGTAAAACGTATGGACAAAAAGTGGGAGCAGGAGGGGATCGGGCAAGTAATATAAATCATATCAAGATAAAACATCAAAACGCAATGCCCTTTGCTTGTAGGCGATTCTTCTCAATTTCCTAATCCAAATTCGGTTTATTTCAGCACTTGCCAGACAAACTAGTACACGGGAACGAAAAATGTGCTCAGTGGTTAGCTTAATTGAAAGGAAGCATTTCGGGTTTAAAAAAATTATTTCCAGAAACAAACCATCCTCGCACAACATTCGCGATCGCCCTTCAGTGCCATCTTGCCCAATTATCCTTCTTTTTCTCAGTACAGCGTCTTTGTGACAGTTCTCTGTAAAAATCGCTATACAAAATGAATCGAATCTGCAAGGGCTTTTTCCAAATTCCATTCCATCACAAAGTGAGAGAAAAACATTTCAAGGCAACATAATCAATGCCTTTGAAGGCGATGACAGTTGTGTGCACACAAGATCAATTTTACAATTAAGGCGAATACCAGGAAGATATATAAACCAGACAGAATATTCCAGTTGGCTCTGTGTGGCTGGTGAAAATAAATGGGATGATATAGCGCAATCACAGCGTTATAAAATGTATAAAAGGCACACTGCAGAGAATTCCACTGCAGACTGTCAATGTCTTATCCGACAAAAGATAGGGGGGGATATTTCTCCAACAATTTTGCCAATTGCAGGCTGCCCAGTTTCACTGACCTGCTACCAAAAAGTATTGGTACCACCTGCACCTGTCTGCATGCCGTCCATGACATCATGACAGAGGAAAATCATGACGCTTGGAATCCACAAGACAGAAGAGACAGACACACACACAATACAGCCTTTAAGCAATAATTTGAAACACAGTAAACAATACTTGTTGAATCAATATTTTTTTTACTCTGTTTATGTACATTATTTAACATTTGCACACTCCTGTTATAGGGGAAAGACTAAACAATTCCTGAGAAATTACATTGCTTAAGACAGTGGAGAACTGAGGTTAGTCACTCAGCCCACAGATGGTTAACCAGGGGCTACATAAGCCTGTGCAATTTCTATAATGTATCCGCACTAGGCACTGAAAGATCTGTCTCAATTATTCAAATACATTCTAATTAGTACAGACAACATACAAGACCTGAAAGTAAATGACAAATTACCAGGTATTCATGAAGTTCAACAATCTGCTATAAAAATTAGGTAGGCTACTGAATCCCAAATTCAGATGTCAGTTCTTTAGCCACTGTCAGTCTTTTTCGTGTGCTATGCAGGCACCTGTGTATATGACACTGCACTTTATAGTCAGATATGCTCTGAATCACATCTTGAAATGATGAGGTGTAATTTTTAGGCAAGGCCTTTTAGCATTCATTCAATATTGCCTTAAAATATATAGCTATAGCATTCCCAAATAACCGGAACAAAGAGAAAAGGACGCCAAGACCAGCGGTCTTTTAACAGGGTGAATATGGGCGTGGTCTAAAGGCTTTCACGGCCATCTGAGAGCTGACTCAAGTCTGTCTCGTGGCCGCATCTAACAGTGCAATGCCAGAACAATTTAAAGGACTACTGGCTGTTAGAAAGGCATTTATACCATCATGGTCTTCCCGCAAAATAGTTACAGCGTATAGCTGGGCAGTGTAATTAAATACTGACACCTAGACATGTACTCATCTGCAACGAAGCGTTCGGCACCCTCGCACAACAAAGCGCTATGCATTGCGCTTTAAAAGAAATAGCTATCAAAAAAAAAAAACGCACATAGGAATAAAGCCGAATAGAACGCCACTGAGCTACTCCACTCAGGGTTATCATCAGAACAAAGCCATTTCGTTGAATTAGTATTGGCTTAGAATGTGGCGGCAGAACCCCCCCAAATGTAATTACCTTTTGAGGACAGAATGGCTGCAAGAAGCTCAGACAGAGAGGTCAGACACTGAGAGCCACGGATATCTGATGCGCACAAGATCGCGTTATAGCCTACTCTTCCCATCTCACTGGCTGGATCACTGCCAAACAGAGGCCTAGATTAGATCAAACCGCCATGATGCTTCTTCCCACCCTCCCAGAGTAACACATTATTATTTATTAATTTATTTATTATATATTATTTATTCATTTGTTTGTTTGCCTTTCCGTTAAAATATTTGCACATCATCACCACCTCATCAAAATGGCAAAATAATATAGGGGTGGGGTCGGGATTAAATACTTGCTTAATTTTGGTACTTCTAAATTAAGAAAATGCACCTTAACGGTCACAAATAAGCAAAGCCGCTGGCAAGCAGGCGTGGCTTAGATTACTCCTTCTCCTAAAAATGAAACCCGTTTGTTTTTGCATAAATATGTGTTCTTGAAAGACCAATTTAACATTTATTCAATCGAAAGCCAATGTCTCTTTTGCAGTGAGGAGTCCAGGACATAGACAGGAGGATGAAAATAGAATGCATCATACAAACCAAATGTCCAGAAACGGAACAGCCGGACAGGTTCTGAAGGACATTCTGAGGTTGCCGTCTTACCAACTGCCATTTGGTCCTTGTTCACAGACAGTTAGGACGTTATTAAGGGCTCATATTATATGGCAGGTTACTAGAAGTCAATTGATTCTAATTCGCTAATCGAATCGGCAACCTCAGTTATCGATTCAAGAGAGCGCAGTCAGCCACCACTTGTTATTGTGTATTGAGCCGCATTGACGCCAAGTTGGGCTTGCGCAAGAGAGTCGGAGGAAGACGCTTCGCGCAGCTCAACAGGCGGACCAGCTGGCTCCAGATCAACCAGCAGGGGTCGCTGATGTGCCATGAGGCGCTTGTCAAACCCTCCCTCCCCTGGGTGAGGCTAGCGCCAGTTGTGCGTTGCACTGCAGGGCTACAGGCGACAGTCGGCACTGCCGTCATCTGGATTTTATACCAGACCACAGGGTCCATCCATGCACTAGGACAGTGCCTTAAAAGGATGCTCCACACAGCATCCCATTAAACTCATTTTTTTTAAAAGCACATATTTTGTCCCGAACTGCAAAGCTTTCTGTGAATGAAAGCCAAATATGACAGAACAATTTTAATGCTTTTTTTTAGTTTCTCTGGTTGATTTCTGACAACAGTTTGGCTTCGAGCTGTTTGAAATCACTGGCAAAACTCCCCTTAAAATCCCCCGTAAAATCCTCGTCCCGTTTTTGATTAAAAAAGGAATCGCCTGGCAGCTCTTCAGCTTGCCCTTTAAATGATTTTGAGCTTCGTTTATGAACCCACTCCACCTACAGCTCGGAACGTCAAACAAAGCTGAGGAGATGGGAGGTGGTTCTACAGGAAGGGGAAGAGCCTTTTCTTCAGAATGTACAGGACGGTGGAAAGGAAGAGAGCCAGGGCCAGGAAGATCAGCAGCTTGTCCGTTAGCTCCCGCCGGTTGTATTTAGTGATGAGCCTTCTCCCCAGGTGAATAGTCCCTGTCATGGCCTTAAACTCTTCGTTGGTTTCCAGCACGGTCCTGGAAGACGTGGCTACGGAGGAGAAAAGCAATGACTGACGCTGCTTCCGCATCTCGCGTCGTTGCTAATAGTCCATATGGACAGGGAAGCTTGTTCATTTCAGTGCACAGTGCACAAGGGACTTATCTTAAGTGAAACTGATAATGAGAAGAAAAAAAAGACATCTTAAGCTACACTATAAATGTTTTCCAATACGCGGTTATAAAGGAAAAAAAAGGTGCAAGTAGTTCAGGTTTCAGTATTTCCCTTTCTGTAAATGTGAAGTTTTTCCAAGCCTCTCGATACATAATTTTCTTAGATAAACCCCCTGGGCACCCTTTAAGGAACACCAAAGAACTGATTTACTGAGTGACTGATTTATTTTCTTCTGGAGCCCCTTGCAATGACATATGAGAAAAGCACCAATCACCATCCAACCTGACCTCAGGAGGTTCCACCTACCCAGCGAGCCAATGGTCTCATCGCTCTGCTGCACCTGCTGTGACATCATCCGGCTGATGCTCATCAGACTCTCTGTGATGTCACTGGATGTCTTTGCCAGGCTTTCCTTGGTTGTCTTTCTATGTTTGGGGCAAACAGTGGCTGCATTAGTGTTTCTCATAAGGGAGACTATGCATTTTGTGTTCAGGGTTAATCTCAAGCTCATAACAGCATGGTTATGAAAGACAAATTGCCAGTGAACTGGAAGCTAGTCATCTCAGTATTTTCTTTTTTTTCTCTTTTTTTTCTTTTTACATGAAGCCATTTTCTTCTGGTTTTTGCACAAATGTGGCTACATCTGTCTGCCCTAAACCTTTTTTAATAAACCTAAATTTGCTAAAGGTTCCAGTCACTCTCCAAGCTGCTCATGAATTAGAGTCATGGTGTTAATAAATTCGGAGGATGGAATGTTCCATGGCCAGGGGAAGAATGTTAAACATACATCGGGAGAAACTGTGTGACTGTTTAAAATATGCACAGTCATGCCACATGTTGACAGTAGCTTTTAAAGCCAAAACCACAAATTGCAGAGGAAGCACAAAGTGACAGAACGGAGATAAAAAGGAATACTTTCACTGCGTGCACTGCATTACTGTACCGTTAATGCATCAGAAGTGAGGACAATCGAAGAGTATGTGGAAATGATAAGTTAACCCTTTCAAGAGTAGGTTTTTTGGAATGCTTCTCAAAATTCTAAGTCAGTGTTCTAGAACTCCATTGCTTAAAGGGGAATTCCACCAAAAAATGATGTTTGATTTGTAGAAGAGTAGCTGTCCTGATTAAAATGAGCTCTCAGCCAACTCTCCACCTGTAGTCAGAGCAGATATATAGCCCAAAACTACTGCGAATGTACCAGGTACCTGCTTTCCTGTGATGGGCAGGTGCTTAAAACGGGGGAAATACAGCCATTCATTTAGCTTTATTTAGGAAAACACAGCCCTTCATTTATCTACTTGTGGAATAGCAAAAACATATTAGCTAGCCTAGCCAGAAGTCTACGACACTTACTCATTTCTCCTCCCGGTCCTCTAAGTCTGGGTCTCCTCTGAAAGTAAATTTTGGGGATCCAGAAGAATGTATCCAGAAACCTTATGCATGTAGCGCTCAAAATCAGGGTGACAGATTTTGCTCCACAGATTACAAATGATTACAAATGAAACTGTGCCCGTTCCAACTCATTGCAACAAACACTTTCCATTTCAGTCGGCATGGCAGCAAAGTTAGCACACGTACACCACCGGCATGAGAAGCTGCCGCCTCACGCCTTCGGCTAGTGTAGTATAGGGCGGGAGTGTAGTATAATGGTTAAGGAACAGGACTTGTAACTGAAAGGTTGCAGGTTCGATTCCCAGCCGGACACTGCCGTTGTACCCTTGAGCAAGGTACTTAACCTGAATTGCTTCAGTATATATCCAGCTGTATGAATGGATAAATGTAATAAGAAGTTGTGTAAGTCGCTCTGGATAAGAGCGTCTGCTAAATGCCTATAATGTAATGTAATGGCTAATGTCCTCGTCATTTTGACATATACTTCTCCCAAACGTGCACCTTTCGCTGCCAATATTTCTGTTATTTTGGCCAGCCACAAAGAGAAACTTAACCAATTGTGCCTTGATTTGTTAAATAAGGTTCATCTTGTTTTTCGGTGGAATTCCCCTTTAAATTTACCAGTAGTGATTGTTACATCAGCATTAAAGTGGTCACTTAAGTAACAGTAAAGCCCTCATTACCTCTGTCTCACTGAGGTCTCTCCACCTTGGAGAAGTTCATCCGCCTCCACTTTGTCTATGGACAGCTTACAGGCCAGGTTAGCTTTCCTCCATGCTGTCTGGTTACTGTAATAATCAGGGACAACACCATTAACGGGAAAGTGAAACAGAACTTTATAAATGCATAGTTTGGACACTGCCACAAATTACACAATGTTGAGGTGTAAAGGCAAGGCAAATAAGTTAGTTTGTGCCCATGTTAACTTCCTTAAAAGCCAGGTTAATTCACAGTCTACAGGAATGCTGTCCAGCAGTTTTAGCAGTAGAACTCATCCACATTTGATGGACAGCCAGCCAGCAACAGCGCTATATCTCTCCTGTAGTGCTGTGTGGACTGTTGGTTAAAGTTTCCTCTAAATTGAATAGAACTGTTGCATATAGCATTTTTTTTTTTATTTAACCTATTTTTACAGGGTAGGTTGACTTAGCATGCATGCTCTTTTACAGCAACGCCCTCTGTCACACTCATACAGATACCCAAGCACACAGCATAAATGACATAAAATCAATAATAAAATAGATACATTTTAAATTTTAATTCTCCAAGACTGACCAGGTGTGTTAGCTGAAGCTCCTCTGTAAGCTATTCCAAGCAAACGGTGTGGAGAAATTAAAAGCCTTTTTACCTAGCTTAGTATGGGCAGTAGGAACCTTCCTTATCACAGTATCAAGTGATCGTAACTGGTATGCCTCATAAATGCATTTCAGATGCATCTGAGACATATGCCTTCTATTTTTTGACATATACATTCAAGTGAATGCTGAAAAAGAAAGAAGAAAGAAGAAAAATAAAAAAAAAAGAAGAAGAAGTTTAATCAATTGACTTCCTCACCTCAGCATCTGCTTACGATGGCTCTCAGTCTCGGTCAGGATGGCGAGCTTGTCCGTCTCCTTATCTTGCTCCTTAGCCATTTGTTCTAGATTCTGTTAGGCAGAACACTGTCAGTGGTAAAATGTCTGTGCACAGGTTTATCACAGCCTTCCAGAAAGAACTACCCAATGATATAATTAATATAAAAATACATTATACAGCTAAATCATAATAGTTTAGCTTTGACACAAGTTATAACATGTCAAGTGAAGTCAACCTCAAACAACTAAAGGTCTGATGAGTCCTGGTAAGTGTTTTCCATGCATTCACTCCATAACTAATAATTCCATAATACAGTGCAGTCCATAAGTATTTGGGCAGGGACACGTTCTTTTGTCGTTTTGGCTCTGTACTCAAGCACATCAAGAACAGACTTTCAGCTTTAATTTGAGTGTGTTTACATCCATATTGGGTGAACCGTGTAGCAATTGTAGCCATTTTTATACATAGTCCCCCCCCAAAAGTAAAATTGGACAACTTAACATAAACTTAAAATCATTATAGTTAATATTTGGTTGCATATCCTCCGTATGCCATGACTTCTTGATGTCTCTGACCCAACAACATCAAAAGACTCTTGATATCTTATCTCCAGGTACTCTTACTAGCAATACTATAACCTCTCTGCATTTGAATGGATCTCTATGGGAATTGGGGGGTGGGACTAGATTAAGCTGTAAATTACAAGTGAATAGTATGGAACACATGGTTGGCTAAATAGCTGTAAATCTTCAAGGGTCGAAGGTATCAAACGAGCCTCAAACCATCACTCTGCTGCCAGATATGCAGTAGATATGGATGGATCACTTTTAGGGTTGTTTCTCCTGGTTTATTTTTCCATAGAGTTCAATAGGACAATGTGTCAGGAGAAACGACCCTTTAAATGATCCATCCATATCTACTGCGTATCTGACAGCAGAGTGATGATTTGAGGCTCATTTGATAGCTCAGACCCTTGATGACTAATAGCCGTTTAGCCAACCATGTGTTCCATACTATTCCCGTGTAATTTTCCACCTTAATCTAGTCCCATCCCCCAATTCCCAATAGTACCTTGCAGACAAATTCATCTTAACAAGTGTATGCATACTATAGGTAAAGGATTGACTACAGCAGTCACTAACTAGCGAGGGAAACACTAATGGCAGAATCCCTATCTGATGGTGGTACTGCGGTCAAGTCAACACTGGGTCCAGAATAATAATAAAAAATAAAAATAAAAACTACCTAACTGATTGCTTACAGAACCAAACTATTCCAAATGGAGTCTCACCTGAATCCGCAGTCGGAGTTGACCAAATTTCTCTTTAACTTTTGAGTTTAAATCCATCAGCTCACTTTGAGGACCTGGACATTCTCTGATATCCTGGTTTGGAAAAAAATAATTTCAATTGACCTGTTGGTTAAACTACAACTGCAAGAAAGGTAATCAACAATCACTATATAGCTAGCTCAGTGGTCTACATTACCTGGCTTTCAAGCATTTTTCAATTTGACATTTATAATATTCCATCTAACTAACAATATTCTAGCCATTGCTGATACTGCTCTATTCCAGACAACGCTTCTTCGTGGGAATTAGTTCAGTACAAGAGCTGTGCAGACCAAATTATCATAATATACAGCCCCCTTCAATTGGGATGGCAGGTATGACCATCCGCCTAATTACGGCTTGGTGGGGCATGCCCCATAGCTAACCAGCACAGAGAGTTTGTCACTTTTCAGGGTTTTCAACAGAAATAATCACAATGGCCGTCAACTCTCAACCCATAAAAACTTCTGTACCTTCTGACCTCTTTAAACACACATAATTCAATTACAGCTTCACACATCCACACAATAAAGCCCCAAACTAGGGTTATTTTTGTATTTTCTCCTCATCCTACCGATTTTGTCATCACAAATGAAAAATTATTCAATTCCAAAAAAGTTGGGACAGTAGGTAAAATGCACATAAAAGCAGAAAGCAGTGATTTGTAAATTCTCTATTACATATATTTAAATGAAAACAGTACAAAGAAAATATATTTAATGTTTTACCTTATCAACTTTTACTGATTTTTGTAAATATACGCTAATTCCGAATTTGATGCCTGCAACACGCAACAAGTTGGGACAGGGGCAAAAAAAAAAAAAAACTGGGGAGTTCAAAAAACACCTGTTTGGTGTTTGGAACATTCCACAGGTAAACAGGTGCTGCTATCATGACTGGGTATAACAGGATATCAAAAGACTCTTGATATCTTTGTTTCAGGTACTCTTAAAAGCAATACTATAACCTCTCTGCATATGAATGGATCCCTAAGGGAATTGGGGGGTGGGACTAGATTAAGCTGTAAATTACACAGGAATAGTATGGAACCCATGGTTGATCACTTGAATGGTTTTTTCTCCTGACATATTTTTCCATAGAGTTCAATAGGAAAATGAGTCAGGAGAAACAACCCTTTAAGTGATCCATCCATATCTACTGCATAGCAGAGTGATTGTTCATGCTCGCGGCGCTATGCCTATATCATCTACCGACATACAAACCATTAGTCCATCTACCTTGTAGCTATATAACCCTTTAAAACACGTACCGTCACCCGTTTAAAATATAGCAAATACTTTCATTTATTTGTAGTTCACGGTAAAGGACAGAATCCACACCTATGTCTTTCTTTGAACTAGAATGTAGTGTTTGCATGTATTGTGTATGCATGTCACTCTCTAGATTTAATTATCTTATGATTCATAAATGTACATGCATTACCATCATCAATTACTCATAAACACAGGACAAAAAGAACTGACATCTCAACAAAAAACGTTTTCAACATACAAAAATGCCAAGCTCCTCACACACACTGTCTGTAAGTCATTCATTAAAACTTGCAAAAACTAGGCCTGTTGTTAAAAATACTGATATTAAAATGAGGCCAAGTTACAACAAACAATATTGGCTATGATAGCTCAGTAAGCTCACACTAATTAAAGAAGCTCTATTCCAAAGCAATGCTACCCAATCTTTCCTAGATTATTTAATGTAACTTGGGTTTTTTTTGTGGTTTTTTTTCATCTTACCATCGGAAGAGAATGTGGTGAGTAAAACTTTAAATGTCAATTAACAAAAATTGCCTCATGGAAGAACGTTTTAAACAGGGTCAGATGAAGCCAAATAAGTAAAATAGTACAATTTATCTTATTTATGAACACAATTATTTTAACAAAAGAGTGTCTAGGCACTGTATGACCACACAGGTTTCTAATCAAATAAAAACAATCCTAATAAATAATAACAACAATGCATTTTATTCATGTACTTTTCATATACCCAAAGCACTGGATGCAGACAATTGTTCTTTTTTTACATTTCTCAGTGTAACACAGCTGAATTGCAGACTATTTCCACATTCTCTTCAGCTGGTAAGATTAAAAAACACAAGTTGCATGAAAAGATTTAGGAAATATTGGGTAGCTTTGGAATAGAGCTGGTTTAATTAGTGTGAGCTACGATAGCCGATATTGTTTGTTGTCAGTGGCCTCATTTTGATATAAATACTTTTAACGCCACGTCTAGTTTTTGCGAGATTAATGAATGACTTAGACAGTACTTTGTAGCCTAATTTATGCGTGAGTAAAGTGGCATTTTTGGCATTTTGTAAAACGTTGTGTTGAGATGACATTTAATGGACGCAAAGCATGAGTGCACCGTAGTTGCACTGCCCTATTAGCTGCACAAATCTAGTTTGTGCTGATGATAGACCCCGATGTAAACGGACTCTTCCCAATATTAGCCTACTGAATCAGCACAGGTCTATTAAAATGAATTCCACTAAACATGTTTACAATTTTCTAGCAAGTTAACACACTAGGCGAAATGAAAAAGAAAACGCCAGCTATCAAACGTAGCTATAGCCTACCGGCCAGCTTGCAAACCAAACCAACGAAATACGTGTGCTCCTGTATTATTGCCGGTTGAGATGTCGTGGTGAAACACATATAGTAGAATTAGTAAACACAGATTACCAATGCTCACCTGAATTAGAGCTTTTATTTCCAAGTCGTATTTGATTATTTCTTGCCCGCAAATTCGGACGTGTACATCCGAGGAGGCCGCCATTATTGTTTGGATTGTACGGCAAGCGATAAGTCCAATTCAGGTCCGCATAAAGCATTAGTAAAAGAGCAATGGAATACAAGCTTCATAGATCCGAATATGCCAGCTATCGACGAAGGGTTGCGGTTCAGTTATTCTCTGATTATTGACGCTGCTGTAGGATCAGCTTCACTAACCATTTAGAGACACGGATAATGGCGGAGGAACAGTTCAAATGGTCATAATGTAGTCTAACTGGAATGTCATAAAATGGAAATACCTTTCAGTTCAGACATAAATAATATTGCTCACCTTTTTCAGCTTAATTATGTAGGCTATCATGTTCAACTTGATAACCTAAAGCGTGCAGTGCACAGGTAGATCTTGATATATGTTAACATTGGTGAATTGTCCATACAGCCCATAAAATGGACCATACCTGGCAGTTTTCCCCAGAGCCTGCCACTGGCATAAACAGTCGTTTCAGGCCACAACCATCCCTGGGCCATAGTGGGTGTGATTTATGCTGGAGCACTTTTGGGGCCACAACAGCATTCTTGTTTAAGGCCAACAAAACCCTAGGGCTGGCTAGTTTTTACATTTGTGTCTTTAGTGTTTGTCTTCTCCTCATAACTGAAATATTAACAAAGTGCAAAGCATACAAAACTAAGCAGCTTTGCATGTTGAAAGTAACATGATGGCTGATATATCGTACCTGTTCACTGTAGTGTCATTACATGTTCCCCTAGAAGAGTTTTATTTTTAAATTAAATAAAAGGAAAATGTTATGACTACAGTAATCATCAAATCCCCCCCCCCCCCCCCCCCTCTCGTTCAGAAAAGGTCAAAAGTAGTTCAAGCTCTCTTATGATTCACATGAATGGCATTCTGAACAATCTTAAAGGAAACACAATGTAACGCTTGTTCCTCAAATCTTTCACAATGTATTTGTGTATCTAACTGTGACAAAATGCTTCCTCACTATTTCAATGGAACTTGGTCAACAACCAGATAAGCAGTGAATGTCCACTTAACAACATATAAATTATGAAAAACTGAGCATGTTAATTAAAGAATAACCACAAAAAGGTTTCTAAAGTTTATTTTTAATAATGAAATTAATAATAGAATTAAACAGTTATGGTTACAAGCAAATGTGGTAACAACACCTGGTTGACACAATGCTGTGAAATAATTACAATGATATTTAAAAATAATGAGAGGCACAATTACAAAATAAACACATTTTCAAATCGATTAACATTTTGCCTGCTTGTTTTACCTCTGTACACATTCAAGGCATATAATCATCACATTTCTGCTCTGACAAATTGTGCCTCAGAAAAAAAAGAAACATCAAAACATAAAAGCATAAACCCAGCACAACAGTTAAACAACATAAACATAACAGCTGTTTAGATATTGTCTTGAACAGGCATATGTGAATTACAAAGATACTGTAGACCTGACTAATAGGATCAAACTACTGTTAGTTTCAGCAGGATGCACATCTGCAGATTTGCTTAAAAATGTCACCAAAAAAAATAAAAAATGAATAGAGCACTTAGAAATGCAATACAGTGTTCCTACTGTGAAACAAGGTTACACTTTGGGAGTATACACACACTACTAGTTACCTAAAAACCCCATGCTAGTACTCAAGTAGTATACCATACAACATTAGAAGCATAACAACAAGGGTACTGTGTGTGTTTAGAAGAGGATGAGGCTTTTTTGATTTTTCCAAAAAATCAAATGTTGCACAGATGCATAACAGTTTTGTGGTTTTGAAGTAGTACAAGTGTATTATTTTTTTTCCGTTACTGATGAATGTCACAAAACTTTTGTTTTGTTTCACGTTGATATTGCTGTCAGATATTTTGACTTTGTTTCAAGTTTGGAAGGAAAACTCCTGAATAACAAATGAGTCTGTGTGCTTGGTAAAGGTTTTTTTTATTTATTGTTAAATCACAGGTGGTCAACCCACTCTGTGGATGGTGAGAAGGTCTATGCATACCTATCCCAGTGACCCTGTTCGGCTTCATCATATTTCTTAAGTAAAGCACCAAGGCGGTAGCTTTCAGCTTTCCAGTAAATTGATCAACTGGAAAATATGTTGATCGCCTTACACATACCGGCTATCACAGAGGGTAAAGATGCTTTTACGCTGATATCTTAGTAGAACAGACTCTGTTGCGGTCATTGTCGTGACATACGACTGAACATGTATGACGAGAAACCGTTCCAGTACTTTGCAGGTTCAGCACCGTTGGAGGCAACAGGATGTGGTTCCAACCTTAATTTTCCTATTCTTTTTATGGTCCATTGCAATAAAAAATAAACACTGTTCATTTGACTGTTAAAGGGACTTGAGTGGCCACCCTGGTTCAGCGAAGTCAGCGTACTTCAATGAACTCTGAAGGTGGACTGGAATTTTTAAAAAATATTCATGGGTACTGTCTGAATGCAATGCTTGGAAAACACGGTCAAGATGTGTGAACCTGCAAGTGATGTTCAAAACAGCCCAACACCACAGTGGTCTGGAAGCAAAGACGAAAAGGCTTACGTGCCTCTCCACCTTAGGTTAGCAGTGCCAATTTCTCGTGTCGTTTTAAACCAGGTTTTTTGTTCATTGACGAACAACTGCTGAAGGCCACCTCCGTGTTAATATGCAACACTGCTATGAGAAAGATTAATCCAAAATGTTTACAGTACAGCAAAATTAAGAGGCACATTGATCTTGATTAAGTCTGTAGGGAAACAACAGTGAAGTGCTTAAGACTACCCTTATGGAATAGATCTACCTTGGAAAAATACACAATAAGCCCATTTGTTCCAGCCCTGGGTTGACCTGCTGAATTTACATATAAACAAATCTTGCTTTAGCTGTGAAGGGTGATTTTCTTACTTAATAATAATAATTAAAAAAACAAAGAATAAAAACCCTAAAACTACAAAAAAAAAAAAAAACCTGCAATAAGTTACATTATCAGACCATTAAAAAAAAATAAAACAAATGCAACACGTTGAAAATACGTTGACCAAAGAGCATACAATGAACTCCTGTGAGACAAATTTCATTTAATCTAACATGTAACTGCAGTTCTCTTTGGACGGTCTCTGCATTACATGTCTTTGCATTTTAATATTCTTTGTCGTGCCATTTGTAATCCATTGAAAGAAGACTACATTCATTTGTAAGGTCAGCACTCAATGCAGACCAAAACCTGCTTTTAGCTGGACACACAATTGCCAAATTGCCCAAACCTGTAAAAAAAAAAACAAAAAAACAAAAACAAATAGAAATTCTTGGCATGTTGGGCTAAAATCAGTTTTAAACTTCTTGGTATAAAAATGTAGAACACTTGAGGAAAAATAAATTGAGTTTTAATTCTCATTCTTTTAGTAAGGCACCTGATTGAGCAGGCATTGTATTAAAAATAAGTTTGTGACATTTTGCAAAACCAAGTGCACTACCTTATTTTTCGGGGTATTTTTCATTTTCTTTCTGGTGTCTCTAGAAAGTTCCTGTTTGTACTTTCATGGCTTCAAAAAACTGATTAAGAATGGAACACAAGTGGACTGGGATATAAGCAGTATCTGGAAAACGACTTGCCCATTTTGTATCATTTCAAATACTGTAACCATAATCAAAAGGGCCTCAGTTGCCTTCCCCAATGCACATGTTTATGAAATACAAGGCCAGGTTGATTCCATCAATGGTTCTTAAATCCATACTAAATAGGTCACCTGAGCTGGTTCTGCATGCACTAGGAGCCATGCCAAGCACATTCCCAGTACTGAATGGTTTCTCTAAGAAAATACACTTATTCTATTTTAAGCATTCCTACAAGAAAAAGTTACCTTGACATACTGTACAATTTTGGAGTGTAAGGACATCTGTCAGGAATGAACTGGGAGGAGGTTCTGCGAGTTACAATATGTATAACGTCCGCAGTAACGTTAGGTTCAAAGCAATGGTTATATGTGTGATAAAATCCAAGAGCATCGATCCTGTACAACAACCAACAGCATCCCACAGGCTATACAAGTTTAAAAGCGCACATATATTTTGTGGCATTAAGTTGGGTTGGGACTTCTTCAGAGGTAATACGAGACCAATCGGGTCCTTCAGTTCACACAAAACCACGTGTGGTTGAGTGAACTTTGCCGATGACTGCTTTTATAAGCCGCTTGACCAGGTCAGTACACCGCAAGATCAGCCACTTTCATAACCATATGACTATGCTGATTGATTTTTGATTATAAAGCAAACCTTTAAAAATCCTGTGCCTCTATCTAAAAAAAATAAACTTTTGCTTAAAATAATATTTTAATATTTATATAATATTTTGCTTAAAAGCCTGCATAGTGCACCATCAACAGCATTATTACATACACAAGCATGTGCACACACATGCACGCACGTAAGATGTACACACACACACATGAGATGTACTGTAAGCATGCCAAAAATCATGAGAATTAAAAAAATATATCCAAAGGCATCCACTCCACTGTTTTGGATATATATATATAATGTATTTCTTATCTTGAACCAAAAACAATGGTTATTACCCTGCACTCAAAAAATATAATTATAATGCGATTAACGGTGCTGCGTCTTCCCAAAATATGTGAAGGTGAAAACGGGGAGTGTGCACTCAAAAACAAAAATAAAGACTTCAAATCAAAAACACATCGGCAACATAAAGCTTTTCCATTTACTTAGACTTTAATTGTGAACAGAGCAGACATGTTTTGTCCTTTTGTCCTTCCTAAGCCGTCCTCAGTGTCTCATAGTAGTGTCTTGAACCCTCTCAAGACATTTAAAAACGTCAGTGATGACTAGAATAGTTGTCATTTTGACCAATTAAGGCTCTAAATCTATAAGAATTGAATCTGAATCTTGACAATTATGTTCACAATATACCAATGTGTGGCAAGTAGTTTATAGAATAGATCCTCAATTAATTAATTAGCGTTAAATTCAGATGACAAGGAAACTAGTTGCTTTTTCATTGGACAGTCCACAACGGACCAATCACATGCAGACATTTGTAGTAACGAAGAAACAAAACAGTTATAACCACAAAGTTAGAAGACAACAGCTCAAAAGATTACTTGCATTTTCAGCCAAGAATAAATCTTGGTAACATAATAACAATCATACAAACCTCAATTTTCTCATTTGGTGTCATTATTTACAGAAAGCATGATAGTTCAAAATCCTCATTCAACCCTGAACATCTTGGGCCCTATCTTGACGATCTTAGCGCATGGTCTATAATGCATGGCACAAGTGCATTTAGGGTGTGTCAAACTCTACTTTTGCTTGTTAGAGGGCACATTTTTTGAGTGCAAAGTAAGGCACAAGGTTCAAATGGGCTGAACTTAGTCTCTTCATTAATTATAGGTCGTAACATGCAATAAACCAATCAGAGTGTCATCTCCCATTCCCTTTAAAAACCACCTGCATTTGCACCTGCGCGGATTGCCAGTATGCTGGCGGATTGTAAGACTGTGAAAACCGCTATTTACAACTGGTGAAACAGACATGATTGTGCACGTAGTTAAAGCGTATGAGCAAGGAATAGCCCAGCTAACAAAATGACGTCCCCGGGACGTGCCTTGAACGTCTCTAAATGTCATCAAGACGTCGCCTTGACGTCTTTTTGTAGGGTTTTCTATAGGTTACGTGGACATCGCAGAGAACGTTCCCAGGACGTTCTAGTGACGACCCCACAGCCATTCAGTTTTGATATACACAATAATAATCTTTCACATTAGGGTTTAATACCAGCAAGGGTTCCTGGTAATTCCCGACCAAACTATTTCCCAGAAGTACAATAACAAGAAAACAGGAAAAACAAATTCCATTAGCTTACACCAGTGCTGTTATTTTATTTTAACAAAATATATGCAGTTTAATTTTTTTATAACTTACAACAGCTGAGCATAAGCTACCAGAACATGGCTTCCCCCTCAGCCTAGAAAACGCCAAATTAGCCTGCTTCATTAACAATAATAATTTTGTTTGATTATACAATGAAGCATTGTCAAACATTAATTCCATGAGGCTGTTCTCACAGCAGACAGATCACAGGCAATTAACTTCGGCTAGCGAATTCCAAGCTTAATCCGAAGTTCATATTACGTGCATTCTGAAAATATACTGAAGTTCCCTCACAGGAAAATAAAAGTTATTCTATTCCATTCTAATATTGATCAATAACATAAATAGCATTATTTAGCCTTAACAATGACACTGTATTGTTAACAAAATAGACTGAAGCTGTCAGGTTGGGAACCCATAGGTTTACGCATATTTTCCCTTGTTTTATATTGTCCTGCTTATGGAAATATGACCAACACATTTTTACTGGTAGCTTAATAACTTAAAACAAGCCCCCTTTCTCAAGATTCCAGGGACAACGTGCGTCTATTCCGGGAGAAAAAATGTTTTATTTTGGAAAAAATATTAATCCTCATTTCACAATGTAATCTTCATATTTTTTCTGCATGCTCCTGTGTGTGTAACACAGTGGTTCCCGACCCTGGTCCTGGAGTACCCCTGTGTATGCTGGTTTTCGTTCCAACCACAATTGCAATACCAGAATTTTAACAAGCTGTTATTTTTTCTTAATTAGGTGTTTTTATTGTATAGAGAACACTTTAAACTCTTTACTCTCTTAAGCCACGTTATGTTAGCAATAGCTATGCATGCCATGAAGAAAAAAAAACCCATGTTCATTATGCTCATTGTGTTATATTGCAAACAATTACAAAGAAGAAGTAACAACTCAGGTGATTAGGCTCATAATTAGGTAATTGAACGCAAGTTTAAGTTCCTTCATAATTTTTTCCTTAACACAATGCAGGTTTGGCTCGTTATCATTTGCTTTGTCTTTGAATTCTTCATTATTTACCAAACGGTTAGTTTTATTGGCCATGTGTCCACAATTTCACCAATTATGAGCCTATTGATTCACCTCAGTCTTTAATTTGATCAGTTAAAACATTTTTTACCTCCTTTTAATTGTTTACAATACAACACAATGTGAATCTTGGACTTTTAGTCTTCTTGGCATGCATAGCTGTTACTAACATAATGTGGCTTAAGAACGTAAATAATCCCTCTAAACATTAAAAACACCTCATTTAAAAAAATTAACAGCTTGTTAAAATTCTGGTATTGCAATTGTGGTTGGAACGAAAACCAGCATACACAGGGGTACTCCAGGACCAGGGTTGGGAACCACTGGTGTAACAGACAGGAGGGTGTATGCGCGTTGTGCACACGCCTATGTAGACGCATATTACTATCTTCACATTGCGCAGTTAAAATAACATTGAAACAACTGCGACATGACTTAAGACCAGGTTTGTGGTGGTTTTAGCGCAAGCGCTTAATGCTGCCTCAAGATAGCAATATGCCAAAAATTATCCTGGCCACACCTCATCTTAAGACCAACCCACCCAGTACACTTGCTACGGGCACAAGTTCACTTGCTATTTTAGCAACGTGAGCGCTGGATGGTAAAATGACACTGCGTCGATCTGAAACTAGCAAAGACACTTTTTTCTTTTGGGTTACCGCCGCTTACTGCTGGGTGTAAGAGCCCCTTGTGTCCAATGTTAATTGCCAATAGGCTTCTCTTTTAAGAATCAGTTCATGTAAATCTCCAACTCTTCATAGTAACTTGCTCAATACCAATGCATGCAAGTGTTTGGACTGTGTGTCTATGTTCCAAAAGATGCCTTGCCACTGGTGAATTTAAATCACCTTTTCAGATAGCACTTTTATCTTCGCTAAGACGGATACGGAGCGGTCTCGTACTTTAAGAGCTTTAATTGGTCAAAATGACATAACTATTTTAGTCATCATTGACGTTTTTAAATAGCTTGAGAGGGTTCAACACTAGTACTATGAGACACTGAGGATGGCTTAGAAAGGACAAAAGGACGAAACATGTCTGCTCTGTTCACAATTAAAGTCAACAAAAAAGCTTCATGTTGCCAATGTGTTTTTTATTGAAAGTATTTATTTTTGTTTTTGAGTGCGCACTCCCCGTTTTCACCTTTGTCTTGAACCAAAAAAAAAAAAAACATTTACAGTGGTATTTGCCTTGACATAATTACTGACTTTTTCTCTCATCATCAGCAGCAAAGTAAAGAGGAATAATAGTTAACAGCACTTCATTACAACCCTTTTCTAGACTTTTAAAATGCCACAGAGCCACCCCAGGTTAAATGGTGAAGCTGAAACTTGCAATAGGCTACATCATATAATGAATATTTTTTTTAAATATGCAAAGAACACTTTGCTTTTTGTGAAACTACAGCAATAAAAACAGGATATGGCAGATGCAAGTGAAGAACCCTCTCGTTAACATTTGCTCATCGTCAATTCTGAGCCTGCGGCCAAGCCGAAGTGCTTTAGTTCTTTACAGTACTATGAGAGCCAGGTTTCCATAGCAACAATGGTTTACACCTAAACTTGGTTATCTTTTGTGAATGGGTGAATGGCCTGCAGGGCTTGTCATCCAATTAACTCTCCACTGCCAATGACACATTGTATACAGTACACAGATATAAGCTTTTCCTCTGAACCTTTCAGAGAGGAGAGTTTTCAGACAAAACCCTCTGACACAGCAGACGCCTCTCAAACAGAGCAAAACAAGACCACGTTAACCAGTAATTTAAAAATCATAGTAATTTGGAAACATCCAGAAGAGATGTCCAGACACTTTTCTTTATCAATCTGCAGAGAAGAAGCCAAAGCAGATTCTGGTTTCCATAGGAAATCTCTACTGAAGGCAAATGTCATACTGAATTCATGATGTCATCATGAGTCGTCAGAACAAAAGAACAATGAAACGATTGGCTGCCTTCTCTAGACTTTACACTCTCTTCCTGTCTCTGTCAGGTCACTGAATTTCAGTGCTCACTGCAGCATTCTGATGAGTTGGATATAGCAGCAATTGGAAGGAAAAAAAAAAAAGTTATTTCTCTTCCATCTTACATCTAATAATAAACATACTACATAAACTCATTATATAGAAAGTAAATTGTAGCATACATTTTATTTACAAAAGGAGACACTGTGGTCAAGACAAAACCGTGGACGGAATAGATAATGTTGTCTACACTGCGAGTAATAATTGTAACAATAACACACACACACACACATACATATTTTTCTCAATGCTTAAACATCATTCTGGTTTCTCAAAAAGTATTCCATCTTAAATTAGCTCAAACAATATCATGAGGTAAGTTAGGCCTATGCTGTTTCTATGCAGGGGCTTCAGAGGACAAGTGGAAATCAAAGTTTCTTTTTTTTCTTGCTACAACTGCACAATTTCAGCTTTTCAAACTTAAGATGAAAAACAACATGTTATAGCTATAACAAAACACGCTGAAATGCAAACAAAACAACCCCTCTGAGATACCAGCCTGTGTCCCTCAGAATTTCAGCTGAGCGTGCGCTGAGATAGTTTTGGTACATAGCCATTTAAGTCAGGGTACTTTTGCGCTAATGGGTTACTGCATTTTTTTTTTTTTAAATACGGTGAACTGCAGCTTGCTCTTAATTTGAGCAGCTTGTGCCGATCGCATGAATGTTGGCAAAGAAAGACTGCGGTCTGGACAGGGTAAGACTGAACTGATCTGACCAATCCTAAATGACAAGTCAGAACACGATACAGATTTTCCTGCCAGTTTTAGTTTGGTTCAGCTGGTATGCGAGAACACGGCATGCGCACTTTGGAATGCTTTAAGATCGGAGGCAAATTACCTCAGTTGTGGCATTGTTCTGCAAGTAGACTTAACTTCCTCTTTGACAGTCACATGACTGGAGAACAAATGACAGCACAGCGTACTGCAAGTGAATTGAGGTGGGGGATGAATGGGGGATCTATGTCCAGCAAGGTCTTATTCATCCATGTAATAACATTAATTTAATCTAGTTATAACTCATTTTATTGTTTAAACTCTTAATTAAAGTTATATGAGGCGTGCAGGCAGCATACTCAGTTTAAAAACACAAAGCTCAGCCAACTTTGTTAAAAGCAGCATTAAACCAGAGAGCCATCTCATATCTGATCCATTGTAATGATGTCAAAATATTACACTGAAATTAAAAGTGTAGATGGCTGTAAGCATCTATGCAAACTATCCTGAAATAGCCACTGGAGCCTATCACAATAAAAATGACATCCACCTTTTAAAGTGTTTATTTAATTCTATTCAGAATGTTCAAAGAGTGCTTTTTAATCCTCTACTGTCAAATACAGAGTGACTGTCTGTGTCCAACTGTACGCTGGTGGCCAAAACAAACCAGTATAATACGAATAATATCATGTCCTCCGTATGAAAGCCACAGTATTGAAATTAGCGACAGGCTAGTCTCTAGAACCAAAACTAAAACTCCAGATACTAATGTCAGAAAGTAGTTATTAATGCCATCTCAGGTTCCTCTACAGTGCAAACAGTCAGGGAAAGCTCTCTGTGTCATTAAATACATCTCAAAAGGAATCAACATGGACAGTATAAAATGAAAGCAAAGGCTAGCTATACAAAAATATATAAAATTGATTTTCTCTTTTTAAACATTTTATCCTTGGAGACCGATCTTTCAAAGTGTGCCATGCTTAACAAGACATTAATTGAAAAAAGTGGCAACCTAGCTATGAGTGAATGTGTATGAATATACTTATATACAAACTATAAATACTACACATACAGTACTTAATATTTCTCATATATAAAATGTATATTTACCCTTTTCTCTTACATATATAAACTATACAAATACTATATCTTTTGGTTATTTGTGGTAATGTCTGACCAACATGCTAACTGAAATCATATCATTAAATGCTTTACATTTAGCTTTCCCTACTAGACTCGAATCACAAAAGCAAAACGTTTTAGGTGAAAAATCCTTTTCTTAATTAATCTGCCTGCTCGAGGAGCCAGCAAGTGGAACAGCAGAACCCAAACAAGACCAGACCTGGATGAATGCTTCTTTCTGTGTAAAGCTGGACCTAAGCAAAATTCACAGTTCAATGAACATCCCTGACCCTACCTTTTTTCAATTTTTTATTTTTATTTTTTTACATTCAGTACGGTGTCAGGTAAGCTGTGCAAAACCTTACTGAAAACTGGCTAGTAGCCATTTGTTGCATTCATCTTTGGTACAAAAGAAAAAACGAAAAACAATCAAAATATAGTGTGCAAATATTTATCTTTTATATATTTGATATATTCTCTTTTTAGTCCCCTTCCCCACCAGTAAAGTACCAAAAACCAAAGTAACATTTGTTAAGAGCCATCTTATGATACAATGAACAGACTCTGCGGCCCATGTCAACAATGTCTGCATCCCTATGTACATTCATAACATCTTGAAGAGCTAACATAATGAGAAAATCCACAAAGCATTCCTCTCTGGCTCTTACTTTCAGTTTCTGTGAAAAAAGTACACTTGCTTAAACCTCTGGGAGTCCTGTAACCTGCTCTTCTCTTAAATACAAGGCACAATGAATATTACTTTTGTACATTTACAAAACTGAGCAAAAATGTGGGACCTTCAAACTGTCCTTCCTCTCTGTTCGCATAGTCTATGGTATTTTGCCTTCAGTGATTTTCATTAAAACTGTTGGCAGAATTATCCGGTTTCATAATTTTTAAGCATCTGCCAATCAGAGCACTGGGGTTTCCATGTATTTACAACCTCAGTGTCTCTTTAAATTCCCCTCCATTCCACAACGGTAAGTGAAGGAGCAATAAAACTTAGCTAAGCAAGTCATCCAGAATGCTCAGGCCAAGTTCAACAAAAATACCCAACCGCTTGCCAGCCGCATCCTCAATACAAATCCTCAAATCGTTTTTTTCCCCCAGCTACTGTGAATCAATAACTGATACATGCTTCTGCACTTGTTGCTGTGGGTTGGCCAGGTACTGGGTTGCATTTCCAAGACAACCCTAAATGTCCATTTACTTTAGTGGATAGCGGACAGGGGTAAAGTATATATTTTTTTAAATTATTTAATTCTTAACATGACTGTAGACTTAATAGGGTGTGATCTGACACACAATCTTCTGAGGAAACCTCTTCGCAAAAAAGGCCCTGCCTCTCTGCCGTGTCACTTTGCTGCTCCACACTCTGGCCAATGGCAGCGACTCATAATTTGCATGGGGGAGAACTATTCTGCAGCATGGTTGTTCTGCTACCGTTGTCTAAATGACACTGTGGCACACAAAGCCTTAATCTGGCTAGTGGACAGTTTAAGAAATGGCTATAGCAAGGACTGACTGAAAACATTTGTTACGTTCTTTAGTGCGTGTGTGTGTTCTTTCGTTTTTTTTTTTGTTTTTTTGTTTTGTTTAAGTGAAGAAAAATACCGGTTACATATGGGTTCTTTTGCTGGTTTCAAGTTTGCAACTGGTGGCTCATAGACAATGTTTACAAACCACATGCAAAAAACGGCAAGTATCACTCTGACACCTGAACACTAGAGATCTCGACTCTTTCCATTTCCTCATAATTGCATAATATAAATATACATACACACGAAAAGGCATATATATATATATATATATATATATATATATTCACACTAGGCATGTGGGGTATATCTTATAGATGGAATGAGCATGCAAAAACAGAACGCCTTTACAGTTTTTGGGAACATGGATGGTGCAGATGGGTCGATCCGCTCCAGGGGCCTCCAGACCGTTTCTCTAAACTCTGGACGTGGGAACGCGGAGGCCCACCAGCCCCCCCGTGGGGTCCCCCCTGCTCGTGGACTCCAGGATCTGGTTCACAAAGTCTGACGTCTGCCCGGCGACCGGTGACTTCACTGTAAACACAAAGTCAGGAAGCGTCAGGGGAGGCTGACCACAGACAGCTCTGCTGCCATCTCCTTGGCACGGTCACTTCTGCTAAACAAGAATGAATCCAGCTACAGTACAGGAAAGACCGGAGCACGTTTCTCCAGTTCACATGTGTCAAACTCAAGGGCAAGGGCCAGATACGGGCCCCATTTTGATCTGGCCCGCCGCCCGCATATCAACCCAGACAATCAATTAAATCTGGCTTTAAGCGATGCTAATCTAATAGACCTTTCTCACGTAAGCGCTGCCAACCCCGAAGTTTACAAAAAGCAGCAAAGCAACACTTCAGCCAGCAAGATTGACAACAATGGCGCCAAGCAATGCTTCCAGTTTTTGCAGTGTACCGTTTTGCTCAAGTAGCAAATTAAAAGCGCAGTATTTGCGCTTTCACGCCTTTTTTTTTTTAAACACCTTTTTCCTTCCGTTTCTCGCTTGCACCTCTGCGACAAACATCAAAGGAGCGACTTCCTCATTCTTTCAATATGTGTTCGCATGAAGGAGCCTATGTTTGTGAAATAGAGGAATCACTTCTATTTTAATGTTCATAATGATCAGAGCAGGCTAGCCGGCTAGGGAGTGCCGTTTATCCTTCTGTTAAACGTGACGTCAATAGGTTTATCCCTCCTGTGCTGTCAAGTATTACCGTTTGAAATGTCTAGTTGAGGGTAACAGTACACTCCAAAAACTGGAAGCTTTGCATCATTGTTGTGAATTGCTGTTGGCACTTGTTGGCACTTGTGTTGCAACGCTATTTTAAACATCCAGGTTGGCAGCTCTCATGTGAGAAAGGTCTATTGATTCACACATGATGAGGAACACCACTGTAACCTCAACCCCAACCGATATACCAGCACTAATTAAATCATTAAAATTAATTTATTGGTTAACAAACGTTATGAAAGAGGAGAGCAGGGCAGACCAATTAAGACAACTGTACAAAAGGTAGTAAAATTCACTATTGTGTGAGATATACATACACACACACAGATGTAACCTTCTGTTTAATTTCCTAATTTGAAATCCTAATCATCTTCAAAATATGATATAAACACGAATACAAGAGTTATTGCTTATGCAGTAATACTTTATTAACATGTATTACAGATAGTAGTTCTAGATATTAGATTCTGTGATGCTGGTATAGAACATTGTGGACAAGCTTACCAAGGTTTTCACTGATGAGCCGGCCCAGTCTTTCAGCCATGCTTGTTCCTTTATCTTTAGAGATGTCCTGCACTCTGCAGACGATCTCCTCTTTGATGGCACTGATCACAAACAGCAGTCGATCTGCAAAGCCGAATCACAAAAACGTAACGCCGCGTCAGACATTTCCGTGGTTTATTTCTCCTTATTAAGCCTCCGGCAGTGACATGTTAACATTTAGGCAAGATGATTGCCTACTCTTTGCCGGTGACTCATCTTCTCATTTACAAGGCTGAAAATAAGGGGCATATAGAAGCAATATAATCCTTAGCTCCAGTGCTGGCTGCAGCCTTGAGGGCGGGTGGCACATTATTGCCCGTGGGGTAACCAGTGGAAGGAGGGTTTTGGTTGGCATGGTAATCCCTGCTTGAGCCTCCAGCCCTTGTCAGCTGCATAGGTAAAATGATCCACCAACAATGGTGGACTGCAGATTAAAAATAGGCAGCAGCTGACTACATGAGTTGAGGAAGACATGGGTGCTAGTCTACACTCTCCACAACTGACAGAGGACGGGATGTTTGTGCTGACTAAGGCTGGGCGATGTCTGTTACAAATAATATCACAATACTCTCATGTGAAACAACGTGACAAACGATACTATCGCCTGCCCTCTCGCCCTGCCCCCGCGAACAACACCTCACTGTTTGTTGTAATAAAGTAGAACCTGTACCCTTACTATCAGACACCCTCAGGGAATCAGGGGTGCTGGAAAGTTTTAAAAAATCCGGATAGTGGAACGCGCCCCAAAGTTATGACATTTTGTGAATTAATCTACAACAAAATAAAAGTAGGACAACGTACATGCAGTGTCGGGCTAGTGGCGTATTTATAAGCTCCCATCAGTGCGGGATGTTTAAACTTCGTGCCCGGGAGTATTTTCGATTTTTTGTTAAATTATTATTATTTTTAAATAGCATATTATGATTATTATGCCCTTACCCCCAACTTCCGTATTCATTTCACAGTCTGCTGCCGCAGTGCAAGCACGGAACTGTTTCTACAGTGCAAATTTTTAAAACATTTTTTTTAGTATTAAAGTTTGGAGCAATAATTGCTCACAGTTATCTATTCTATAGCTGACATAGATGTGTGGTTCTTGGGGTGAGTAAAGCTCCCCAAAGAAAGATGTGACAAAAGTATTAAAATTGGTCCAAGTAGAAAAAAAACAAAAAAAATGTTATCCTTTAATAAGTAATAGCCTTTCCGGGTGTCATTGCCATTATTTATTTCTGTTGAGATGAAGCATTGAGTTTTACGATAAGCCAAAAATGTTCTAAATAAAAATGCACATACACACTATAACACTGCCAGCTTTATTAATTCGTTTTAATAAATAGCCTGTTTTCTCATTTTCATTTAATTTCAGTTATTTTATTGGTGGACCCATGTTATGATATAATATAGCTTATAGCTTATTAGGTCTGAACCTCCTAATATCCTTCTTGTCTCTGTCATAGCATAGTCATGCAACAAAGTCTATGATGTATGTTTTATGTACGTTTTATTATCAGCAGGCTATAGGTATTGCCATAAATAGTCTACCATTTTTTACATTATTTCTGAAGCCTATATAAGGTTCATTGTCTGTTCTCCCTCAGTGTCGGAGGTTTCATCGGCAGCAATCAACTCCCAATCATGATGGCTGTCAATCATCATCGATATCCGATAGTATCGCCCAGCCCTAGTGCCGACAAATACAATTACAAATACTATTACAAATACCATTACAATCTGAAAGACAAAATAGGGTTAAAAAAAAAAAAACTAAGATGCGTTAGATAATGCTATATGTTCGATAATGCTTAACATAACATTAACAGTGTAATAGAATATAACCGAGACTGAGACATTTCCTGAAGCGTCGCCTTGCTGTTTGGAAATAAAACGGGGGAAACAACAGAAAACAAAAAGAAAGTGCAGCCAATTCAGAGATAATAGGCCTGAAAACACCTCCTGCACGACTGGGACTGTCAAACGACCAAGAGTAACCCCGAATGACCGAGAGTAACCCTGACAGAATTGAAAACAGACAAAAGGGACATGGGCATTCACCGGGCGCCTCCTTTACCGTTTTCAGTGTTGAGCCCCCACAGCTTGACTTTGTTAGCCTCATACTGAGCCTTCTTCTTCAGCCGGCATGCCCTGGGAAAACAGGAGTGGAGCTGGGAAAAACAGCAGAAACTCACCATGGCAAAAACATGTTCAGATGACAGCCTGGGAACAGAGCTGTAATTAACAGGAGTGACTCTTTGGCTTTGCCCCAATATTTTGAAAAGCCAAGACAAAGTGATGACAACAATGTGAAAGGCATGAGTTGACCAACATATGAATACGGTGAGGTAAGAGGAGTCATAGAGGGAAAATGAGTCAGAGGTAAGAGGAGTCATAGACGGAAGAAGAGTCATAGAGGGAAGAGTACACAAATTTATGGATTAAAATTGACAGCTGACACTCATGAGTGACAAATCAGTCGTATGCAAATAGATGACAGAAATCTGAATACATTTATATAATCAAAAAGGAGTAGAGATAAAGCGATAGAGACAGAGAAGAGAGACAGAAAGAGAGAGAGAGAGAGAGAGAGAGATAGAGAGAGAGATAGAGAGATCTTGCCACAATCTGAGGGACAGTGAGTGACCTGTCATGCACACATACACACACGTACCTGCACACACACAGAGCATGCAACATGCACACATACAAACTGACATGTGCGCACACACACACACGACACATATCATAATTTATTGCAATTCTTGTTATAGGCATTTTTATAATAATTTTATTTTTTAACCTATTATCCATACTGTATATAGTTTTATTATGTAATCCCTGCTTTGGCAACACAAGTGCCTGTATTTGTCATGCCTCTTTGAAATTGAAAATTTAATTGACATCATGCTTTCACACATGCTTCTTAACCCGTAAATGTTCCAGAAAATCTCTGTGTCGGTCTTATGTGTGAACAGAGCTGGAGTCGATTTTCCATGCAAGACGTTCTGGCAATTTTCCAGATCAGGACCTAGTAAGATTTCCGGAAATCTTCCAGAACGGCTCTAGTGTGAACAAAAGCAGCAACATTCCCGGATAAAGCACGCAAAAGGTTATGACATTCTTAGTTACGCAAGACCTTTTGCTTCTGGCACAATTTCTTTAATAATTACTGAATCTGCCCTCTCAACAATGCTTGCACAAATATGTGACTTTGTCACTTTGCACATCGAAGATATTGGAGCTGATTTTCTGAGGGAAATTTTTACATTTATTTTAGGAATGGAATAAACAGTGGATTGCCCATTGCTTGTCCATCCATCCTTCCATTATCTAACCCGCTTATTCCTGGTCAGGGTCGTGGGCGGCTGGAGCCTATCCCAGCATGCATTGGGCGAGAGGCAGGAATACACCCTGGACAGGTCATCAATCCATCACAGGGCACACACACCATTCACTCACACACTCATACCTAGTGTGCCATGCAATACTTCTCCCTGGTAAACATCTGTGTCAGGTTCTTAGTTTTAAGTTGCGTTTTTACCCAATGTAGCAAGCTGGCTAGCACCACATATCAATGGAAGATGTCGCTACTAGCTAACTATTTAACTTGGCTAACAGAATTATTTTTGTTGCATTTTACCGAAAACAACTCCACATATAAGTATTGATTTTTAGCTGATAAACCATGGTTCACGTTTGCTATTTGCAATCATATAACTGAGCTATCTTGGCAAAAGATATTACCATAAGTTATATTAAAACTATTACTCTTCAAATATGTTGTGTTGGTAGGATTTATATCTCTGCCAAAACTATTCAGAAAAATATCTGGCTATTTTAAACTATTACTCTTCAACTGTGTTGTGTTGGCAGCATCTACATCTCTGCCAAAACTATACAGCGAAATATCTGGCTATTTTAAAGACAAACTAACATAATGCTAACATTAATTGTCCTGCATTGCCTCGGGTAGACATCCTGCCTTGCCTAATCTGTCTGGAAAGGTCATTTCATGTGTGAACAGACTCAACACGGTAATTTTCCATATAGCAGACAAAAGTGACAGACAGACAGACGGATAGATAGATTCATGTAGGGCAGGCGAGACAGATGGCCTACCTGGAGGCCAGCTTATTCTTCTCTTTACGGGAGCGGGGCCTGGCGGTCAGAGGCAACTCGCTGACGGGCGTCAGGTCGCTGATCACCTTGTTGAGCTTGCGGAGCTCGCTGCCGATCTGCAGAAGCTTCCGGGGGTTGGGGGTGAGGTCCTCCACGTCCGTGCGACGCGACTTCTTCACCGCGTACTTCCCTGCTCCACCATCGAACCAGAGCGAGAGGGAAAGAGTCAGTGTCTTACCTCTAGAGGGACGGTCCCAACACAATTAAAGCACTCGACACAAATCCTCCACAGTCCTTTTTAGTGGCCATTCGAACCAAGGGGTGTGAGAAATGTTGTCCTGACCTCTGTTGTAAATTTTGTGTTTTCATTTGTTTGTCGCCGCTGCGTGTGTGTGGGTGCTGCGCGACTCTTTTTCTTCCGGTTCGTCATCAGATTGGCCGTTTCCGTCTCCGGTTACTCTGTTTGAGCTGTGACCAAATCTCATCCCTGTTCCCTGCCCCCTGTCCCGTATCCACTCAGACCCCTGTCTACTATGTGCCCTCTCCCCTCACTTTGCAAGCAGTGTGTGAAAGAAATCCTGCAAAACTCTTTCCAAACTAGTGAGGAAGTAGTTTGTAATATACAGTATATACAGATGCTTTCCGAAAAATTAGAATATCATGGAAAAGTTTTCTTTTTTCCATAATTCCATTCAAAAAGTGAAACTTTCATAGATTATAGATTCATTACACACAAAGTGAAATATTTCTAGCCTTTATTTGTTTCATTTTTCATAATTTTGGCTTACAGCTCCAGAAAACCCCCAAAACAGTATTTCAAGAAATTAGAATAGTGTGTCGAAAATCAGCATTTACTTCAGTTATTTCAGAGAATGAATGTTTTAGACTGAGTGTCACACTATCATCTAATTTACTCAAAACACCTGCAAAGTTTATCTCAGTTTGATTCAGTATGGGGAAGACTGCAGACTTGACAATTGGCCAGAAGACCATCATTGACACCCTCCAGAAGATGGGTAAGCCACAAAAGGTCATTGCTAAGGAGGCTGGCTGTTCACAGAGTGCAGTGTCCAAGCATATCAATAGAAAGTTTAGTGGAAGGGAAAAATGTGGCAGGAGAAGGTGCACAAGCAAAAGAGATGACCGTAGGCTTCAGCGGATTGTCAAGCAAAGACGATTCCAAAATTTGGCAGAGATGCAGAGGGAGTGGACTGAGGCTGGAGTCAGTGCTTCAAAAACCACCACGTACAGACGTATCCGGGACATGGGCTACAACTGTCGGATTCCTCGAGTCAAGCCACTCCACTCATTTTCTGTATTATTGAGAATATCAATCAGTTTACATATGACAATGGTTACAAAGTGTAGATTATCAATGAAGATAGAAGTAACAAAAATAAAAAGATAGTAATATGTCCCGCTTTTGTACTACAAGTTGTAGTTTTTACTTCTGGTTTACTTCCAGAAATTGTCGAATGAGTGCACAGTTCTGTAGATGAGTGTGCTCCTGAATCCCTTCAACAAAACCCCAGAAATAAGGGTTTCATCCTGGGATTTTAAGTGCCCCCATTTGTGAGAAAAAGTCACCCACTCAAAAGCTTCTTGACAAAGTTGACTCAAATATGTGCCCTCGAAGGGGTGAAGGGATCATATTCGGTCAAGGCCATGGTTTGCCATTCACCGGTGGAGACTCACTCTTCTCATTTGCTCTGTACTTGTGGATAGTGATTACTTAGTGGATTCTCTGTGTTTGACCCATAGACTGTAGAAAAATATGGACAAAGTGACTGTGACGTCACTTATCGACTTTCCATGGGCCTTGTGAAAGGAGCCAATCGCACTCGTGCCAGAGAGCAAATAAGGGGTATGATAAAGGAGGTCCTGAGACACCACAGTCTATCACTGCATCTCAAGCAATATGAACTGCTGTGGTCTCTATTCACCATGTCTGAGAACGTGTGTACTGAGAATGGCTTGGGTGCGAGCATGCCTTGGAATCAATCAATATTTGCTCCAATCACTTACAATTAAAACCGAGCATTTGCAAATAAACTACACGGCCAAAAGTATCCGGACACCCCTTGCTGTTTGCTGCTTTTCATGGTTCGGGCTATAGGCTCTTTAGTTCCAGTGAGGGGAAATCTTACATTACATTACATTACAGGCATTTAGCAGACGCTCTTATCCAGAGCGACTTACACAGCATTTGCATTTATACATAGTATCCATTTATGCAGCTGGATATATACTGAAGCAATGCAGGTGAAGTACCTTGCTCAAGGGTACAACGGCAGTGTCGTACCTGGGAATCGAACCTGCAACCTTTCGGTTACAAGCCAGTTCCTTAACCACTGTGCTACACTGCCGCCGAAATCTTAACGCTACAACACACAATGACATGCTCGACGATTTTGGGAAGGCCCATTCCCGTTTCAGCATGACAATGCCCCTGTGCACAAACCAAAGGTCCATGCAGAAATAGTTTGTAGAGATCAGTGCGGAGGAAATTGACTGGCCTGCACCTCAACCCCACTAACCACCTTTGGGATCAATTGGGAAGCTGACGATGAGCCAGGCCTAATCGCCCAATATCAGTGCCCGACCTCACTAATGCTATTGTGGCTGTGACCAAACATCTATTGGAAAGCCTTCCCACAAGAGTGGAGGCTGTTCTCGCAGCAAAGGGTGTACAAAATATTAATGCCCATGATTTTGGAATGAGATGTTGGACGAGGAGGTGTACATATACTCTGGGCCATGTAATGTGGATTGTGAGTACAGCAGAAACCAAAAATGCAACTGCGTGCATTAGAGAGTCACAGCTAGGGACCAGTGTGGACGAAATCTGGGAGCACGTGCGTGCGAGTGTGTGGGTGCGCTCCGCAGTGCCCCCTGCCGGCTCTGGCGGCTCACCGTGGTACAGGCCGCCTCTCTGGTACATGTTGCTGGGCAGCGTGTCTCTGTCCCACTCCGAGGGCATCAGCATGCGCTCCTGCTTGGAGGAAGGGAGCTGCTCGCTGTACTCCCAGAAGTACCTGCGCTTACCCCTCTTCCGCGAAATCACCGCCGTCAGGCTCGTCACACCCTCTGTGGTGTCATTTTCACACCCTGACGGGTGGGAGAGGGAGAGGGGGAGAGGGTGAGAGAGAAAGAGAGAGAGAGAGAGATGGGCCCCACAGTATGGAATGGTATTGAATTCACACAGTGCCAGTGCTGACTGTGGCCAAAAGCCCCACAGGCTGACGCACAAATTAGCTGCAATGTCGCCACTGGGATGTGAGGCTTTCATTCAGCCAGGATGTCAATGTCTCATCGTGCAACAGTGACCCCTGTTGGTCAATCAGGCACCTGCAAGTTTGCCTGTTGAACTGTAGTGACTCATGTGAGACTCGTGCCCGACTTGCGAACTGCGGTGTAATAAGAAGCAGAGGCTGATATAACATGCTTCGGAGGAGATCCCAGCTTGTCTGCGCTCTTCCGAATCGACAACGGAGGTTGAGGCAATGACCTCTGAACAAGTATGACTGCACATTCCAAATTGGGAAGGAAAAAGAGAAAAAATAGATTCAAATTAAAACATAGACACATATATTATTTAATTATTCCACAAATAATTCATTAATAAAAGTCAGGCTCACAAATGTTCCATTGCCATTTGCCAAGTGTTTTTCTTGTTTCATTGTTATTTGTCATTCTAGAATGGAGAGTCAAAACGCTAGACTAGACGGTCACGTGGTTCTTGTAGGCTTCAAATAGTTCCAAACAGCTCTTTGCAGGCATGTTTTCTAATAAGAACATAGAGACCAAACAGCGATTTATGGTAACTAGTAAACAATATAATGCATCTCTGAAGTTCCTTCACAGGAAAATAAAAGGTTTTTCTATTCTATTCTATCTCTATGGCTCTGACTGACACCAAGTGGTCTCTGTGACATCACAGCAGTGATCTCACTTTGTCCCCCACAGTGTTCCATGAAGTTCCATTCAGCACTGCAGTGTAGGCAGCTAACAGAGCCCAGCCAATGCAAATGAAACAATGTAACCCAAAAACACCTTGCGCTGCCTCCGCCTCCACATGTTACTGTGGGACTGCACGGTCGTGCAGACTGACGGCATTCTTGTGCAGCACATGCTCTTCGCGTCCACAAAAAGCCTTTTGTGTCTCCCTTTCAAAGTCTCATTTGTGTCCGAGTTTGCAACTACTTATTCAGCAAGATTCTATAACTGAAGGAAAAAGCGGTTAAACATTTTATTCAATACAAAGCCTCGCGAGTTTTAATAAAACCAATGCACAAGCTGTATGAATTGTTTGCCAGTGCATATTTTTGGGTTGTGGTCAGCGATATTGGTAATCACATGCAGCCATTCCTCACCCCCTCCTCAACCACACTCCGCAGACTCTCACTCATTGTACATATTTTCTCCAAATTTAGCTTTGGGTTCTTTCATAAGAAACGCCAGCCCTGGACACTGTCCAGACACCCCCTTTGCAATTCATATTTAATGAATCAGCACTTCAGCAAAAAATGTACTAACAGAATAACTGCACATAGCTCAGAAAAGGCCAAATCAGTTTGGTAACTCACTATTTGATGACTACTACCACAAGTGTCCCTGTAAACATCTGGGCTACATTAAATGCTTTGTCTGGAATATTTTTGGGAAAGAAATTAAGTTAGCGAGAATAGCTAGAACCTATAATAAAACAAAAAGACTGGTTGACCGTCTCATGAAATCCCTTTCTTCAGCCTCCTACCTGCTTCTGAAAATGTGTCGCTCATGTCGTCGTCCTTGTCTCCCTCATAATCCTCATCTTCCTCCTCCTCGTCCTCTTCATCGTCCTCTTCGTTCTCAGATAGCTCGTGCTCACTGCCGAATCCTTCGTCATCCAGCTCGGCCTCCTCTTCGTCTTCCTCCTCCTCCTCCTCCTCCCCCTCCTCCTCCTCCCCCCCCCTCCTCCTCCTCCCCCTCCTCCTCCTCCTCCTCCTCCTCTTCCCCCTCTTCCACCTCCTCGACGTCCGCCTCCTCTTTGCCCGCCAGCTTGCTCTGCGTGAGAAACAGGTAGTAGTTGTGCTCCTCCTCCTTCTTGTCCTGTAAGGCCTCAGGCCCCAGGGCCACAGCGGGGACCAGGCCGGGACATCCCTCCGTCCCAGGGAAGAGTTTGGGGGACACGGATTGGGGAACGCCGGTCTCCACGCGAATGGGAGCTTCCAAAAGGTGGGGCCTCTCCAATTTCTTCTCCCCGTCCAGGGCGCTGGCTGTCTTAGCCACGGTAACTGCGGTAGCGGCGGCAGCTACATCCGTCCCTGCAGGGCCCTCTGCGAAAAGCGGGCCGGTGGGGACATCGGCTCGCCTCGGCGGCGCAGCGACTGGTGTGGCGCGGCACGCTACGGTCACACGGACGCTGGCCTTGCGGACGTAGTCCTTGCTGTCCGAGGGCAGGGGAATCACCTTGGGGCCCTTGGCCTGGGCCTTCGACATGGTCTCTGTGCTGGATGCCACGGGCCAGGTGGCCTTCTGGGACCCCTCGGCGAAATCCGGGAGGGGGTTCCGGGCTGAGGAAGAGCAAGTACTGGCGCCGAGCGGCCGAGTGGGCACCTTCTTGGCGTGCGAGGAGGCGGGGGCAGGGCCGGGGTGGGGCTTCTGGCTGAGAAGCAGGTCGGGGTGGTAGAGCGCATCGCTCACAGGCTGCGAGTCCTCGCTATTGAGCTGCGCCAGGGTGGGGGTCTGACCTATGACCTCTTCGTCCTGGTACGGGCTGGAGAAGTCATCCAGCCCCAGGAAGTCCACCTCCTTGGTGCCCCAGATGTCGCAGCTGGTCAGCTTTGTGTACCTGGTCAGGTCCTCCCAGTACGAGTCCCACTGCTCAAAGGTGGAGGTGTAGGCGGAGTCTCCGTCCAGGGCCTCCGCCAGCTGCTGCTCCATGCTCTCCATCTCTCTGCAGTCCCCCGCCATGGGGATATCAACTCTCGGGCTCTGCCTACAGCTCATATCTCTGTCCTACACAAAGAAAAGAAAAAACTGTATGCTGTAGAATCCTGATAAAACTATGAAATCACTGTCCATATCAGTTTGTTCTCTGAATACTTTAAGTATAAACATTACTTTATAAATGTTACTGATAGTGAACTGATTGTTTATTTTAGCACCCTATAGTGCCAAAAAAAGATAAATATTATTTAAATGCTGAGGGACAGCAAAGGCATTAGTTACTCTACAATGTTTTTCAGACTGAATCTCTTACAAGAGGTAATAATTTGACTCCCCACAGAAAAAAGGATTTAGTAGCATTTAAATATAAATACGTTTCATACAAATATGCTGTACTTTTTATCATATCTTTCTCATTGTGTTGTGGCTGAACAGATTCTAGAAGTAATCCTTGGACAATCAATAGCAACTCACAACAAATTATTCCTGTGATGAACTGACAGATAATCTGCAATTCTGTGACTATGTTTTATTGATTTATCATTTATCATTGATTTTATGGATTTATATCCCCGAATAAGGATAGTAATCTTATATTATAATTATTCAAGTTCTTAACATGGGAAGAAAAACAAATGTTGGTGACCCTGGTCTTAGCTTCAGTAACAAAAAACGACATTTCAACAGTTATGAAATCTGCCATACAGGTGAGGAAGTGAGAATCTGTTTCTTTCTGAGCCAGAATCCCAGACAGAGACATGCAAATGCACACTTCCTGACCTGTATGGCAGATTTCATAACTGTTGAAGTGTTGTTTTTTGTCACTGAAGCTAAGACCAGGGTCACCAACATTTTGTTTTTACACACACACACACACACACACACACACACACACACACACACACACACACACACACACACACACACACACACACACACACACACACACACACACACACACACACACACACACACACACACACACACACACACACACACACACACACACACACACAGAGAGAGCCAGAGCTAGTGTCCATGCCTGGAGATTTCCAGCTGCTGTCCATAATGTCATCAGCTGCTACAGAAGCGCGGGGGGGGGGTTACGAGGCGGGAAGCAGAAAGGCCGCTTTGTCAGCAGCAGCTAATAATGCTGCCCTGTCTGCTGTCCAACCAAAAGGAGGCGGTCTGTCTGTAGGGGGGGGGTGGGGGGGGGGGGGCGCTCACCAGCTCGTACATGAAGTCCGGGTCCAAGCTGCTCGCCAAAAGTTCTGTGTTGGTCAGCACCTGGTCAGCAAAAGTGTGGGTCTGAAAGGCATCACCGAACGGAGGGTGCATTCCACTGATGCTGGGCTGTGGGAGGGGAGGGGGTGATCAATATGTTACTGCCAAAGAAAATGCCCCACCTCGGTCAGAGCCAACGTTTCCACTTAACTTTCACTTTCACAATTAAATGCATGTGCTCCTTTCTTTCCTTAACCCCTTCGCAAAGATGCCAAATGCGGTCCTAAAGCCTCACCTATTTAGGTACTGTTCTATTTAAGTCTTTATAACTCCAGGTGTGAGCATCACATAAACTTGGAAAATTGCTTAAATGAAGAAAGACAGTTGTACGATTTACAATACCAACGTGTTTATTTTGATAATTTAGGTACAAATAAAGTGCCACAAAAAATGTTAAAACAATGTTGTTTTTTGTTAGTTTGCAATGAAATACTATATACTACAGACTATAGACTACCACTATACATTTCCTGGATCATACACTCCTTTTCCACAAGTGAGCAAAATCTGAGGGTGATATGCAGAAAATGCATGTCATGCATAGTGCCCACTGTACAAGCCTCTGGAGGCAGTGTTATGATCTGGGGTTTTCAATTGGTCAGGTCTAGGCTCAGCAACATTATGCAGCAATAAAATTAAGTCAGCTGAGTACCTGAATGTACTGAATGACCAGGTTATCCCATCAATGGATATATTCCATTACGGCAATGCCAAGATTCATTGGGCTCAAATTGTGAAAGAGTGATTCAGGGAGCATGAGGAATAATTTTCACACATGAATTGGCCACCAGAGTCCTGACCTTAACCCCATTGAAAGTCGTTGGGATGTGCTGGAGAAGACTTTACAGAGTGGTTCGACTCTCCCGTTGTCAATACAGCCAATACTCAAGATCTCAGCCAAAAATTTATGCAACTCTGGACGGAAATAAATGTTGTGACGTTGCATAAGGTTGTCGAAACAATGCCATGACGAATGCGTGCCGTAATCAAAGCAAAAGGCGGTCCAACAAAATATTAGAGTGTGCGACTTTTTTTTTGGCCAAGCTATGATTGACCGTCTGGTATATCATACCAGACACATATTAGATGGATTAATTGATAGACAGTGTCAGGATCATATTCGCTTTGACGGAGAGACGATTTGTTTCAGCACAGCTTCTCCAAAATTATTTAGTTGAAGACGTTGCATATAGGCTATTGTGTTCAACCACCATAGGCTACATGGCTTTATTAGGTAAATTGTTTTTTTTCAGTAAATCCAATGATTTATTTGTTTACCTAATAATATTGCGTGCAACCACTGTCCAGTGATTATTTCTTTTGATAGTGTGACAGGTACATCCCAGTCATCAATAGAAGCCATGATCATTTTATCAATGCGATGTATTAATACGTTCACTGCAAGCCTATACCCCGTCACACAAGCGCAACTACGATGCGCAAATGCGGTTATTAAAGGCAATGTCACTGACACACTGAAAACGGATAACCCCACAAACATTTTTTTAGTAGATACCTGGCAACCCGGGGGGCAGGTACAAGAAACAGGTCATTAGAATATCATGCCCTGTACCACCCACATTTTGAGATAAGCACCTGCGCAACACAACTTAGAATATGGCGTAAGTCAGCTCGCGTTAAATCGACGCAGGAGAGGCACTTAAGCGCATGACTTAAATTGGCCATCTCTGAATCCGGCCCTTTGTGTCTCCAAATCAATCCATAATGGCTAAATTGTGCATTGCTGTAAGTCATAAAATAATCATATATCAACTGTTTTGACTCATGAAACTCACTTTTGCAACATTTTCAAGTGGGAATGATCTCTTCATCAGTACAGAGGGATAGATATCTATAGCTCCAAAAACCTGTCTAAAACCTGTCATAAAATGAATAAACTACTTTTTGTCCATTATATATATTTGCCCCTTATGATGGTTTATGATGAAAACATTGATATCACACTGGTACACACACTTAAATATGTAGCCTAATAATTCACTCCTGTAAACATTTTTCCGTACACTTCAGTATTTAATTTTTTTGCGGCATGCTCTGGGATGACGTTTCTCTGTAGTGTGTTTCACAAATGTTGCTATTTTAAATACTCTAAGGAAAATTGCATTCATCTAGCACATATCAGCACACAGCAAATTTGAATGAGTATTTCCCATGCCCTAAGTGACAAGTATAGTCCAGGGAGATACTAATACACCATAGTCTACATTATGTATGATAAGATTACAATAAAATAATATTCCACCATCAGGAAAATGGTGGCAATGTTCTAGCTTCAAGGGAAATTGGTGCATCAAACATAAAACATGACTGAGCCACCTATGAATGCTTACTACAGTATGAGAAATGCACACATTAGAGAATAGCACTCTATTTCATATTAGACATATGGCACAAGACAGTGGTGGAGTGAAAGTACATAATTTAAATATCACAAGCAGTAATACTTACATATTGAGGAAATATTAGCCTCACCAAGCAAAGGCTCATTGGCGTGTATATATTGTTATTCATTACAAAAAGTTGTAGCGATAACTAAACTTTCTGTGGTGCTCGTCGTCAATCAAACCAGAATGAACTGGAATGTGTGACAAAGGCTTGAACAGCAGGCAGGGTTTTATGCGTAGACATTTCAGATAGTGTACTACCATAATAAAGGTGCGTATTTCTCAACAAGATTGTCCAAGGCTACATGACCACTTAATCTTGAAAAGAACATCTCTACACATAAAACCTATGCTAGGACTGTATATTTATTTCATATTTAGTAGCAGATATTGATAGTAGAATGACGTGGTATAATTACACAAGAATAATCACTTGTTTATTTCGCCATTGAGTGAGCAGCGATTTCACAGCTGTATTGGCATACTTTTGGGCTTTTGTTAGCTTTATCTTGTTGCTATGACGAAATACAAATGTTTGCTGGTGAAAGAGTATTTTTATAAACTCCCAGATAGACGCTATTGTCAAATGTGTCACGCTTGGGTCGGTATAGTTGCAGGTAAGACTGGAAGAGGGTTGCTTGTTAAATGCGCCACCTATGCTACAATGGTGGCATTTAGAAACTCTGTATTTGGCATAGTTGTCATGTATTGTGTACTAAAAAAGCTAGAATGCAGAGTTTGCCATTTCTACACATATGGCCTGATTTACTAAGACCTTTAGCATGTGTAAAAACCTTTTAGCACATGCAAAACCAATAACATGAAAAATTCGACTGAGTCCAGTCCAGTGTTTTTGGTGGCTCTGCAAGTGAGACATTTGTCTTGTTGAATGCAGTTAAAAGCGTAAGCTTGAGCTAGAGTATGTTTATGAAGGAAAGGAACTTTTATTTTTCCGAATACAGATTAAAGGGATAGTTTGGCCCACATTTTTTTTTGTGAGTAATGAAGGAAATTTTAGATATGTACAGAAGTTTCAAATGACCTGTCAGCTTTACAACGGTTGGCATCGGTGCAATCACAGGTTCTTGGTTTAAAGCAAAAAAGAATAATTTAATTTCACGAAACTCTAAAGCCACTTGTACGGTGAGATCATGTCTAGAGAGGCCATGCATACCAGCAGATTAATTCAGTCTATTCACAATTATAAACATAAAAATCAGTCTTTAATATTGTGGCGGTACTTATTTCTTGGTTCAAACGCAGCTCAAACTCTTCTAAGGCAAGAAAGGCATGAACTAAAGTTTAATTTTATCTCACGGTAACTAATGATTTAACTTAAAAAATACAAAACACATTCCAATGTTGTGGTTGTTCAAAAAAATACATTTTAACTAGTCCCTCCAGACTGCTGCAAAGCCGTAGATACATATAGCTATTTATAGCTTCCAAACCATTACTGGCTCCAAATTAAAAAAAGCTTTACAAAAGAGGACAATTCATTGTCCGTGTCAGGATTACGACCAGGAACACAAACCCATTTTCATTTCCACATTTTAAGGTTAAAAGCGCAGGCAGGCTTGGGTTTGGCATGGGTTTAATCAGTGATATTTACCAGTCTATTTAGTTTGCTCATTACAATCACATTGAACACCTCACAGCTTGGCCGCTTAGGACAGTGTAATACATCTATGGATTACAGGCATTGCGCAAATTAAGTATTTTTCATGTTTTTGGGTGCCTGTGTTGTGTGATTCATCATTACAGTTTATTATAGCATCATTAGTTCTCCTGGAACAGATGTTACATGTTTAATTAGAGACTTTCAAACTAAGTTCTACTCAACACTGCAGATGATAATGTACCAAGTTATTATCAATATTTACAACAGAAAAAATTGCAAATATATTATTACACATTTTATTTAATGAGCAATATGTTAATTGCACAATTAGCACAATGTGAACATGGGATTTTTATTCTTCATGGCATGCATAGTTATGTCTGACATAATGTGGCTTATGAAGGTAAATGATCCCTCTAAATATGAAAAGCACCTAATTAAAAAAAATTAGCTTGTTAAAATTTTTGGAGTGCAATTCTGGTTGGAACGAAAACCAGCATACACAGGGGACCTCCAGAACCACTGCTATAGTCTACACTACATTACAGGCATTTAGCTGACGCTCTTATCCAGTGCGACTTACACAACTTTATTTTTTAGCATTTTTTACATATTAGCCATTTATACAGCTGGATATATACTAAAGCAATTCAGGTTAAGTACCTTGCTCAAGGGTACAACGGCAGTGTCCTACCTGGGAATCGAACCTGCAACCTTTCGGTTACAAGGCCAGTACCTTAACCATTATACTACACTGCCGCCCAATACAGTCTAATACAGGGGTCTCAAACTCCAGTCCTGCAGGACCCCTGTCTTTCCTGGTTTTTGTGATTTACTTTCTATCAGCAGTCAGTTTCGGCCTTGGAATCAAGGTGTGCAGACTCTTTAGCCAATCAATGACTTAAATTAAACACTTAAGTGCAGGGCCGATTTCCATCCTCTACCCCATTAGAACAGCTGCATCTACAGCACCTGCACCTTCAAGTTATCCATGCATATCTACTGTATTTATGGCAGCAGAGTGATGGTTTAATGCTTGTTTGATACGTCAGACGTCAGACCCTTCATGACTTAGAGTCATTTAGCCAACCATGTGTTCCATACTGTTCCAGTGTAATTTATAGCTAAATCTAGTCCCACCCCCCAATTCCCATAGAGAGGTTATAGTATCGCTTGTAGTAGTACCAGAAAAGAAGATATCAAGAGTCTTTTGATATTGTTGGCATGTCATGGCATGCAAAGGATATGCGACCAAATATTAAAAATGATTACTTTATTCTACATTATGTTAAACTGTCCAATATTTTTTGATGCCCAAAAAAGGTGGGGACTATGTACAAAAGGTTCAATAATTTCTAAACAGTTCATCCGATATGGATGAAAATACCCTCAAATTAAAGCTGACAGTCTGCACTTCAACATTGTATCCTTTCAAACTCAAAGTGCTAGAGTACAGAACCAAAATAACAACAAGATAATCAATGTTATTCACTTCACCTGTCAGCGGTTTTAATGTTGTGGCTGATCGGTGTATATTATATAGAGAATTTAACATTTTAACTCCAACAATGTGTTCTCCAACCTCATGAAGCATTACAGGAGAAGACTGAGTGCTGTTATTTTGGCAAAGGGATGGTGCACAAAGTACTAAATACAGGGATGCCAATAATTGTGAGTGACATCTTTTTCATAATAAAGATTTTGTGTTTAAAGATGGTCTTTTTCCTCTGAGCAATGTTTTCACAACATAACTATATCAATGTCTCATTGCTGAGCACAGAAAACATCTGATAAACAATAAAGTGAATGTTAATAATTCTGGACTTCACTGTATACCCTTATACTAGACACACACAGATTACCAATATGGCCATGCAGAGTCTGGCAATATTAGTTTATATCCTGGGTTTTCAACCGGGGGTCCCCGAAGGTACCATAGGGGGTCTGTGATCGCACTCCGTGGGGGTCCCTGGATCAGAAACAGTTGAAAACCCCTTGTCTAAATGAGTCCCACACCAGGAGGCCATAACAGGGATTTAAATTATTTAAACCACTAAGAAAATGATTGAAGACAGAGTCAATTTAAATAGGATTTTCTATTATTATTATTATTATTATTATTATTATTATTATTAAAAGACAATACCTTTAAGAAAACAAAATGTATGTATCAGCACTATCCTAATAGAATAAATGTTTCCCCTAACAACAAGGTTTCTTTTTTGAATCTGAATAGCACAGTCAGTCAGCTGATAAGTATGCACTATATTGGGACAGTGTACAGAGTGAAATGTTATGTAAACTATTCCACCATACAGTGATATGTACACTATTCCAGTAGACAATGATATGTACATTCTTCCACTATAGTAAGATTTAAACTATTCCACTACACAGTGATATGTACACTATTCCAACAGACAGTGATATGTACACTATTCCAGCAGAGATATGTACATTCTTCCACTATAGTAAGATGTACACTATTCCAGCATACAGTGATATGTACATTCTTCCACTATAGTAAGATGTACACTATTCCAGCATACAGTGATATGTACAGTATTCCAGTATAAAGTAACATGTAAACTATTCCACCATACAGTGATATGTACACTATTCCAACACACAGTGATATGTACACTATTCCAGCATACAGTCAAGTGAGATGTATACTGTTTCAGTATACAGTGATATGTACATTACCCAGTGAGACAGTATTCCAGTATACAATGATATGTGCACTATTCCCCTATAATTGTATTAATGAGAACCCCCACCAGGCCAATGGAATCCTTTTTTTAATGCCAAAAATAACACAAAATGCCTATTAATTCAGAAATAAATAATCATTTGCACTTGGGAGCCTCTGCACGGCGATGTTCTTAAACGTGAGTCAACCTCTGTGTCGTTGCCTGGGAAACTTGATGCAACGAGAGTGCCACTGCTGTCAGTGGAGTGAACATGAGAACGTATGGGATGCTGGAGAGATGCTGGCTTTTTTTAAGCTTCAGTGATTCTTCTCCAGGTCTTCTCAAACTGAATGCAAGTTTCTGATATTTACTCTGATATTTAATCCCGTGGAACCACAATGTCATAGTACGGTTTGCGTTGTCAAAACTACAACCTAACGTTACCGCATGTTCATGATCATTGTCTTGATATGGTTGTATATTATTATTACCAACTCTATAATCTAAAAAGTTAACTAAATAATTTTTTTGAGGCATCAACTAAATAATCAACTAGCACACTAGCGTAACACGGATACCGCCTCTCATAGCTGAAGGTGAACGGTATCTATCAATGTTGTGATTGATCAGTTTGAACCAAGGGGCCAAAACCAGGCTTTCGATTTGAAGCTCACTCCCTGGTTGGGCTGGGAGCGGCCATTGTGCCGTTGCTCACTAGCGCCACTGCGGTTGGCTCCAGAATAGGTCTTTCACCATGTAAGTCAATGGCAGCAATGTTGTCAAAATACTAAGTCAATAATTTTTTCCACAAGAAAATGTAGTCGCAGTAGGTGCTTTTCCTTCGTCTAATGCCTCTCCATGTGCCAATTTTTTTAATTATTGTGTCGTTTGGACAGGGTATTAACATTTGTTCAGGACCAATCAGAGGGACAGGTTGAGTCCTGGGGGTCACTGCCAAAGTTGGTTCTATATGGTTCTCACTGCTCTCATTCGGAGGGGCGGGACCAGAAGGGGGAGACAACAATCATTGGCCTAAAACGTGCCCTGGCGTCTTGGGACCTTTATACAGTCTATGCTTGGGACAGGGAGACGGAGACATGCTGTATTTTTGAGTGGAAGTCGATGGAGAACATACCTTAGTAGCCTACCGTGAACAAGCTGTTGTTTTGTAGACGCAGTTCGTAACATGATAAATTGACTGCCTTGTCGCTCATCTTCAACATGTTTGTTATCACATATTAATTTTGGAACGAGCTATGATGTGTCTACTACGAAAAAAAATACTGTTTCGTGAGATGAGACAGCAGGGATGTTGCAGCTACATTACAGGCCCAGAGTCTCAGAGCAAGCAGCCAAACTGGGGGTTAAGTATCTGAAATAAATTGCTCCATACCTGTATAACCTTATCAATTTAGATATTAATTTAGCTATTCCACCCCCTCTCGTACGTAATCGCCGTACTCGCCCTGCCATGAACGTTACCATTGCTTAGCAATGCTGGGTTAGCTAGCTAACAAGCTAACAATAGCTCATGGCAAGACGTTTTAACATTTAGCTAGCAAGCTAATGATAGCTTATGGCAAGCCCTTTTAATTTAAGTTATTCGACTTCCTTAAAGTCATCCTTGCTGGCTGGCCATATAAGTTTAGCTACCGTGATTGCGTAGCTAATGTTACTAACGTTAGCCAGCTGCTCCAACTAGAACGCTAACCGGACATTTCTACACCTGGATCATTTTTTTTCGGTCCAAAGAATTAAGAAAATTTGCGGGGAATAGAGCCAAAGTGTTAGCGGTATGTTTGTACTGACTCAATACGGGGATGTTTAAAATAAAATCAATAATTTATCGGAAAAGAATACGGAGTCTGCGTTTGTAAATGTTTGCAATGTTTATGATTAGGTTACAGGATGCAGATGAAAGTTAATGCCAGCTACGATGGAATGTAAGCTACTATGCGTTAGGTACCGTGTGAACCCACTAACCTACAATGCCTACTTTATCTGGAACAGTTTTCAGCACGGGGTTTCATGCTGCGGAAAACCGTGAGACTGCTCTGTCACAGTCAAGTTAATTATTGGTTAGCCAAAAAGACGGTGTTGGTTTGCTCATTTAAGACTATGGGGACAGCTCGCTACCTTTCTAGCGGCGCTAGGGACATTTATAATAAAAGTAGTCTTGTCAAAATAACATATGTGATTGATTGACCGTCAATATAGTTCATGGCAATAGCGTTACCCTATGTTCATCCGTGTGTGGTGATGCGTCTAGCTTGGCTACCGAGCTCAGCTGGTATGCTATCTAGCTAATAAAATTAGCTGATGTTAGCTGAATATAAATTGAAGATAACTGAATGAACATTATTATGTGACGAATACCACACATTCAATGCAAATAAATGACACAGAAAATAGAGGATGAAAATTAAAAGTTATATTATAAAACCTTAGGGAAGTTTACCGCGAGTTTGTTTTGCTCTCTTTGTTTTGTTCTCCACCCCAAACTGTCAATCATACTGTGCCTGGACCATAAAGACCATATCCGGTTGACCCTGCTCCCGACAACGTCACTTCGGCTCCACGGAGCAGACGCAGTTTGAACAAAAGGGCAGAGAAAAAGTCTTCCGGAGCCTCAATTCGGTTTTTACGAGACCATGGGAAGGCAATGGGTGACTTTGTCCATATTTTTATACAATCTATGGTTCAAACCAGTTTGTGTGCCCCAAGATGATTTCCCTATGCAACTTACGGCGAGTTATTACTACAAGTATACATTATGCCGTATGGAGTGATATGTAAACTATTCCACCATACAGTGATAAACGGACCACCTGGGCACTCTTACCAGAGGCATTGCTCCAAGTGGAAACCTTTTCGCTGCCTCCCTGGTCCAGGCGTTTCCAGTTTTGACCCAGACCAGAAGAAATCAATTGGTCGCAGGAGAGGTTTTTACCCACAAGCCCGAGTGGCCCTTTCGGCTTCTCCTCCTGTCCTCGTAAGCCGGTTATTCCCTACTGAGCGAAGGGGGACAGATGGACAGAAAGAAAGACGAGGGGGGAAGATTAGAAACATACAGATACAATGCACCTGCGCACTTTACGTCATCGTCCGCACAGATCGTTCGAAACAACATTACAACACGTGCCCTTTACGGCGTCTCAATCCTGAAGTCCCCTTTACACAGGGAAAAAAAATAATAATAACGTGGCCTGCACATCGCCGTTCTTCACCATCTCTCCGACCCTGTGGACGGCATGTGAAAGAGCCTGTCAAGAACGGCTGTTCGTTTTAATCACACTGAGGATTTTGGTGCCACCGGGGAGGATACACCTCGATTCAGCGCTGCGGAGGCAACATTTAAAAAACAAGAAAGCATCAATGAAACAGAACCTTTTCACCAAAGTCCCTGACAGAGTTCGGAAAATCTTCTTCTCTGAACGCATTTCAACCACGGCAGAGCCCCACGGGCAAGTGTGTTCATTTGATGGGAAGCAGACCTATGGTTGGAACACCGGGCTATTTTTAAACAGGCGCTGCTCTTTCTCCCACCGTCCGAGCCACAAACTGAGGGGAGGAAGGACCGCGGGGCAGTCGTTGCATAACAAAACATGAAAATATGCTGCCGGCCGAGGAGCGGCAGCCGCGTTCACCTGCAGCCCGAGCAGCGCAGGCAGCTGCGCTCTGCTGCGGGAAATGACATCACGTCCTGTCGACAGGCACAGCGAGCCGAAACGCATCGACGGCCGCTGTTCTCTCCCCGTCGCGGGGCCCTCCTGGCGAAGCACTGAGAACCCTTCACTGCGGCGTGATCGTCTATATGTCTGTTCCCACAGGACAGAACCCACAGGACAGAACGCATGCAGCAGCAACTGCTAGCTCCTTAAAGCACAGACGGTCAAAGAGCACTCTGATATTCCCATGCATTATTTCCTGAAATATTAGCCTGGTAAGAAAATCACATAAATTACAGAGGCTACATGGCTCCGATGCGACTCAGAAACTACATGTGATCTACATGTGATCTACATGTGATCTACATGTGAAACTACATGTGATCTATGTGAAATTTGCAAAAAGAAAAAAGCCCACCTGTGCTATGTACTCCTATGGGAGTTTTGGATCTGTAAAATTGCCCACTTATTTAAAAGTGGAAAAGCAACTCCCTGTTTACATTAGCTGGCAAGAGACTAAGCTACTGTGAATGAGAATTACCAACCCAGCACCTTCTTGAGATTTTCCACAGCAACCCCACACATCATGCCATTTTAAAAATTGTTTGCAAGAATACTGCCAATGAAAATGATTTTACCACTCATTTCTGGTGCAGTGGTTTTGTTTACACACAGAATATGCACATATTTCTTCGGTCACTGGGACCATTACATTTTGTGTGAAATAGAATGCATGAGAAAACTGAAAAATAGTTATGGATATTGGGACAACACCTACGATAGTGTGCATGTTGAATGTATGTGTCTATCAGGTATCTTTGCATTTCAAGAACAGACAGCTCAATTGCCCAAAACTAACAGGCAAATGTCAACACTTCCTTTTAGTCTTATTCAAGACAAGAAACTCGACTTTAATCTAGATTTAATCAAGACAGGAATCTAGCAAAAAAATAGGCTACCAGAACTTGAGTGACTCAGCTCCCGCCAGTCAAAACTGCATTTAGCAGTCGAAAAGGATCAATGCACATTGATTTCCTTCCTGAAATCAGCATAAAATCTCACCATATAATATATATTATAATGCTCATTTTCTCCTCTCAGCTATTCTAAGAAATCACTGGCCTCCAACTCAAAAATAGTATAACCTAAGGCTACAACTAAAATAAAATACGACGACAGTCTATCAGGGTTATTTTGAGTGTTTATACCATCATTTTTGAAGTCAAACTATTGTTGAATCCTTTACTTTGTGCTGACCTATATTCGCTGTGGAAGTACGGCGGCGGAGCGAACGTGGCCATTGCAACTTGTTGCTCTTCTTTGTTGTTGTAGTCGACCAGTGCCGGCACTACATTCGTAGGTAACGTAAAGTATCGCTCCGCCGCCACACTTCCACAGAAAATATAGGTCAGCACAAAGTAAAGGATTCAACGATAGTTTGACTTCAAAAATGATGGTATAAACACTCAAAATAACCCCGATAGACTGTCGTCATATTTTATTTGCTTTGGGTGCACTGTGGAGCGTTTAAGTGAGTTTGGTAGTGGATGCTACCGGTTACCTTAGAGTTGCGCTAGCATTAGCAACGTGTGTATGTCCAAAAGAAGGGACAGCATGGAATTAGCTGAAAATGGTTTCCATCAATCAACTACATCATGGGTAAGTCGTAATTGAGACATTATGTCCAAAATTCCGAACTATCCCTTTAAGGTTCACTCTCTCACACTCTCTCTCTCTCTCTCTCTCTCTCTGAACAGTGAACAGCACTACACAGAAAATAAAACTGCTGAATAATGATGAGACCACAAGAGATAGGATAGATGATAAGGCACAGCTACTCGCTGATGAGTCATGTCGGCCTATGGGGTTAAGGAACAGTCAAGAACAATTTATACAATGAACAGCAGTGTAGCCATGATTCAGCCCAAATTAAACGGCAAAAGGAGAAATGAAACTGCCAGGAGGGAGACGACAAACTGACCTCTCGGCCAGAGTCCAGAAGGAGAGAGGGAGGAAGGGAGGGGGAAAAAGAAAGAGAGAGGCAGAGAGAGAGAAAAATAGAGAGCAAGCAAAAGAGAGCGAAAGGAAAAAGAAAGAGAGTGAAATACTGGGGTATGCACAGCGTGAGCTGGCAAAAATTATCTAGCTGATCAAAAATGAGAAGGGATTTTTTTTTCTTGTTAGCAGTGCCAGCAAATCCCTGTCAATCCTCTCTGTCTCAGCATGTTGCCAGAAGAAGATTGTACGTCCAAATGTGTTGTGGATTTCAGAGTGTATATAAGCCATTTTCTCTAAAGTTCTGTCACCACTGCAGCCAAGTGCCTGATCAGCTATTGTAACCACACACCACACTTTGACCTATTTAAGCATCACCGCATGGCTGAGGTTGCGCTCTTCATTTAGCCTATATTTGCATGTGCATAGACATTAAATTAACAGTTAAAACTTGAGTACGCAACTTTTTAGAGAAATTAGCGAAACATCGGGGAATGGTCAGGCTTAGTTGGTAGCAATCGTAGAAAAAAATAACTCTTGTGAGAGAAATCCAGCCCCATACACTGTGTTTATACCCTCAAATTCTGCATTATAAAACCAGCGATTCGGCCCAAATGTTTTGTTTTCAAAACAAAGTGGCTTATGACATAAACCAATCGAAGATATAGGCCGGTTCATGCCGCAAACTATTCAACAATGAGGAGATTGACCTTGCCAGTTCACCAGCTAGAAATTTCACCAACAATGGCGGAGAAGCGAACCGTTACACCGGCGCTACTTCACACAAAGAAAAAGAAAAGGGAGTTGGATAAAGCTCGCTCGAAAACTAGAGCAATAGGTGCTCATTTTAGAAGGTAGTGAGATGTTTGGGTGCAGATTAGTTTAAAGACAGATATTCTACTGGACAGGTAGGTAAAAATTTTAAACACTACTGTACCTGGACATTCTGCTTGCCAGCCAATTGTAATTACCTATAATGAAGCAGCTAGGTTGCCATTATTGATAACGTTACATGTTGCATAGATCGTGTTAGCTAGAACCGGCTACTCGGCTATTACCATGCCTGCCAGCTGTGGCTAGATAATGCCTGGTTCAGATTAATGCTACACAAACTCAGTGTGATGCAACAACAGAACAGATTCCGTTGTTTTACTTTGACTTTTGTAGCTGACATTTTTACTGTAATGTTAGCTATACCAGTCTGTAATCCTGTAATTAAAAACTTGCATGTTCACAACGAGGTCTGTGGAAGCAGTGGGGTGGGGTGTGTGTATCTTTCTCTATGGGCAGGGCCAAGGGGTGTTATGACTTTGAAATGTTTGACAACAAATGCTACCGTTGAGAAAGTTGCGTACTCCAGCTTTAACGTTTTTTTTTTCAGTTTCAGTGCACATTTTTGATTTTCCCAGACAGTTTTTTATATGCAATTAATTATATTTTATTTACCGAATTTTCTGATAACCTGCTGACTTTAAAATGGCTGGTATTGGGACAATCAGGGTTTGCGGTCTAATGAAAAAAAATTAAAGTTTCAAGTAACTCCGAAAAGCAGTTTGTATAGCGATGTTATGTTTGCAGAGTTTGTACACATAAACAAATTGATTTTAAAGCATTTATTCACAATTATAAACAAATATTGGTTTTATATAGTTTTCAAATATCTACCAGTATTACCATTTCCTTCTCAGGTTGCATGTACCATAGGAAATAGTTTCAAAAGAAAAAGACTAGGGATTACATTTTATTTTTGAAGAATAGCTAATTGGGTAATATACACATGCACAACCTCCACACAGTGACACTTTACCAAAACATCAACCAGAAGAGACAGATGTGAACTAGACAGTACTGTAGGTACAGTAACGATAGGGATTCACTTACCAGTATAACACAATAGTGCCAAGTTCTCCTTAAAACCGTGATCGCCAAAACACATCTGTGTTTTAGGAAAGTCTTTCTGCCAAAGTAGAGCAACCAAGTGCACTTCCAATAAAACCCAAGTCCCAAACTGCAGTCTATTGGCTGGTTATCTGTGTCTATAGACACACTTGTTTCTGATTGCAGTCTGCATTCAAGAAAGTAAAAGCCTTGGTCAGAATACAGGGAGGGAATGGCTTAGTGCAGCTCTACTGAAGGTCTCAGAACACCAGGAAACGGCAAAAGGAGATCACTTCAAACAAAGAAACTAAAAAATTGGCGAAACATTAAGCCAAGAGATATTTGTGTCTTTGGGTCGATACAGGCAACATTAGGCCTGCCTCAAAAGATTAAGGCACAGAATGACAGAAACTGAACCCAGACCAGATGACAGAGGGGACAGCTCAAGTCATATCCTTATCAACAATACAATTCATCAATACAGCTTATCCAGGGCAACTTATTTTACATTTAACATGTAAACCACACAGTTGGACACTTACTGAAGCACTTCAGGTTAGGCACCTTGCCCAAGGGAACAAATAACCAGCCAAGAATATGAACCTGAAACCTCCTGGCAGAAAGCCTGGCTGCCTGACCATTTCCACAGCACTGTCATCTCAGCACAAGGTCAATGCGAGATCCTGCTAACTTCATCAAATATGTGACAAAACTCTATGAAGAGAAGCCAAAACACACACACATATATATATATACATACACACACACAGTGTCCTCCACTATTATTGGCACCCCTGGTAAAGCTTTAATCTCACAATGAAAAAATTCAACCTTTAATTGAACTAAATTTATTCTGAGAAAAAGAAATCCCTCATCAAAAAATTAATTATTTTTAACAAAACCACGTGTGCCACAATTATTGCCACTCCTGCATTTATATATATAATAAAGTAATCATTTTTAATATTTGGTCGCATATCCTTTGCATGCCATGACTTCCTGATGTCTGTGACCCAACAACATCAAAAGACTCTTGATATCTTATTTTCAGGTACTCTTACAAGCGATACTACAATCTCTTTGCATTTGGATCTCTATTGGAATTTGGAGGTGAGACTAGATTAAGATGTAAATAACACAGGAATAGTATGGAACACATGGTTGGCTAAATGTCTGTCATCAAGGGTATGAGGTATCAAACTAGCCTCAAACCATCACTATGCTGCCAGATATGCAGTAGATATTGATGGATCACTTTAAGGGTTGTTTCTCCAGACAAATTTTCCTATTGAAATTTTCCTATTGAAAAATAAGTCAGGAGAAGAAACCCTTCAAGTTATCCATCCATATCTACTGTATTTATGGCAGCAGAGCGATGGTTGAAGGCTTGTTCGATACCTCAGACCCTTGATGACTTAGAGCCATTTAGCCAACCATGTGTTCCATACTGTTCCCATGTAATTTACACCTTAATCTAGTCTCACCCCCCCAATTCCCATAGAGATTCATTCAAATGCAGAGAGATTATAGTATTGTGTGTAAGAGTACCTGAAAATAAGATAAAGAGTCTTTTGATGTTGTTGAGTCACAGACATCAGGAAGTCATGACATGCAAAGGATATAGGATATGCAATCACATATTAAATATGATAACTTATAACTAATTTGTCCGATTACTTTTGGTCCCCTAAAATGGGGGGGGGGGGGCTAAAATTGCTACATTGTTCACCTGATATGGACGTAAAAACCCTCAAAATAAAGCTGAAAGTCTGAACTTTAACCTCATAGTCACTGTTCCATTTCAAATCCAATGTGCTGGAGTACAGAGCCAATACAACAAAAATTGTGTCACTGTCCAAATACTTATGGACCTGACTGTATATTCCAAATGTATATTAATGACAATTCTACAGTTAGATTTATGGAGACACATTAAAGATCAAAATCAGATTTTGTGTGTTGTTATTCTCCTTAATGTAAGGCCTAGGCCACTGACTTTAGGGATTTACAATTTGTCTTTATTCCTGGCCGATTCAACTTCACATGGGGTTCTATAAGCAGCAGTGTAAGATTTGTAAACCAGTATGTTCAAAAGAAGTCCATGAACAGTCCACCTGTGGGAAAATGTGACTTTTTTTGTTGAAACAAGCTTCTCATTGATTACATTCTGCAATAAAAGCATAGGCATAATTTAAGGGTATTGCTTACTTAAATATTCAAGCCATTAACACAGCATGTTTTTTCATGCAAAGGCCATGAGAAGTTCACATTTTTACTAGGTAAGTGATAAATACTGACTTACAGTGCTTAAAAGTAAAGTCTCTGCTTTACTAAATAGATTCTATGTTATGTCTTCACGAGTAGCAGTAGTTATTAGGCTGTTTCCAGGAAAGTGTGTTCTATTGACTTTAATTTGATGTTGTATAATAGGTTGAGTTGTTAGGTGCACACACCGTTACAGCGTATACTGTACATTGGAATGCAATTCAGATTATTCCTGCATAAAACTCAAAGACCTGGCAATTTATCTTCAGCTCCTCATTGCCACGTGGGCTTGTCTGTCTCAGCAGCACTGGGAGAGAACACCGCACAATGCTAAACTTTTTCTTGCGAGAAAACGCCCAAGCATGTTACCTTCTTCATCAACCAGATCAAACCATTACTCGGGATTGTAAAATCAAAAGCACCGTAACAGTCGCTGCTTCTCCATTACCTATTAATAAACTAAAGTATAGCCTACACTACGTTTAAAAACAGACACCAGCACTCCTGTTCAAACTTCTTCACATTGATTAGTATTAGGAGTATGTTTATCGTAGCCTACATGGTGCACTGAAACCATGCTAGGAATTTGTCACATCGATTTTGTATTCCGGTGTGTTCAAGCGTGGCCTTCTGTGCTTCCATGCATCCCACAATGGGGCCAGTCCAGGGTTCGGGTGATGTCGATTTGTGGAAAAATAAACAATCTGTCAGGAAACCTTATGACTAATGTGACCGGTCCAATCGGCAGTATAAAACATTTTGCTTTAACTCTACAAGTTCACAATGAGTTGACATTAAATGGCCAAAACCTTAACATACACATTGACAAAAAGGTTGTTACTGTTATGTTCTCATTCAACATACATTTGAGCGTTAGCAATATGAATGAACCATGTGTTTTGAGATGTCACAACACAACTACAGAAATACTATCATTTGACAGCACAAATTGATACAAGAAAATTAGTTGATATAAACCAATTTGAAATCGGTTAAATTACCTTTTTTTTCTCTCCAGCTACTCATTTTTAGCCACAAACTTAAAATATTAATTTACTTGCAAGCCAGTTTCAGGGAAAGCATTTGTGAATGGTCAGGTCCCACAGCATGCTGACGTTCGCTGCTGGGAACAAGCCATCTCCTACCTTCACTATCTATGGCAATGACCTAGAAAACGTTTGTGAGGAATTAGTTTATATCACCCACCACCACATCAAGTAAGCATCACTGTGCAAGCGAGCATAGTTGGGTAGCTATGAATTAACTATCCTCGTGAGGAACAAAACAACAACAAAAAACTGTTTTATTTTAGCTTATAAAACCCATGATTCTTGAGTCTGACCCACTAACGCTTCCAGGGGGATCCTCAACTCAACATGGTCCACAACAAACAAATAGAGATGTCAACCTAACACGATAATTTACCATAATCCACGCCCACGCATTGTCGTGCCCCATTGGGCGAACCGAGAGCATGGCCCGCCTTCTCAAATGCCTGAATGGACAGATATGCTGTCTATCAAGGGAGAAGTCTGACAACTAGCACCTACCCATTTCAGAATGGGTTAAGCAAGACGCGCTAGTTTATGTACTGATAACAAACAGTAATTAAGTGCCTTCTGGTGGTTACACGCGTACTTTTAAAAATAGCACAGGACGTTAATCCGTTTTTTAACACGATTATAGCTATCAAGGGGTAATCGTGACTTGTAATGACAATTTGTTCAGTTTTTTTTTTCTTCTTGCTGGATAAAAAAAGACCCTTCCTAGTACCAAGCTTGTTAAATACATACTTGTTAAATCAAGCAGTTATTTTAAATGTTAAAACTCGCAATTGTCATGTTACATACATTGGTTAATGGTTACAATGAGCGTTTGACAAGATCTTGAATCAAGCTAGCCAGAGTAGCTGCCTATAAAAATAGCATTGTTAGCTCGCAAGCCATATTACTGGCGGGGGCGTGTACTGTTCTGATCTGTTGGTTGTCTAACAGCTGCTGTTGTTTCAGACATATTGACGTTACTTAAGCACATATTTACCGTGCATTTTGACGGTCTAACAATTATAACAACTATAATTATAACAAGATAAACTCAGAAAAAAATACAATTAACGCTACAAACAGCAATGAGTGTACGGGTTGCTAGCGTGAAGACAAATAGGGTGAGTGAAGTTGCGGAAATGCAACGTTAGCTAACACAGCTGGCTATTTAAGTAGGAAACGAGGTAGTTGACGTTAGTTAACTAGATTGGTACTATGGTAGCTAGCTATCGCATCTGGCTAGCAAGCTCCAGATAGCCAGCTCCATTACATAGAAGCAATACAAACACACATTTATTTGACAGTTAGCTAGCTATAACATAAGCTAGCAATGTAGCTGCCACAAAAGTCGCAATCATAACAACCAACCATGGGGATTAGTAGGCAAGCTTATAAAGCCATTTGACATCGCAATCGCAAAGGAGTTAACCAGCTACTTAAAAATCTGATCACGATTTCATTCGAAACTCAATGCTGTTTCTGAACAGTGAATAACTATGGCCTCCGTCCCTCCCATCTACAGTGCAACTAGCAAGCTAGTGGCTCTAATTTGTTTATTAAAAATAAGAAAAACCTACATCCAATCCTCGGTAAACTTTCCGAGAGCTATTCAAATGCCAATACTGCTTACCTTAAGACTTCTCGTGGAGTTTTTGATAGATATTTAGTTCCGTAATCCAACCACTATTACGATGTTTTTGCCATTACTGCTGAAACCACGCTGCTTTCCTCTCTGGTTTGTTTTGTTTATCTTCTTCCTGACGGGCTCTGTAAAGCGCGTGACTCCCCCGTCACGTGCTCCTACAGCGACCAATCATAGTCGAGCTGAAGTATTACCCTTCAAATTACACACACACACAACATAGACCTGCCTCACAGTGATCAATTAATGGTCAAATACTAGGGAAGCCGTGCCTTCAATTTATATACAGAATTCAAATTTCAAGTGTCCTAATGTTTTTTACGTTAATTTAGTTAAATGTTATGCCGTTTGTGTTATGTAAAGCACAACACTAGCACACACACACGGACTGAAACCATTCCTAAGGAAGTGATGTGAAGACAGGTCCAATTTACATTCCTATCCATTTATTCAGGATAAAACACTCTTAATTTTTTGTATTGACTGGACTGATCAAAAGGCTGTTCATAAAGCTTCTTCCAGAGAAAAGCGTGGATGTTGCACATGTGAATGTCCCCTTGTGCCATTTAATGTGGCCTATTTGCACATGTGCTAGTGTAATACAGCACACGTGTGCCTGTGCCCTGAATGGATGTCTTCATATACAGGGTAATGGTGTGTTTACACAAAACATGGTGGACACATCGACTGAAGGCACAGCTGTTGCTATGATCCTATGGAGGCTGTTGGCTATAGGTGAATCATTCATCTCATTGGCTGTTCCTTGGGCTGGTGAGATGGAGGGAAAGCCCGGGAACTCTCGCATAGCATATCATTCAGGTAGCACTGGCACAGACCACAGCACCCTACCACAGCACCCTATCATCATGAGCACAAATTGGGTTTAGGCTCTGCTTTTGATAAGAAAAATATGCAGTTTAACCGTCATTCAGGCTCGCTTATCAAGTTCTTCAGCCAGTTGGCCCCTTCTTAACTTGCTTGTCTATCCAATTTGCCATAACGGCTTTCTTCATATTGCAGTCTGAAACCCTTAAAGGGATAGTTCCCTTTTTGGAGTTCTTGATATTATTTAAGCTTTAGTGTATGTTTTGAATTGGCAATTAAGGACATAAAAAACTGTTTCTATATTGTGCTGGTACTTCTTTCCTTGGGTGCAAAGGTCTCAGGTTGAAATTATTCCAACCGAAAATAAGATAAAATTAAATTATTGAAGGAATAATGTAAGATATATAAGCACAACCTCTAGAGACATATTTTAGCTGTGCAAAAGCTGCTTTGGAGTTACTTGAAGTGTATTTACTTGCTTTCATCCACAAACACCTGAATGCCCCTATACCAGCCGTTGTAAAGCCAGCAGGTAATCAGAAACCACTGTATTTATACTACCCTTCCTCATACAAAGCTGTCTAGGCTATTAAAAAAAACATACAATGAATAGAAACAATGTATAAAAATAAACCCAGAGCTGTGAACTATAATTTTAGGAAATATTCAGCGCTGTAAAAAAATGACAGAAAGTTTGACAGAATTTCAGCTCAGCCTTAACCATATAGTACATCTCTTTAGAAAGACCCATGATTAATGAAACAGGGCCAATACATGACTGACCTAGTATCCCAGCTTGTCTCAACTGAATCACATTATTATTTAAATTTTTTTTCCCCCTACACCAAAAATCAATTTGGATCCCCAGTGAACTACACGAGTAGGGGCTATACCAAATGACACTAATCGGAGTGATATTTAATATTGTCGCTAATCATGATAGCTCGCGTTTAATATTTCTGACATCAGTAACCACAGAATGTATGACGTTTTTCTCAACACTGAAAAGAATAAACATTCAGGCCAAATTTATTTTAAAAACTTTTTTACCAACTTTATTTTACATGTCTGGGTCATATTCTTTGTGCTATGTCTTCTGGATGCACTTCAGTTTTTAGTGAGATTGCACTTGATTTATTAGCTTTTATATTTTAATTGTGTAGAATTCAACTGGATGAAATCTGGAGTTTTCTTCAAAATACTGACAAAAATTAGTCAACTCCCTACTAATGCTTTATGAAATGCACTCCAAGTTGCTTTCCAGTCTATAATTGCTGTAATGATTAAAATTTTTCAACACGCAATGTTAAACATTATTGTTATATCGGCACTGAAACTGGATATTTGAACATATTCTGAGTGTGATGGCACAGAGAAGTATATCATTATTAAAGATCTATACAAATTCCATTATTAAGTTTGAATATCCTCAATCGTGACTATTTACAATAATATTCCTCCCGTCCTTAATTTGACATGCTCCCTGGACTGAGGTCTCCCAGCTTCTAAGTAACGCGTAAATAAGGTACATCAATTGAAATGTTCCCTCCATAGCGACAGCTGTGAGCCAAGCCTTGTTCTGAACAGGGGGCCTTGTGGTGCATGCTGCAAAAAAAGGAAGAGAACATTTAATTTCAACTGCAATATGACAACAACCGTTACCTCTCAAGCAACAGCCAACAGCACTTAACCAACAGCCTTGGAATTTTGTTTCTCAAACTATATTACAGTTCAGAGCCCATTTAGGGGAACATTGATTAGGTGGAGAACATTTCAGACATTATCAACCACAGCCGCATTGAGAGCACAACAGGAAGTATCAGGGTGAGAACGAGATTCCATCGGTGGGAGGGGCCACATGCAAAGCCTATTGGGACAGCCACTGCACCATCTGCATAGACCTATCTTATTTCCTGGTACTCTTACATGCAATACTGTAACGTCTCTGCATTTGAATGGATCTCTATGGGAATTGGGGGGTGTGACTAGATTTAGCTGTAAATTACACTGGAACAGTATGGAACACATGGTTGGCTAAATGGCTTTAAGTCATCAAGGGTCTGACGTATCAAACGAGCCTTAAACCATCACTCTGCTGCCAGAAATACAGTAGCTATGGATGTATAACTTGAAGGGTTTCTTCTCCTGACTTATTTTACCATAGAGTTCAATAGGAAAACTTGTCAGGAGAAACAACCCTTAAAGTGATCCACTGCCTATCTGGCAGCAGAGTGATGGTTTGAGGCTTGTTTGATATCTCAGACCCTTGATGACTTACAGCCATTTCACAAACCATGTATTCCATACTGTTCCAGCATAATTTACAGCTAAATATAGTTCCACCCCCCAATTCCCATAGCGATCCATTCAAATGCAGAGACGTTATAGTATCGCTTGTAAGAATACCAGAAAATAAGATATCAAGAGTCTTTTGATGTTGTTGGGTCACAGACATCAGGAAGTCATGGCATGCAAAGGATATGCGACCAAATATAAAAAAATGATTACTTTAGTCTATATATAAATGCAGGGGTGCCAATAATTGTGGCCCACGTGGTTTTGTTAAAAATAATTATTTCTTGATGAGTCATTTTTTTTCTCATTATAAATTTACATCAATTAAAGGTTGGATTATTCTCATTTTCTCAGTATGACATTATGCTAATTCACCAAACGGTGAATTTTGTATGACCCTTTTTACTCATCTTTACCAGGGTGCCAATAATAGTGGAGGGCACTGTATATATATATATATATATATATAATGCAACAGGTCCTTATAGAGTCCCTTTATAGTAGGGGAGATTTAAAGATGTATTACGCCAATAAATAAACGCTTCAGAAGAGATTACAGACATTCACGGCTGTAACTTTAAATTGCATCTGCCCTGCTATATGAATGCAGATTAAATATTTTTTTATAAAAAACGTGTCAAACTCACAGGAGGAGCATGTGGTGTAGGTGTGTGTTCTCTCCATATTTAGTTAATTTTGAGATTTGGGGATTCTCAGACAGGAATACCTTTCAGGCAGGTAAATGCGGACTCTAGTGCCAGTGGTACTGCAGGTACCGAATAGTGTCGTTTCTCAGTACAGGTCCAAACAAAGGGTTCAGCTGTGCAAGAAACGCGATCAGCCAGCTGTAGGCCAGAAAATAAATAAATCCATATTTAACATCAGGGCTGGACCAAGGTCCCTCAGGACATCCTGTATCACTGCAGCTGGGACGTGAATTCCCCTTTCTCCGTTGTTGCGCGCGATGACGAATGCTTAAATTCGACTGAAAAATTCAGCACAATAGACGTGAAAAAAACACTTCCCCAGAAAAACAGATGGGCTGTGTTCAGAGTCATACACTTCCATATTCAGTCAAAAATGAGTCTGACCAGTGTACCTCTGTGCAACAATACACAGCCAGCAACAATACAATATGTGTTTGTTTTGCATGTTTGTCTTGTACGCCATGTTTTGCCGCAATCCCCTTGCTCTCTCGTAAACACAATGACCCAGCTGCACAGAGAACCCGGCTCCTGAACAGATTCAATATTTATTCATGTGTTGCTATATAAATAAATGATGTGCCCTGTGTAAAATGGCAGAACTCAGCTGTTTGTTTATGCGGTTTCCTAGATCCAAGAGCATGGCTGTACTGCGATCAGTCCAGCTGTCACACTTGGCAGGAGAGTGGCCCTAACAAATATCTCTGTCACAGGCATCTGTTCATAAGCACCAAAATTCTCACAACCCATTCAACATCCCATCAGAAATTCTGAAACTAACCCTGCCAGCTTATATGGACTCATAAAAGTTTCAAAAATGTACATTCATCTTGCATTTCTTTTTCAGAACTGTATGCATGCAATAAACACAATAATTACATAAATCACACTTACTGTCATGTGACAATATGACAAAACATATATATATACACACGCACACACACACACACACACACAAGAGCTTTTTTTTTTGCAATAAACTAACCTGTCTGAATGAAACACATTATATGGCATTTACTGCCCCCTTCTGATGCAATACGGTAATGGCTTGTTACACTATTTTTTCCAGGTTGTTTCTGTTATAAAATGAACATACATCACACTACATTCGTTTAGCAGATGTTCTAATGCAGATTGACATACAATGTTGAAGAAACAGATACAGTAAGTGCATTCACCATAACGTAATAATAACAACAATTATAATAATATTAACAATAATATCAGTCACCTTAACATAATAATAACAACAATTATAATAATATTAACAACGATATCAGTCACCTTAACATAATCCATCCATCCATTATCTAACCCGCTTATTCCTGGCCAGGGTCACGGGGGGGGGGGGGGGGGGGGGGGTTCTGGAGCCTATCCCAGCATGCATTGGGCGAGAGGCAGGAATACACCCTGGACAGGCAGCCAATCCATCCATCACAGGGCACACACACCATTCACTCACACACTCGTACCTATGGGCAATTTTAGAGTCTCCAATTAGCCTAACCTGCATGTCTTTGGATTGTGGGAGGAAACCCGGAGGAACCTTACCATAATAATAACAACAATTATAATAATATTAACAATAATAATAATAAGAAAAATATTATTATTATTGTTATTATTATCATATATGGTATTATTATTATTATTATTATTATTATTATTATCACCATATTATCTTTTTTTAGGCTGTATGTACTTCTACTGTTTATTGTAGAATGCAGTATTTAATAAGGAACATGTTTTCATAAGTTCCTCATGTATGCTGGGAACCGTATTAATTTAAGTTGAGTTCACCTCCATTAATAAAGGAGGGTAAAGATAACTAAATACTTCCAACAATCAGGGGGGAAACATTAGCAAAACACTCATCATTATGTACATCATGCATTTCATCCCATGCCTTTTCAACTCAAGAAAAATACTACATTATAATCGCTGGTATGATATTTCTAAGTAAGTATCTGTACTATTTGTTGCAGTAAATATTTGCACATCTCCTTACAGCTCTACTGCAAGTATGTGTATTGCGCTTTCACCAGTATTAACAATCACAGATAATCACTTTTCTCGTGATGACAAGTTTTTAAAAACTTTAATAGCAATATGTGCAAATATTTGTCTGTCAATACATTTAAAATGCATCTTTCTTTCCCTGTGATTACGCACATAATGACTGTCCTGCCTTTTCAACTAAACAAAAATACTACATTATGCATGTATGGAAAATTAAACATTGGACATGTGGAATTCTCAACCCTGGGGTTTGTATACTTACAAAAGGTAGCAGCAGACAGCAGTTAACACATGCATAGTAGCAATAATCCTGTGGAGAAAAAGACAAGGGCATGGTTTTTCTTTTTTACAAGGGCGTGATAATATTCGGGTGTCATGGAAGATACAGCAATAGTGAAATTATCTGGTCTCCTCAGACTAAATGCAAAGTGCTTTGTCCTTAACGTCCAGTAAGGAATTTAAACGCATGTTAGTTCCCCCAACATGTTTCAAGCATAAAAGTTGTCAAATTGGCCAATATCAGAGAGCCTCTTCAAGGCCAAAGTCAGAATACATCACAAAAAAATGTATATTAATAATTGTTTAGTACAGGTAGAAATCTTAAATAATTAGTGGAATGATACCAACTCCTATTGGTGCTTGTGATACCTAATCAATGTCCCATAGGAAGCAAACACAAACACAAGTCATTTTGAGTAAATGTTGTTGACCTACATGTTTCTTCTTGTGTCTTCATTACATAATTAATACAAGAATATCTTACAAAATGGGTCTAAGTAGCTGTATTTACACCATTCCAGTCTTATCATGACCTTGACATGATGTTTTTTTTTTTACTTTGGCAATAATTGAAAACAAAGAAACAGTCATATCGTTTCCTAATAATGCACTTACATCAGCAATGAGAACCAGTATAATTCAGATCTCACACAGGACCTGTTGCTAATGTTATTTTTCTTTGTGCAATCACATGATGTGATAACCAACTAAATAGGGGTAGCTAGCTACCATGACAATTGTCGTCTTTACGCAACATGTAAGCGATGTTCTGTTCCGCTATATTTTTAACCGTATTTTTTTTTAGTGAAATTGAATTTGCAACGGTCGACTATGTGGTTTGTTCATAAAATAAACTCAATGACATACGGTTTGGTAATGTTAATGATGCGAGCTCGCAACTTACCCTCGGTCTGGTCCTTTAGAAATAAACCATGGCAGAATTCCTCCAATCATTCCCCAAAATAACGTAAATACAATCATATAAACGACAAAAACAGTTTCTGCCATTGTTCCCGTCTATTTAACGTGGGGATTATAATTTTAAAGACGCTCCGACAGTTGAGAACAGATTCCAAAGTAATTAAGCACAGAAAGTCCATTATGCCAGAAATTTTGACACCAGGAAGAGGTCGTCACATGGCACAAAACTAAGGATAGACGACCTACGTCACATTGTAACACTTGTACTTCCGTCCGTCACCAAATGAGATTAAACAAATGTCTATTTTTGTATTGGGTGCAAAATATTATGATAGTCACAATCTAAAAATGTACAAACACCGAACACATGCACCCTTACAAAAAACTACCATGGTTTTACAGGTCATGGTTACCATGGTAAATGTCGGAAATTCACCATAGTTTTCAATTACCATGGTTTATGACCATGGGATTTTTTATTACCATGTTTTTTATTACCATGGTTTACTACCATGGTTAACCATTACTATGGTTACCATAAGTAGTACCCATAGGTAGTACCGGGGTTAAATACTCTATGGTTTAGTTCTAGAATACCATGATTACTATAGTAAGCATGGTAGCCTATTACCTGGCAGCTTTTGTGGGGTAGTGCTCAATGGTTTATTCCATCAATATTTATTATTATTATTATTATTATTATACATGCTTCTTGGCAGACACTTTTTCCCCAATATACAGTATAGTCCCCTGGGATCTAATCCACAACCTTTGTGTTGTTAGCACAATGCTCTACCAACTGAGCCATAGGACTACCTGTCAATATCTGGAGTGAAATCTGGGATCAAGGGGACTACTAATTGTGCCACACCTAAAACATTATAGTATACTCCTGAAAAAGGCTGTTGATTAACAAAACTGTTGCAAAGGTACACCTATTCCTTAGTTTTACTATGCAAACTTATGAAATCAGTGCCCTATTTAATGCATTGGACCTTCTTTTTTCAGAAATGGTTGTTACCATTTTACAAAATGCGCTACACCATGCTTCAGAAAACTAAAAATAACAGTGAATTCTGCTTCAGGTTAAAACATCTTCAACTTCTAAAGCTTTTCCTATCAACATCACCATCTTATTGTGAAAAAGTGCATGGGAAACTTCCAAACTACTGTTAGTGACAAGAAGGGTATAGAAATAAATGGGCTTGTCTCATTTTTAAACATTCCATTTGTTTATATAATTATACACGTGAACATTGAAATTGGAAATGTTAGTATCATAGTTAGTATAATAATAGTATAATAATCATAGTTACCATAACATACCAGAGTAAAACCATGGTAGTGTCATGGCTAAGAGTATAAAAACCATAGTTACCATAAAGTACCATGGTTACTATATACAAAGTAATGTTTGTAGTAGTAGTAAATAGTCATAGTAATTTTCATAAGGGCATGCTCCCATTGTGAGTAAAATTTGGCTAATTGATCAAAACCCGTATACCCATGTGCCGACAAGTAACTGCTTATCCTGAGCTAAACCATTCTTCAGCCCTTTATACTTTATAGTTTTTATAATCAGGTTATTTTTTATTACAAGAATTAATCATGGAATTGAGTCCAAAATACCCCCAAATTAAAGCCAATGGCACCTTGATGACAGACATAACATTCTCCTGTAACGTTTTCAGTACAAGTGCATCTTTCAAGTTAAGGAGCACAAAATTGTTGAAAGGGTTACAGCCACAACTGGATAGGATCAGCTTGGGTTGGCTGCTCTTCTGTTGCCAGGAACAGCCGCAATGGCCTGCACCACATTCCGTAGGATTCCAGACCCCTGTGAGCATACTCCTATTACCCACACAACTAGTAACCAAAAACCAAAATCATACTGGTGTTTATAATGAGTCTCCTGGCATTTGGAACTGCGATGTGCCATTTGTACCCCAAAACCAGTGTATTTTTTGTGTGCAGCTGCTCAGTAATGTTCCCGGCCCAAAATGCACACTAGCAATATATTTAACATCACCAATTACACCTCAAAACTTCGGGTACCTTTTTATAACAATACCACTTCACTCTTCACATGACAAAAAGATCAGTGGATTTTACATGGAACGTTATCTTTGATGCATCAGCCGTGCCGTGTGTATTGTACAAGTCTATTCACCAAGTACTAAAGTTTTTGAATTTTTTTTTGTCTTTTATAGTCGCTAGCAAAAGGTGTGGTTTTCACTCCTGCACTTTTTCTATGGTCTCTTCTTTATATTTTCCTTACTCCTTGCCATCCTGGCGAGATTTTGCTTTGCTTTCCAAGTTCTTCTTGCGGTCCTTGTCGAGCTTTAGCCTGGTGAGCACAACCTGCAGAAAAATGAAAGCCTTTAAAACTCATCGAACCACAGCAAAGCTTATAAGTGTGGCTGATCAATCGTCCACACAAGAATACGGGTGCAATGGACCTTTTTTCTGAGAACCAGAGAACATGGACAAATACAGACTATTGTTTCGCCTTCATTAGCCTTAAGGGGGCACTGCACCCCCCAAAACCCAACACAAGCACACACTCTAGTCTAGTCAATCGTTAGTGGGTCGTTCATTCCAGTAACACAACTTAAATAGATTGAGTTTGGAAATGAAAAGTAATTGTACTTATGTACTATGGATTGTATTATTCCTAATATAGTCTTACAATCAGCAATAACCACTAACACACACACACACACACACACACACACACACACACACATAAATGTGCACATTCTTGTGTTCAGGGCCATGGACAAAGATTACATAGGCCAGAAGTTACACAATAAGCAATGTAATCAAGACGCAAACATTCTTTCCATTTTCTATGACGATCTCCATTAGTGGTCCTCCAGGTCAGGAGTTCCTTTATCAGAAAGCCATGCAGAAGTTCCTCTCTCCACCACCAATTTATGTGATAATACCTGACAAGTAGAGTTTAAAAATACAGTTTGAAATGTAATGTTTTAACATTTAGGGGCTTGATTTTGAAAGACCGTTAGCGTGTGGAAAACCTTTTAGCACACACAAAACCAATAACATGACGAATGATATCATGATCATGGTATTTGTTTTGCACCAATCATTGGTTGTGTTATTAGTTTTGCATGTGCTAAAAGGTTTTTTTTTTTTTTTACTAAGGTCTTAGTAAATTAGGCCCTAAATGTTCTAATGTCAGTCAATTGGCAAGAATTACCTTGCTGGGGTGGATAACGACATGGACAGTGGTGTCGTTGGCCTTCTCACGTTGCACTCGCTCAATTAGGTGGCATACTTTTTCCTGTATACCTGAACAACCTCACCAATCTGCTGACCTTTGTAGTGTCCCCAGAGAACCTGCAGACCAAAACATTTGGCCTTTTAAGCAGGGCCAGAGGGGCATGCGCAACAGGATAGATCTGCTTGATTTGCTTGCCGAGATAAAGGTCCCCAGCCAAGGGAATTAAAAATACTCTTATTTAAACTCCAGGAGAGTGATGTTACCTTCTGTACCAATTGCTCACATGCTTGCTCACAAACGTCTCTGAAATTCACTACATTTTTCCAGTTACATGTACAGGCACAAGCAGTAGTTTGGTCATTGCAGCAGAGGCACTGCAGGGTCATAGTTAGCAAATACAACTTGTTACTGGAAAGTTACATGTTTGTATACTGGGCAGACACTACGTTTTCTTTCCATTGAGAAAGTTAATTCACTAAAAGCTGATCTACTCTTGTTCATAAGCAAAAAAAAATAAAGATTCAATACAAAATGCTGTGTACGACAAGTGTCTGCTACCCAAACTATAGACAAAAACACCTATAAGGTTTTGGTTTAGGGAGGAGTGGTGTAGATAAACTTCTTCATCTTTGCGAATGGGCACTGATTTTACGTTGTAGGCCTACCTCTGCCAAAGATCTTTGGACAGTGGGGAGGACATGATCTTTCTACGAATGTGAGGGGGAATCAGAGTGCCTCTTGTGGTTCTTTCGACAGGATGACGCAAACGGATTCAGCTTCATGGTGGCTGTGTTGAAAGGGGGGACACAGCTTGCTAAGTCAGACCAACCATAACAGGGCAGTAAGTTTTAGCTACCAGGAGGAAAAACTTGGGACATGCTTGGACAACACTCTAGACCAGCATAGGTTCCAAGCTGGTTAACGCTGGTCCAAGCCAGACAGTACTGGTTTTATGCTGGTCAAATTGATATTGAAAATAGGTGTGCGCTGGTAAACCAGCTTAGTCAATCTGGTAAATGTGATAGCCATACTATACCTGCTGGTCCCAGCATGCTGGTCACCAAAATAACCACCTACACCAGGGGGTTTCAACCTTTTCTGATACAGGGACCCCCAGCATACGTTTAAAATGTTTCCATTTAAAACGTTTTAATATGTTTTTAATATTTTCCCAAATCTTTATATAGTCATTGCATATCAACAGCACCTTCAAGAACCCCCAGAGGTCCATGGACCCCCTGTTGAAAACCCAAGACCTACACTGATCTATGCTGATTTCCAACAGGGAAGGTTGTAGTGGCCAATTTACCACGTCCTTTTCTGCACTTAACTGAGGTTGGTTACTCCATTAAAATATTGCAACAATAACATTTTACCCATATCAAGTTCTTTATCTAACGTTAGTCATCCAGCAAACTAAAGTACTCAGTGCAACCAACGACGCTTTTATTATGTGAATAATTGTTAAGCAACGAACCACCTAGTCTATCAATTTTAGTTACCGTTATGTTAGTTACGTGCATTGTGGCACTAGCAGATCTTACCCTAATGAAAACTACAATCGACGCTGAAAAAAAGAAAAAAAGAAATGACTACTTCCGCTTTTAGTCAGCATCCTTTCCCCACAAGATTTTGCCTCACAGTTCCGCACAAAGCAGGTTACGTGCGAGTGCAGATTTATGTGTATAACTGAAAGAAAATTAATATAGTGATTTTTACTATATAGTGAGTTTTCTTTGCAATCTAGTGCACAACAGATTGTTATAACAATTTATATTTATATAATATAACTTGCGGAATTTAACACATTTACCTTTTGTCACCACATCATTCTCCTACACTGGGCTTGTCAGACAGAAGGTACACTGAATATTCTGTAAATTCCTGATAAGTAAATGAGTATGTGTACACCAGGAGCAAATCTTACCAGATGTACTATGGTGTATACATTGGAAAGAAAACTGTAGTTTAGATGGTAAGTACATGTACTGCTCACTATTATCAGGAAAGAACTGATGCAGCTTGATGCAATTAAGAAAAAAAAAAAAAACACTAAGAAAAATGGCTGAGCCACAATAGCACTGAAGTGTGCTTGACAAGTTCCTCCTGAAGTGCACAAAATATGCAATGCTGTCCACAAGTATTTGGACAGTGACACGGAACAAGCAAGAACTGAAGATGGCTGCAGTATAGGCTTGCCAGAGCATCACCAGGGAAGATACCTAGCATCTGGTGATGTCTATGGGTCGCAGACTTCAGGCAGTCATTGATTGCAAAGGAATCAATTTTCAACCAGATATTAAATATGACGTCTTTATTTAAGCTTATATTAATATGTCCAATTACTTTTGGTCCCCTAAAATATATAAAAAGGGCTACAATTGCTAGACGTTTCACCCAATATGGATGTAAACACCCTCAAATTAAAGCTGAAAGTCTGCACTTTAACCTCATTGTCACGGTTCCATTTCAAGTCCGATCTGCTGGAGTACAGAAAAAAAAATGTGTCACTGTCCAAATACTTTAGGTTAGAGATGATGAGGAAGAAAAAACTAAATTGGGAAACATTCACAAATGTTCTTTAATGTCTTAGCTTTAGCATCTGTGACCTAATTTCTGGTTGGTGTCCTCATATATTTATACAAATTTAAAGTGCAATTCTAAATAAATAAATAAACAAATGAATAATAAAAATATAAAATAAAAAGGGCATGAGACCACTCCAATAATTCGTTTTTTGGCATTTCACTTTATGTTCCCAGAATCACATTCTTACATATGGACTACATTTAATTTCCTTTATTAATTAACATAATTTCATGTCATGCTGTGAAACAGTCTATTCAATGTCACAAATTGAGGTTTGTTTCAAACAGCAGATTCTGATGCCTCAATTAGATTTTTCATCTAAGAACAAAATTACTTACACATTTTCTCAAGGCATTATCAACAGTTAAAACATTTTGTTACCATCTGGTACAAAGCGATCCAGAACAAATCTACTAAATGTATTTTTCTCATGGAGAATTAAAGAAGCATTGTGCCAGCACCAGTACAACTAGCATTATTCAAAACCAGTGCAAAAAACAACTGAGCTTAAATATTTCTTCAAAATAAATAAATGTCCTGACTCTCAGAATACGTTTATAAAATAAATGCTGATGGATCAGTTTGCGTCTCCTTTCCTGCTTGAGATGCTGTTAAATTTTAATCAGACAACGGTGAGACGCAGAGCAATTTCTCATAACAATTTTCTGCAGAGACAGTTTGAAAATATTTTATGTGATTCGTTTTTAACCTCGCAGTGAAATAAATTAAAAAATTTAAAAAAAAACATTTTAAAGAGATACTGCAGAGGCTTTTCTAAGGCCTTTTTTACCGCTTCAATTTGAACTGGAACTCGTGAGTGGGTGTGGTCATATGACATATTATGAATATTCATACGGTCAAGGAGTGAAAGGGTCTGTCTTGGTGAACTGACTCAGGCCCCCACTGAACTCAGCCCCCTTCCTGCTCTCTCCTCACAACTACGTCTTCGCGATCGAGGAGAGGACCGGGGATGTAACCGAATGGTAGAGCTAACGTTACCTAGCTAAGTTAGCTTGTTTGTCTGCCTAAAGTAACGTTACTATTAAATACATTCAAATACACAGCAAAACCCAGTCACACAGTAACGTTAGTATATTGAACATAGCTGGTTGTAGCGCCCAGCTCCACTTGGTCCGGAGAGAATTGTTATCATTTATTAGCTAACATTATTCATAAATGATAGCGATAACTAGCTATCTAGCTAAGTTACCAGTTCTCTGGACCAAACAGGGCTAAACTCACACACAATAGACTGCTTTGCATTACCTAATTTATCCATACATTCCGTCTCTCGACAGATTATGAAAGCTAACAGAGTCAGTGGCGTTACACAGAGGAACGATATATCTCTGACTCCTTGGCATAATGCAGGCAAGTTAGCTAAAGATACCAAAGTAAGACGTTGTAGATGAATAACCCTCTATGGCTACGTTCACACTGCAGGTAAAAAGTGGCACAGATCCGATTTTTCCCTCAAATGTGAGACAGATCTGATTTTTATTTATGGAAGTGTGAACAGCAAAAATCACATTGAATCTGACATTTCAAATTCTCAGATCGGAATTAATGTGACTTTTTACGTCATTTTTGATGCAGCTAGCAGGGCATTAGAACGTGTACGCACGGGCTAGTTAACTCACTATTGTACAGGGTAGGTTATCAACAGATTCACATTATATTATCATGTGTTGTCATTTTAGATAAGTGGTAAATGTGCAAAGCAGTGGATTTTTTTTGGGCACAAACGATACACCATGATAATAAGTCGGAAGTAGGCAACGTTTTTATATCATTCGCGGACAGCTGCGTTACCGTTTTGTGATTTAAAATAATGTTAGAACTGTCCATGTTATTGTCTTGGTTTGTTGCACGGTAGCCTATTCATTATTCACGGTTTTCTCATGTAGCTGCTTACCGAACGTTATGGTTGTCGGTCCAATAGTGTGTCAATAGTTTAATCTAAGGGTGCGCAGTGATGTTAGGCTATACGTTACACATGAAGTTGAACAGATGTGTCATGTGATAGCTTTTTTATATTGTGTATTTTAACACGGCTGGAACGCTGTATTGACCAATCTTCATACCGGAACTATCCGTTTTATAAATGTTATATTGACTGGTCTCACTAGCCAAACGGCCGAGCGCTCCATTTTCTTAATTCGCCCGTCCTCATAATCACTCGCCCAGGCGAGTGAGCGAGGTTAATTTCATGCCTTGCTTGAGTTTCACTGAAACCGCACATGTCACGGTCCCCCCATTCCTGGCTCCGATCTCGCATTCATGAGTCACTCTGCACAGAAGTAGCAGCCATGGCAGCACAAAAAGCTAGTAAAAACCTTGGCTTTTTTCCCGTCTCCTCACCCTTATCATTAGCTCCACTGCACATCAACTTTAAAATTAACGCAGAAGCTGTGACTTTGATTACTTCCTTTTTGTTGTTGTTTATTTCTGCAGGCTGTGTAACAGGCGCTATGTCTTTTGTTTTTGTTAATTTGCACAGGTCATTTGAGGAGAGCAATCGGTTCACACTGGAATCAGATATGGGCCACATTAAAAAATTAATGTGAACAGCCAAACAAAAAAAAAATCGGATCTGAGCAATAAATCGGAATTGAGCACTAATGCCTGCAGTGTGAACGTAGTCTTAGTAGCTCGATATAAGTCGTAATATTAACGTTAGCAGTAATACAAAGCAATTCGCATTTGAACTTGAACTAACTAGTTAGCAGTACAAGGGTCTCAGTCTCAAAGAGGAAAAAAAACCCGTTGGTCTCTGCTTTTATACCACGTGCCCAGCCGAGACTACCCCTAGGACCACCTCAACTCCACCCATTTTTATGTTAAGGATCTCGTGACGTCACGAATCCCCGGAAACCAGCGTATTGGTAAACCTACACAAAAACTCATATAAAACTATTTTGACTAAACATGAGATTTTCGGACATAGACAGTTGTGTATGATTATAATCTAACCCAAAACATCGGTTTTCAACAGGAAAAGTCGGTTTTTGACTGCAGTATCACTTTAAACTGGAAATTTCTTTTCCACTTCTATAAAAAAAATTGCAACTTCATTACATTAAGCAGATGTCGACACAACATAAAGAACTGAAGATGAGAGAGGATTGTTGTAAAAACAACACTCAAGAGAAAAGAATAAGCAATAAGCCTCCTCAAAAATGTTGTATTTGCAGGCAACCTCCAGCCAGGCACCACAGACACAGCCCATTGGTGATCCCTTATTCACCCAGAATTCCTCACCGCCGGGGTCACAGCTCGGTCTTGATCTTGTGCATCAGGTCCTTCTGGTCGATCATCTCCAGCTGCCGGTTCCAGCGGTGGTAGGCCAGCAGTGCGATGTTCTTGGCTGCCACGGAACTCATCTCCATGGCGCTGCCGGCCCACTCGATTCCATTGAGGTAGTACAGGCCGTCGTGCAGCACGACCGGCGGCAGCCCCTGACCGCTCCCGTAGTGGGGGTACGCCTGCCAGTCCGTCACCTGCACCGAGTAGTACGACTTGAAGATGGTCTTCAGCTCGGGTTTGCCCAGGCGCTGCTGGGAGAACACCTTGTAGACCCCCGCCTCCTGCGCCTGTTTCCGGCGGAAGCTGGCGCTGATGTTGACGGGGCAGACGCAGCCCACGCTGTTGAAGAACAGCTCCGGGTTGTCGGTGGTGAGCACGCTGGCGAAGGGGAAGACCTTGGGGTCCGGGAAGCCGAAGTAGGAGCAGTTGAGGTAGCCGTGGACGATGGACGCCACCGTGTGGTGGTAGGAGCCCCCGACGGCAGGCAGCTCCGGCTCGAAGCCCTGGAAGGAAATGGTTGCCCCCACGCTGTCCTGCAACGGCGTGGCCACCACCACAATGTCATAGAGCTCCCATCCCTTTTCCATTGGACCTTCGTAGTTGAGCTGATACTGGCTGGTTTCTCCTGCAGTAAATTAATACAACATAGTGCAATTGGACAGCATAAAAAAAAGATCATCAGCACAGATACCAAAATATGTAAACCCAAAGTTATTCAAATTTAATCACAACATGTGCTCGCGTGAAAGAAACGGTGAAGGTCAACAATGATCTAATGAAATAATGAAACCATTTACCTGTGGTGTGGGGTGATATGGTGGTGACTTGTGCCTGGATCAGGTTGGCCTTTGCCAGTTTAAGCAGCCCAAGGCATACCAGCTTGTTCCCTCCTTCCACTGACCACAGGTTGGCCTGAGCACCTGCTAGCGATACAGCACCTGTTGCAGAGTAGACCAGGTGCATCAAAAAGTTCACAAACCAGCTTTACAAAAACAGCCTTGTATTGTTCAAGAACATTGAACAATAGAAGGTTGTGTGTATGTTTTTTTATATTTTTTATAACTATTCTAAGGTAATCTCAAAATTAAAATGTTTCTTACGTATAACAGAAGTTTTTTAAGAAACCTCACTAACTTTATTCATTTGGTCTGTAGAGCCGAGTGCACAGCAAAACATAAACTACGCTAAGTAAACTACGGTATTTTGTTTTTGTTGCAACCACGTTACCAGCTTCCTGCAACACCTTTTTGACACGGCATGAAAAAAAATATGACTGCTGTCATAAGTAATCAGTCACCATAGTGGTTTGGGATTTATGCTTGTTAAGGGGAAGCTGCAGGATCAGTTCCTGGGTGGTGCACTGCTCTTACACTACCGGTCAAAAGTTTTCATACACCCACAATTTTCAAGCAATCAGAAATTTAAAAAAATATATAAAATTTTAAAAAATTTAAAAAACTTTTTACAAAATAAATAAATAAATAAGAACTAAACTTAGATTCAATAAAATAGCCACTGTGTTTGGAGTAATAACAGCTGAGCATATTCGTACCATTTTTTTCTACAAGGGCAATAGATCAGAAAGCTACAGCAATGATGTGCATACCACTTCCTATCCTTCCAGACCCTACCTACGAAGGCGGGGATGCTGATGTTCTGGCCATAGTTGACCCTCATGATGGGGGCGATGACCTCGTCAATGAAACGCTGGGACACCCCCAGCTCCAGCAGCGACTCAGACAAGGAGCGGCGGGTCATGTTGAGAAACCCAGAGCCCCCCAGTGAACTCAGCAGCTCCTCGACCGAGCTGAAGGCATAACCGTGGGCCTGGTACTTATAAATCCTGAAAATAAGAGGACATGGAAAGAGGTAGCATAGTGTATTATTTACTTGTCCATCTTGCCTACCTCCTGACCTATAGATCAACACCGGACTGTATCCTGTTCTATTGTCCCTCACTACCTTGCAGTTACGCCAGGTTTTTCCATATTGACGCACCTCATGAACTTCTCCATGATCTCTTCAACCCACATCTGTAGGCGGATAAAACTGATGCCATAGTGCCACCAAAGGCGGAAGAGGTCCAGAAGATACCAGTCCGTCTCCTCCAGGATGAATTCCTCCCCATTAAACACGGCCGTCTTCCCCGCCACGCTCCTGCGGTGCTTCAAGCCTACAGAAGGGGGGGGGGTGTTAGGGACAGCGATGGATGTAGATTATTGGGATGAGCTTGTTTACAAAATATGCATCAGCTAAGATTAGCAACGAATCCCTCAACTCCCCGTACTCTCGTCACCCGTCTTTGCTTGGCGCACCCCTATACGTGGACCCACCCAACTGCTTTACGAAGTCTTGCATGTGTAGGTTGAGAGAGTGGATGATGGAGCCTCCGGTTTCGTATTCCTGGTGGTTTACGGTTACCGTTGCCAGCCGTCCCCCGACCGTGCCATTTTCAAACACATCAATGCGCACCTCCGGTCCAAAGTGCTGGCGTAGAAAATGTGCTGTCGCAGTTCCGCCGATTCCTGCTCCGATGATGGCTGTGTGTGAACAAAAGTAATTAATGGAGGGACAGTCCACAGCATGACTCTCGGCTAACACTAATTAGCTAGCCACAGTCCCATATAGCTACAACTACACTGCACTGGCCATACTGGCTAAATATTCAATATTATTTGCAAGGCGCAGGTAACTAGCTCGCTAACATGCACATTCTCATGTAACGTTGTCCGTGTAACTAGCAATTTCGCTATGTTGTCATTCAATAAAAACCAATAAGCTTGCCAAATATAGCAGCGTTCGGGGGTTGGTTAACCAGCTACCTATCTATCTCTAGCGATAAGATTGGAGACATTTGGTTAGCGGGTTAACGTTACTGCAACGTTATATCTATTATAGCCCACAACAATCCGCAAGCTACCAACCAACATTGCATAGGCTATGTGCACAAATGTTACATTAAAAGTGACATACATATCCCACTAGCAAACACGATGCTGAACAGTCTTAATGCAATGCAAGTTACTTCCTTTCGGTCAAATATATATATGCACCCATTCATTATGGACAGAAGTTACCTATTTTAGACGGGGGTGCCCCGTCCCGTTGTGCAGAATCGGCATCTCCGAGCACAGACAGGGATGATACCAATGTCAGAATACATCGCAACAGCAGAGATCGGGGCATCGTGAAGAAGTTGACCATCAAAACATCAGCAATGCAGATGGTCTTTTTGATTATTATCCGGCAACGGAACCGCGTGATCCATCAGGCATCTGTCTGCACCAATTAAATTAAAAAGAAAAGATCCCGTTCCGGAGGGCTATTGTGTGACATCAGAGGCCAAGATGGTGGAGTTTTTAAAGATGCCTTACTCAAATATTTTGCGTGGCTCGAGTCGTTGGATGACTGACGAATCGCGGTTGAAATAAGTGTTCGAAAAAAAGTGCTCACTGCGATGCAAAATGACCGCTACGCAAAAACGCTCGGGCGCTGGTCATAGTCATAAAACTCTTAATGTAAACATAAAAAATGTCTTTGAAAAATGAAAAGTACATTCTTCCTTACACTTTACATACAGCGAGTAGGCTACCACAATTAATTGGACAGTGACACATTTTTTGTTATTTTGGTTCTGTACTCTAGCACTTTGAGTTTGGAAGTGTACAATGACAATGCAGTTGAAGTGCAGACTGTCAGCTTTAATTTGAGGGTATTTTCATCCATATCGGATGAACCGTTTAGAAATTATAGAACCTTTTGTACATAGTAGCTGCTGTGGTGCAGGCTATATCAGTTGATAGCTACAGTACAGGGTCGTAAAAGAGGCATTTCTCCTTTTGTGTTTTACCATAATACTTGAGTTAATACATTTAAAATAAGCAGCCTATTCTCTCGGCCTTGTTGTGTGATAAGATACATTATTCTATTGGTGAATGAGGAAGTTCCACTTTAAAATTGCCACAAAAACACAGCAGGTGTATGCTTAGAAAAGCATTTCTTCACATGATTTTTGGCACAAAAAGCACAAACAAGTTGTTACTGTATCATTTAAATGATCAACGTTGTTCCCAAGGGAGAACTATTCTCTCTAGTAGGCTACAACCAGTTTGGCCTCATTCAAAACTGCCCAATTCAATGTTGAACACATATCGCGTGTGCCACATTTTTTCAGTAGTGCATTTTTTGGGTTTAGACAAAAGTTTGAGTAAATTGATATGCTCGTGTATCCTCTATACATCCCCACTCCTCCCTAACTCCCTTTCTGTACATCTAACACGTCTACCTTTTTCAGTCAGCTCTTTTTGCGTGAGCACACAACCGAGCCACAGTTCATAGTGCAGTTTCCTTTTTGGGTCGTGTTCCAGCATAGTCAAACCGAGAGGCGACGCATGTGTTCATATTTGTTCATGTCGTCTTCCCCATGACTGAAAGTCACAAGTCACTTGATGTCGCCGTGCCTCCAGTCATGTGAGGTCAGGAGGCTGAGGCTCGCATGGCTCACTGCAGGGAGAGTCAGTATAGGAATGAGACTGCACACCGTACGCGGGACTCCTCTTGAGCGTGCACTCCCCGGGTCTCTGTGCATCTGCTGCCTCATGGAACAGGTCGAAGCCAACAGACATTCTGGTGGTAAGCCTGATCAATGACAAATACACATTCACCATCACAAAGTGGAATACTATTATGTCTCTACCTAGCTCTCTCTCTCTCTATCTCTCTCTCTCTCTCTCTCTCTCTCTCTCTCTCTCACACACACACACACACACAGAGAAAGAGAGAGAGAGAAAGAAAGAAGCACCCAATGCACATGAAAGAGTTCTTAAAGCAGGAAGTTCATCTTTCATTTCCCTTGAAAGGAATGATAAGCATCATTTTTTTCAGAGAGATGTTGATGGTTGGAGTTTGTATACTCATGACATGTCTTAGGGTAACTATCTTGAAAATACCTGGTGGTACACGCACAGTCACATGCTCATAGAGAAAACTTGAAGTGAAGTCATAAAAGTTCCCCCCACTACAGGGGATATTCTCAGGTATTGTGCAAAAGGCTGTTTTGCAACCCAAGTGTTTTTGTCTGGTTTTCTGAAAGTGTTTTTTTTATTTATCGGGGGATTTTGAAGGAGGTTACTTATTTAGTACAGACTTACAATCAAAAGTGTAAGTCACAGAGTCAATTGAGACTTAATTTATGTTGAGCAAAAGGTGTTCTTTCACTTCCTGGTGGTCCGTTTGGGTCTATAAAGTATTACTTTACACACACACACACACACACACACACACACACACACACACACACACACACACACACACACACACACACACACACACACGCATGACTAGTGAAGGAATGTAAATGGACAAACAAAAGTTTGACACCAGTTTAAGGGCATGTAGGTCTGTGTCTGTGAGCTGCAGAAGTTGTGTGGGTGGATTCAAACACAGCTGGTTTGTAATCTTGGAGCCTGGGGTTTGGAGCCTGTGTTGACAGAATTAAAAGACTGTGCTGTAAAATGGCCTTACACCTTCTCCGACAATAAAAGAGATGTAGGCTATGGAACGTGTTGAAATACTGTATATTTTCCTTTCAAGAGAAAAGAGATGTATTTCAAGACAGAGCCTAATATCATGAGAAAAATAAATAAGCTACAACAATAAATAAAAATAGGTTCATAAAAAATAAATAAACGTTAAAACATTTACATATGACACCATAATGAAAAGGTTCGGCAAGGGAGATTGCATGCTTGAAAAGCAGCCGAGTTTATCAGTTATTTGATGAAGAGGTTCAGGATTTCCCCGGCGCAGCCCACGGAATTTACAGAACGGAAGCGATGTATGAAATACTTAACCAACATTTCCTCCTGCCCAAGCGGCTGTCCTTTTGTCAAAACTGCTGGGTTGCGCACTTTTTAAATTACCATAAAAGTACAAATTGCTATTTAAATTCAGTATCGTCGTAATACGCACTGCAAATATATAGATTGATTTTGTCGAACAATAAGATGCATTGTCACGATCCCAGTTGTGCAAATAAGCCGACTCTCACTAGTCAAAGGGATAAGACAGGGACTTTCCATAGCTAAATGAGTACAGTGTCTGTTAAATGGAATATACGTCTATGCAAATCAGTAGTAATCAGTTCCTATATATACACGAATGAGATCAAACCATGAAGCAGTGCAATATCAAGTGGAGGCGGAATGTGTTCATTTTCCTGGCACGTATTTAGCAGAATGAATCTACAGCGTTGCCGTCGGAGTTGAGGCAGGCTACGGTACGAGAATGACTCACACAGCAATGACTCCTCATAAATCTCATTGGTTTAACAGGGGAAGAAACAAGGAAGAAAATGAAAGAAAAACTGAAGCTATAAAAAGTGTTAAGAACGAAAAAAGAGCCAATAACGACACTGAAGTTTCGGTGAGTAGGCTGCCCTATGCTGTATAGTAAAAGTATTAGCCTAAACCACCTGTGGGAATATAGCCTGTTCGCTGTTTATGAACCACCAAATGAAAAATAACTGCCATTTCTTCCTTAGAAAATGTGTTTTATAAGGAAAAATGTTTGTTTGTTGAGATTAAAGGCGTTAATACATGTATCAAACTAATATGTGTTTTGACTGTCGATATTGCAAACTTCCAGTTACCAGATACTCATCTTTTGCAGTTACCCTGAATCTGGATCAGAATGGATAGGCTACCTTTGCATGACTGTATATTTAGTCTTCAGTGAGGAAGGCTCATGAAAGAAAATGAGGAAGTCCTAACTGACAGACTACAAATATGATTTTTGTGGTTTTGTGTTTAATGTATTTTTCTAGATTATCTAAATTTCGACATTAATATAAAAAGACAAACCTCTCTCTCTCTCTCTCTCTCTCTCTCTCTCTCTCTCTCTCTCTCTCTCTCTCTCAATTCTATTCAATTTGCTTTATTGGCATGTAATACATTAGGTACAGTAAATTTAGCCAAAGCATTATATAGTAAGAAAAAGAATAATAAAATAAAATAAAAACATCTCTCTCTCTCTCTCTCGCTCTCAAATTCTATGAAAATCATTTAATTAATGTTTTCAATCAACAGTAGGTTAGTAATCCCCCAACTGCTTGAAAAATATGGGAAGTTAATGCGTGCTTTAACAGTGGCCTGATTATTCAAATATAACTGCATATAACATATATTAACTTATATACAGTAAATAACATATATAAGTATACCATTATTTATAGTATTATATAAATAGACCATATGAGAAATATGAATAGCTGACCATCTATATGATCATTTTTCATTGTTCAATTTTGTCAGGAGATAATCACTTGATTTTAGCTGAAGTTTTTGTTTTTATTCGCTGATAATTAAAAATACTGTTATACTTACATTTTTTAATGAAACCGTCATACTTTAATTTTAATGAACTGTCTCTTAATTATTATACGACATAGCATTATTATATTACAAATTATATTATATAATATTATATTGTAGTGTTTATATGAGAACACTAAGCACAGCAAGAATACAAAAATGACTTGCTTACCTTTACAACTACTACTATTGATAATAATAATAATAATAATAATAATAATAATAATAATAATAATAATTCATTGTATTTTACTTTCAAAAGTTAAAAATAATACTGCTTTTTAAAGAAATAACAATTCTAGTAGTCAATACTAGTATTGTTACAATACTTTATTACCATGACCACAACCCGCTACTACTATATTTTGTTATACTGCTGGTGATTTTTCATGGTAATTGTGTATTTATAATTTAAAAAAAAAATTAAAAAAAACAGATCACTAAAGCATATCACAAATTTTACTAGATGGAGTTCTACATCTTCCACTGCCAGTGAGATACTGGCTTGATACACTTCTGGCTGTACCAATTATTTTTCACTCTGCTGTGCGTGTAAAATTACACGCAATCCTCTTTTTTAAGTGCGCAGGTGTTCATCATGGTTAAAGATCTGAGCTTCTGTGTTGAGGTATGCTGCTAGTGCTGAAGGGTCATTTGTTGTATGTGCATACGCAGGTTTACAAAAGCGGCCAGGTAGAAGATGTGATTTAGCAGTGTCTTCAGTGGAGTTGTGGACAGTAATTACAATTACAGACTATATAAATGCCCTATTTAGGCAGTATTTACTGAGACATGGAATCTATGAAAAGATAAAATGAAACGGAACAGAATTAGTATACTTCTCTTAGATTAATAATGCCCAATTTCCCAATTACCATGGAATTAGTACAAACTTTCTTTCTATTTAAGAAAATGTTGTTGGGTCACAAACATCAGGAAGTCATGGCATGCAAAGGATATGCAACCAAATATTAAAAATGATTACTGTCCAATATTTTTTGATGCCCGAAAATGAGGGGGACTATGTACAAAAGGTTCTATAATTTCTAAACGGTTCATCCGATATGGATGAAAATACCCTCAAATTAAATCTGACAATCTGCACAACTCAAAGTACTACAGAACCAAAATAACAAAAAAAGTGTAACTGTCCAATGAATTATGGTGCTCATTGTATATATACAGCACTTTTTTCTTAAATAGAGAGGAATGTGGTACTGATTCCATGGTAATAAGGAAATAGGGCATTTTTATATTTATTAAACACAAGTAATAATTATTTTCTGAAAAAGATAGGTGTCACAATTTTTCACACTCTGTTGTGAGTAATTTGTGCACCCTCCCTTTGCACTCCTGAGTCCTCTTATACTGTGTTTTATAAGATTGGTGAACATATTAGAGGGGGGGGGGGGGTCTTTGATAATTCCTTCACAGAGTTTTTGGCCTACTTCAATTCAATCCACACATTTTCAATAAGGTCTTGAGACGGAGACCATCACACAACAATAATTTCTTGATTGATCTTGAGGTAAGGGTGGGATCATTGCATCTTTTTCTTTGAGCAGTTGAGTTGGTATGGAACAATATATTTTTTTCATATACAAAATAACTCAAACACACACACACATATACACATATACATAATACATAATATATAATTATTATACCAAACTCAAATTTTCTTATGAAATACCAGTATAAGTAGGTCATGAATGCAATGAAACCGGAAATGTAACCAAAATGGCTTTTGTCAAAGCCTTTTATTTTCCATCCCAAAGAGTAAATGGGTGATGTTTCCTCCAAAAAAAAGCTAATACCATCTCTGCTTTTCGTTGTAGAAATGTGTTCCGAGAACAAACTCGTAAGGGATAAGCGATTGTGATTTCTGTGAGTTTGCGGCTGTGAGAACTGAATTCCAAGGGTTGTGAGTTCAAGCTCAGCCCGTGGACCTCAGTTCTTCAGCTTGGTGCTCCTCTGCTCCAATCAAGTATCAGGACCCTCTATCCAACCAGAACGGCTCTGCACCAATCAATCACCATGACCTTGTAACTACACAGAACTGCTCTGCACCAATTACAGGTCAAGGTGGAACAATACCCGTGTGAAGAGGAAAAATCAGGGCCTGTTCTCAGCAATCTTATGCTGACCACGTCTTTTTTTTTGTAATTACTCAACCAAGAGATACTCATCTTTAAATTGCTTGATGGTTAATCTGTAAAAAGGGGTTTAGTTGTGTTTTGTTTTCAACAAAGGAATGCCTATGCCAAAATATATTGCAACTGTTCCTCATTTATATAGTTTAAGGCATCTGTGTTTATGCATTATAAGGTAAAGTTCTCTGTGAGGTAGGTAGAATTTTAATTGGAGGAAATAGTCATGTGTTTTTCACACTTTGGCTGAATAGACACATGGGCTTTGTGATCAACACCATCATCCGTTCACCTCAAGATTACAGATAGCACATTACAGAGAGGACATGTACACACATTTGAGTTGCCACGTGAAAAAGTTTACCTTAAAAGTTTAAAGCACTTGCAGACACTATTGTCCAGAAATACTTGCAATGCTTACATTCTTTTGGCATGCAATCCATTTTTACAGCTGACTATTTTACTGAAGCAATTCAAGTTAAGCACCTTGTGCAAAGGTGCAATGACAGTGCCCCACCCAGGAATTTCACTTATAGCACAGCTGAGCGCCCTATTCTGTTTACACCCCTGTCCATCTCTTTTTGTAATATTGAATATTACTTTATTTAATGCGTTGCCTTTCAATGACAATAGAATAAATGCTTTTGAGTACTTGCCATGGAGAAATATTTCAAATGTAATATTTCAAATATTAATGGTACCTTGAGGTGTCTCAAGGGGCCTATTTTCCTGTTTGAACAAATTCATAGCAAAGAATAGCATTCATGTAAATGCTTTTCATCTCCCTTTAAAGATGACAAAATGCTCAACAGTGAATGGGGCGTGACTCACCTGATCAACCACCTGGGTGTCACACAGCAGCCATTTTTCACCATAAATCATCAGCTGAGATGGACAGTGAATGATGTATACCGCTAATTAAACTGGGAAGACTTCCTACCTCCACATACGCTTCACATAAGGAAATGGTTACAATATTATCAAGAGGTGGTTGTGATGGAATTATCCACTGCTAGAATTCATAATGCTAAGGCGTCTACAATTGAAATGTGGTAAAGAGCTACTGCGGAAATCTTAGAAATTGCTTAAAACGTAAAAACTTTAAAGTAATTGTGTAATGAAAGAGGAAATGATATATGTCATGAATTGAGATTGTGATTGGAATTCTATCTTTATTCCTTGTATTATTCTCGTGCAGCTTTTATTTTACATGTTTATTTACCTGTTTGTTTCTACTTAAGATTCATGTTGCAAACTGAGGTTGGGGGGGGGGGGGGTGTTTTTGTGATGCTCCTGTATGTGAATATAATTGAAAAATTAATACAAAAATTGTAAAAAAAAATAAAAAAAATAAACTGGGATGACTTTCTGGGCAGATTTAGGAAGGCAGAATGAAAATATGGGGAACCCCTCTGCTCTTTATGATAAGCACTCTGGGGTCTTAAATAAAGACATTGATTCACAATTTCAGCATTACTTCTGAAAGTCGAGAAGTTGAAAAGATGTTGTTCTTGGCTGTATGTCTTCTGAGCGCGATACAGAAAAAAAATGAAATGAGTACATATTCAAAATGCACACATATCAGTATCCACTGTTGCTGCAAGATATGTTTCATTTTGACATTGACTGGGACAATGCTGAGGGGAAATGGGTTTATATGGGCTTTAAAACCTATAAAAAGGTTGTTAAACATTACATATTTACATAATAAACCAGTGACAGTAGGCATAAGGACAGGTCACTAGTTTCAGTACATTGCAGCCATACGTACACTACACAACACTCAAAAGTAACTGCACCTGGCTTGTTGGTTGTCTACATTTGTGCAACACATTGTTCAATATATATATATATATATATTCTACTATTTTGACACCTACACTATAAGGGGAATTCAATAAAAAATAAAATAAATACTGTTTTTGAAAATATTTACACTGCAATATATTTTTGTCATCCAAGACGCGTGCATTGTGTCAAAACATTAAAACACAAACGTCTTTTCAACCGGTTCTCAGGAGGATAACAGACATTTGTCCTTATGGCCTGTTCAACGTGTCAGTTCATAATGGCACAGTACTGACATTTAACACTTGTGACTTAGTTTCCTCTAATATGAACGATGACCACAAATGGTGCTTAGCACAAATGGAAAGTGCTTGATGATAGCAGTAGACCAGAAGTAGCCTACGAGCAGTTTGACTCATTTCCTGCTTATTAATAGGTCAGCCTCTCATTAACAAAGTTTTGTAATCCACTTAACTTCCCTCGTTTTTTAACAAGAACTACACAGTATATCGCCAGTACTGCATATCCTTTGACTATCCTGTTGTAGGTCCAAAGGTGAATGATATGATTTGAGGTAATTTATGCAATAGAATGTTCACTGCATTCTGTTGATAACTGTCTCTACGGTTTACCATTGTGGCTTGTTTAGTACTTCTTTACTTGTACAGGGTAGGACAGTGATAGGATACATAAACGAAACAGGAACACGGGAACAAACATTTCGTCAGCTTGTTCAGATTCTGTCAAAAACATGATTCTCCAGGGCTACATCGTGC